>JASVER010000005.1:360841-519116 GCA_030449065.1 Oceanodroma leucorhoa | reverse complement strand
GAACTGGAGTCAAAGGCAGCCAAGTGGTACGCCACAATTGATATCGCCAATGCGTTCTTCTCGATCCCTTTGGCGGCAGAGTGCAGACCACAGTTTGCTTTCACTTGGAGGGGTGTCCAGTACACCTGGAATCGACTGCCCCAGGGGTGGAAACACAGCCCCACCATTTGCCATGGACTGATCCACACCACACTGGAACAGGGTAAGGCTCCAGAACACCTGCAATACATTGATGACATCATCGTATGGGGTGACACAGCAAAAGAGGTTTTGAGAGAGGGAAGAAAATAATCCAAATCCTTCTCAAAGCCAGTTTTACCATAAAACAAATTGAGGTCAAGGGACCTGCACAGGAGATCCAGTTTTTAGGAATAAAATGGCAAGGTGGACGTCGTCAGATCCCAATGGATGTGATTAACAGAATAACARCTATGTCCCCACCAACTAGCAAAAAGAAACACAAACTTTCTTAGGTGTTGTGGGTTTTTGGAGAATGCATATTCCAAATTACAGTCTGATTGTAAGCCCTCTCTATCAAGTGACCGGGAAGAAGAACAATTTCAAATGGGGCCCTGAGCAACGACAAGCCTTTGAACAAATTAAATGGGAGACAGTTCATGCAGTAGCCCTTGGGCCAGTCCGGGCAGGACAACATGTAAAAAATGTGCTCTACACTGCAGCCAAGGAGAATGGTCCTACCTGGAGCCTCTGGCAGAAAGCACCAGGGGAGACTCGAGGTCGATCCTTAGGGTTTTGGAGTCGGGGATACAGAGGATCTGAGGCCCACTATACTCCAACTGAGAAAGAGATATTGGAAGCTTATGAAGGGGTTCGAGCTGCTTTGGAAGTGGTTGGTACTGAAGCACAGCTCTTCCTGGCGCCCCGACTGCCGGTGCTGGGCTGGATGTTCAAAGGGAGGGTCCCCTCTACACATCATGCAACTGATGCTACCTGGAGTAASTGGATCGCACTGATCACACAGCGGGCTCGAGTAGGAAACCCCAGTCGCCCAGGAATTTTGGAAGTGATCACGAACTGGCCAGAARGCAAAGACTTTGGAATGTCCCCAGAGGAGGAGGTGAAGCGTGCTGAAGAGGCCCCACTGTATAATAAACTACCAGAAAATGAGAAGTGATATGYCCTRTTCACTGATGGGTCCTGCCGCCTTGTGGGAAAGCATCAGAGGTGGAAGGCTGCTGTATGGAGTCCTATAAGACAAGTTGCAGAAGCTGCTGAAGGAGAAGGTGAATCGAGTCAGTTTGCAGAGGTGAAAGCCATCCAGCTGGCTTTGGATATTGCTGAACGAGAAAAATGGCCAGTACTTTAACTCTATACTGACTCATGGATGGTGGCAAATGCCCTGTGGGGGTGGCTACAACAATGGAAGCAGAATAACTGGCAGCACAAAGGTAAACCCATCTGGGCTGCCGTGCTGTGGCAAGGTATGGCTGCCCGAGTAGAGAATATGGTTGTAAAAGTACATCACGTAGATGCTCACGTACCCAGGAATCAGTCCACTGAGGAATACCAGAACAACCAGCAGGTGGATCGGGCTGCTAAGACTGAAGCAGCTCAGGTGGATCTGGACTGGCAACACAAGGGTGAATTATTTCTAGCTCGGTGGGCCCATGACACCTCAGGCCATCAAGGAAGAGATGCAACATATAGATGGGCTCATGATCGAGGGGTGGACTTGACCATGGACGCTATTGCACAGGTTATCCATGAATGCGAAACATGCGCTGCCATCAAGCAAGCTAAGCGATTAAAGCCTCTTTGGTATGGAGGACGATGGTTGAAATATCAATATGGGGAGGCCTGGCAGATTGATCATATCACACTCCCACAGACCCGCCAAGGCAAGCGCTATGTGCTCACCGTGGTGGAAGCAACCACTGGGTGGCTGGAAACATATCCTGTGCCCCATCCCACCGCCCGGAACACCATCCTGGGCCTTGAAAAGCAAGTCTTATGGCGACATGGCACCCCAGAAAGAATTGAGYCAGACAACRGGACTCATTTCCGAAACAACCTCATAGACACCTGGGCCAAAGAGCGTGGCATTGAGTGGGTATATCACATCCCCTATCATGCACCAGCCTCCGGGAAAATCGAACGATACAATGGACTGCTAAAGACCACACTGAGAGCACTGGGTGGTGGGACATTCAAGCATTGGGATACACTTCTAGCAAAAGCCACCTGGCTAGTCAACACTAGGGGATCTTTCAATCGAGCTGGCCCTGCCCAGTCAAAACTTTTATGTACTATACAAGGGGATAAAGTCCCTGTAGTGCACATAAAAAATATGCTGGGGAAGACAATCTGGGTTACTCCTGCTTCAGGTAAAGGCAAACACATTTGTGGGATTGCTTTTGCTCAAGGACCTGGGTCCACTTGGTGGGTGATGTGGGAGGATGGGGAAGTCCAATGTGTACCTCAAGGGGATCTGATTTTGGGTGAGAATAGCCAATAAATTAAATTGTATGATGTTAATTGCTATATAACACTGTATATCATCACTTCTATGATGGCTATATGCCATATCAATGGTATTACAGTAAGAATCACCTAGATGAATGAAGAATGAACTTTGAAGAAAACTGAGCAAAGTGCAGTGATAATGGCACCAGAACTGGCTTCAGCATGCAACAATCCAACACCACACGCCATCTCTCCTGCCCTGAAGGATTGTTATGACAGATGGAGGCAGTAACAAAGCCTCGTCCATACAAAGCCAGCATCTTTTCATTCCTTTTCATGGAAAGGATGACCTAATTACTGCAATATTAATGGATTAAACAGATAAATGAATGATGCATTTGGTACTCTCTTACCTGCAACAAAATAGATTGCCCTGTGCAATCTCTAACACATACCTTAAAACCTTCTCCCTGAAGTAACTAAAGAGCAAGTTAAATATACTTGGAGAATACTATTCCAGTGGGAGTTCTTTGCTTTAACTTCTTGCTGTTGCAAGAGGAACCAAAAGTAGTACTCTAACAAGAAATGTCAGCACAGGTGTCTATTTCAGTATAATTCTACCCACAGAGACAATCACTAAAAGATTTGATTGAGTGTGCCATGTCATAATGAATAATCAGTACATCACTCCTTTACTTGGCAAGTTTTCTTTTGCATGTTTTTCYTTATGGCAAAGTCACAGATGTAAGTACTAAGACTCAAGTATGATTCAGTTATCTTTTGTGATTAARTGCTCCGAGTGGCAGTTATGAGGCACGATGAGAGAGTTAAGAGATGAAGTAGTCAATTTAGCACGAGGAGAATAATCTACAAGAAAACTTACTTACAATCAGTAGTTAGAGAGCACAGATGAAACATGAAGTAGCAGGGAAAACGTCTTGCACATTAGGAAACTGCCCAATCCTCAACACATGCTACTTGTAAATTCTTGCAGCAGCTCTGCTTAAGGCTACGTGACACAGCTATGCTAGTAAAAGGCCCCTTTCTAGTTAGAGCAACCTTACAACTTTCCTGTGGATAAGGTTGTACATCCATCCCCAACCATAAAATTGCACAGTCCCTGAGGAACATTTCAACTGTACCAGGAGTTCACAATTCAACACCTTCAGACATACAAGTAGTTTGGCTCAGCTCACATGGTCCATCCATATACCAGTATACTTTGACAGAAAATGCTTTAAGTTCACTTTAATAACTTTCTAAACAAACAATCATAGCATATCAGCTAGCAAGCTGAGACAGAATGGAAACTAAAGGCCAGCCTTCTCCAGCTATCTTTTCCCTCTGTGGAAGGGGGAAGTAAAATTTAAAAGCAGAAAACCAAACTTGCTGTGGAACAGCAGGAAATCACCAAAGAGGASTCAACTATTCAGTTTTATTCAGAAGTCTCTCTTCTGCAGGAAGGTTTCCGGGTTTTCTTTTCTATGAACTCAGCACTTCAGCACAAGAAGCTAGACCCTAAGCAGGATTCTTATTAAATCTTGGAGAAAAGTCAAACTAGGTGACTAGGCTTCATGTGAAAKCACCAGCATCATGCCACTCAGATTATAAAAAGCAAAATGCTGCGATAAGAAGAAACCTAACTTGTACGGAGAATACCAAAAACCAAGTAGCAGAACTATATATTTTGTATAAGCTGATTTCATAAATGTAAACCTGTCCGTTCACATGGCCCAGCAATACTAAGTTATTAGGTCTTCCTTTTACCTTAAGGTTATATGAGCATAACAGTCCCCTTCCACCACCAGCCTCCTCCCGCCAAACAAAAAATATCTACTGGGATGCTATCCTTTGGAAAGATTTTGCACAGTCAACTTACTTTTCTTTCTTTTCCTGTTTGTGTGCTTCCCTTGCAAGCTGCGCGGCTTTTCTGCTGTAAGGGTGGATAACTTTTTTCTCTTGCTTCCCTCCTTGGGTTTTTCGTAACTTTGGCTGAAAAGAAATCAAAGATACTATACACTACTAAAGTTAAGTAAAACATTAAAGGGAAGACAGGAGCACACACCACAGTAAAGACTTAAAAGGTTATGCATCAATATCTCAGAAAGCCCTTAACTTATAGTAGCAGCTTATCAGTTCCACCAGTCAGATCTTACCGTCCTCAGTAACAAACAAAATTACTTGAACATGGTTCATGCTGTAACAAAACTACTGGAGCACAGAAAATGCTGTAAGAAATCTTATGTAGTGACTATTCTCAAAATACCTATTTTGTAGAACCCTGCAGCTAGGAAATCAAGATTACCTCTCTGTACCTTTGCAGTAAATGTCCCCATTCAAGTGTTTATCTGATTGTTGCATCTGGGTTTCTGACAAAGGCCATATGTAATTTGCACAACGTAACAAAAAAGATTTTCTTGTCCCTCCCCACAGACCATGAGAATGCCTCACACCAGGGAGCAGCCAGAGGCTTTCCTTCTCCAGCCCTTCAGGCAGCACAGAGAGGGAATACTACTCACAAATTTAAAAAATACTGTAACACTAGTTTAAGTTATGTTACTTTTTGGTGAAAAAGTGTTTGAACAAAATTGAAGGGCTTAATCAAACAATATGCAATTTAAATTCTTTAAAGTCTTTAACTGTGTGCAAAAGAAACACCTGAAAGCAAGGAGGCTAAAYGTGCAAATGTGATGCAGGGAACAGTAATCAATAAATGGAGACTTTAGTTCATAGAATCATAGAATAGTTTGGGTTGGAAGGGATCTTTMCAGGTCACCTAGTCCAACCCCGCTGCCATGGGCAGAGCCCCGTCCAACCTGGCCTTGAATGTTTATAGGGATGGGGCATCTACCACCTCTCTGGGCAACCTGTTCCAGGGTTTCACCACCCTCATTGTAAAAAATCATCCTATTATCATATCTGTGTTAGCATCATATTATCTATGTTAGCAACAGTGTTTAGGATTGCAAAAAAAAAGAAAAGATAAAGTCAAAGATAAATTATCCTGAACACGTAGAGCAATCTTAAGAGGCACCTTGCACTAGTTCCACACGTTAACCTCGCTCCTCACGTCCCCCTCCCCTCAATCCGGAGGTGCTCGCTGCCGGGTAGGGGCACAAAACCGGCCCCGCTGCCCGCGCCCACCGGCGCCCTGCCGGGAAGGCCTAAAAGGACGCAACCCCCTCCGGGAGGAAACTCGCCCATGCGACGGGCAGGGCCACTCGGGGCTTCCCCCGGGACCGCCGAGCGGCAGGGAGGGGGCAGCTTTTAAATGCAAAGTCGGTTTGCCGCCGTTAACGGCCCACACGGCCGCCTGCCCGGGGACCCGCCTGCCCGGGGACCCGCCGCAGACTCCCAAGGCCTCTCCGGGAACGCCGGTGGGGCCGCTCCTGGCGGGAAGGCAAGGGCGGGGAGCGCCGCGTGAGAAGCACCCCGCCGCCCCCCGAAGCCGAGGTAGAGCCTGCCGCAGCCGCACCCCTACCCCCCCCACCCCCCTCCCCAGCCGCCGCACGCACCATGGCGAGTGGCCCTCCTTCCGCCGCCGCGGTGCACCAGCCAAAGGGCTCCGGGCGGGCGGCCGGGCAGGGCGGCGGGCGTGCCGCGGGGCGGCGCCAGCGGCCACTAGCTTCCCTGGCGGCAGCAGCTTCGCTCGTTACGAGCGTGGCTTTTTTTTTCCCCCGGAAACAAAGGGAGCAAGAGCAGGAAGGTGGGGGCTGGCGCGGGCGGCAGGGCTGCTCCAGTGCCGTCCTAAAGCAGGCTCGTGTTAAGAAGTCGCCACCCAGACCATGGGCCTATGGAAAATCATCTGTGACTGTTGAGCTCCGAGCATCGCAGGCTCAATAGAGACACCATCTTTAGGCCTTACTACACCTTGCTTTTCAGGCGCCGATAACTTTTTCCTGTCAAGTGTTTTAATTCATTTCTGTAATACTAAATGAGACGCTCTGGAGATCAGTCCTCCTTTGGTTTGGACTGTGTGACTTCTCACCAGGCTTTAGAGAGGACTTTGTGCCCCAAAACTTGCCTGCTCTTGCCAACTTCATCTGTGGGCTGACAGACTTTTTCCCTCCCTGTAAACCTTGCCTCTCTGGGATACTGTAGAAGCACAAGATGAAGGTTTTACTGAAGGTAGGATGTGCAGCCAGGGGCGGGCGTCCTCCCCAGCTTGTGGAGGTCCTGACACCGTGAGCAGGCCGCGTTTGTTCCAGCCCTGCTTCTGTAGGTACCCTCCTTACACCTGCAAAAAGACAATAAAAAAAACCTTCCAGACTGAATGTTTATATTAAGACAGGATGTTTTCCTTTACTGTGCTGACCTACCAAACCTCTACCTATGATATGTAGGATCTGCTTCTAAATGGTAATTCAAAATTCACTGGCACCTGCTTGTGCCATTATTTGCACATAGTAATGCCTAATACTGAGGTATTAAGTAGTAATTTCATACTACTACTTTATTTCACGTTCCCCATGAAGATCTGTGAATGCAGAAGTGCAGAATAAAAGTCCTTTCTACAATATAGTAATGCCTCAAGATTATGATTTTTCTTACTGAGATATAACTTTCCATACACGTAATTCATAATTTCTCTTAACATCTCAGTGGCACCTGTCAAAGACTCTCAGTGGGCTAAGGTGCTATTATGTTAAAACATATTCACTTTTTGAATTGATCAGTGAATTGTTCAGCTTAATGATACTTTACTTTGATCTCTGATAGGGTCAGGGAACATCATCTACAGCTCTGAGCATTGCCAGGTAATGTGCCACTGTTGGAGACCTGCTATTCTTCAAGCTACCAGAAGCAGTCAAACATGTTTGTAATACGAAAACGTGTAATAGCTCCAGTATTAGAAACCTAAAAAATCTAAATGGTGAGGTGTCAGCAAAAGCTCTGTTATTACTTACTTGCTTAATTGCTAAAAACTCCAGGCATGGTCTCATAACATGGTGTCCTACTAATATTGTAAAGCCTGTTCCTGCATTAGAAGTGTTTTTTTGAATGTCCTTCTCCATAGAYCTTTTCCAGGACGTCATTTCTCTTATGCTTAAACACTTTCTAATGTTCATCACAAATGTATCTGTCACCTATTTATGCCCACATGCATTGTGCATTCTTGTGCTAGCACCATCCTTTTAGCTTAAGTAGTACTTCTTTAACCCCTGTCTGTGAAAGAAAGTGGAAAAGACAGTAATTTTCTTTTTAAAACTAAGACTCCAAGTTCTTCCAGCTTCTTAACTGTCTTGGCAGAAAAAATAGTGGAATAGTAACTCACTGGTAGAGAAGGTGTCCCACAGGAGCAGACGTGCTTTTTACTGGAATATGTTCTGCTTTCAGGAGACGGGGTCCCATACAGACATGGCTCCTACTAACATCTTCCCATTAGTAGTTCTTCTTACTATGTAAGATCAGTTCTCTTTCACTTGTCTAAAAYTGGGAAGGCAGTACTTTGCTGTCTTTACTAATGCTATGTGAAAATTTGATTTGTCCAAGTCAGGGACCAAATATTTAAAGATATATATTCATAAAGATAGTCCCTAAACAGTATTTCCCCAAGTTTTTTACTAAAAAAAAAAAAAAGGAAAGCATGATTAGCTCTAGCAAAGTCTTCATTCAGCTGGTATTGGAACACTACTTATTTGTGCACTTGCAGTAAAACTGTTTCATAGATTTACAGAACTACAGAGGGCAGTGATGGTGGCAATTTTATTTTAATCTAATAGTTTAGGATGCAGCAGTCATAACAGAAACTGAACACTGAATTTTAAATCCTCCATCTAAGTAAATCGATTTACAGCTATGCTGTGAAATAGCATGGGAATCACAGCAGCAAACTAGAGAACAGCTCTGTTTTAATGCTGTTCAAATCTACATGGGACCAGCAACTTATATTTAACCGGGGGATGCAGAAGGAAGTATATTTTGAAAGGGAGTTAATGGTGAAATCAAATATAAGTCAGAAAATATGGTAAAATGACAGTGAAAACATTTTGTCTGTGGGATCCCACTTGCAAATGCAAACCAAAGTTGAAAAATGTAATTTTTAGATTCTTTATTCATTTGGATAAACAAAACTGTGGCTATTTTTTTGTCTGCTAATAATAAAACAGTGATGAAGAAACAGCATTGACTTAAGCCTTTGCTTTTAGACGAACAGTTTCCAAACTTGCGTCGTGCCCATGTTGTGACTGCCGTCCTTGCCTTCCTTCAGGCTCCCAAATGCAAACACAAGTATGAGCACCCACTTTACTGCTGGCCTGGTGGYTCCGCTCGCAGCCGTTACAGCCTCATGCGGATTAATGTCCTTAGCTTGGAGACTTTAAAGCATGCATGCCCGGAAATGTGAATAGCTATGCTATTCCTGGCAGAATACCACAAAAAAACTACTGTGGTCTCCATCTAGTTTTCGTTTCACAGAGATATGCTGGGTGGGAAGCAGGGGGAGATGTGTAACTGGCTTTACTTCTGAGCTGGAGGATGTGGTTGGGACACACGTCGGAGCTGAAAGGCACCCACAGTGCAGGATTGCTGACTCTCATTCCACCTAACCTTAAATTTTTAATTGGGACATTAAGAAAGAAACGTAGGCTCTGTAGATAGTTATACTTAATGGGCAGCTCCAAGGGGCTATTCAGCTGGTCTTTTGCTGTTGACTATAATGAGACCCTTGGGTGATGATGCATCTAATTTCATGACCTAGTTACAAACCAAAAACTATTCAATGTAAATGTGCACTGATTTCTAGTCCAATCTTGTTCTTTAAATAGTTTGTAATCTGGAAAAAAAAACAATGTTGCTTTTTAATACTTCACTCTCCCCATCTACAAAGGGTCTTTTGTAAAATATCTTGACAGCTGTGTAGAATAGTTCCTGTGTAAGTTCTCCTAAGTCATATATTTATCCTGGGGGGGGGGGAACACAAGAATCCAAATCTGGCATGCTGATGCCTGGATCTTAATTAGCATTTTTTGCATTAATTTTACCAATACTACTGCAAATGCATGAATTAAAATAAAGGGATACCTGCCTGTGATAGTCTTTCCCACAGTGTTCTGTCTCAATGAGGCAAAATAAGATGGTTTAGTAAGTATAGATTAAATATGCTTACATCCCAAACCAGATTTGATATTAAATTCTAGTTACTATGGAATACCATGTTAAATAATATAAAGCAGTAACCACAATATGGTACTTAGGAGACAGTGGCCATACAAATCTGAGAAGGAGACTCCATTATAATGACAATACCATGTATCTGATTTTCAGAAATTCTGACATGTAAGAATTAGACCAATTGACATGTAAGAGTTAGACCAATTTCTGAATATTCTTGAAAATCTCATTTACAGTGTTATAACTGCATTAATTAGAATGGAGGTTAAAATTGTGGTTAGCTTAGTTTTAATAAAATGCAAATTTCCTGAGTTCAAGGGAATCAACTAAAGGTTCAAGCAATTAACAGCGGGGTTTAGAAGCAAAAAAACCAGTAATAAGCAGGGGAAACTACATCAGTGAGGGAACAGCGAGCAGTTAGACATAGCTTTGGCAGGATCTGCCTTAGTCTGCAATGCATCTGTAGGAGAGCTTTAATGGAAAGACACATGTAGAGTTCTTGATTATATTCCATGTTATCAATAAGGCCAAGCAATACAACAAAAATAGWAAATTGCGAAGTTATGATTACAGTTATTTTGTGGTTTTTTTTAAGCTAATCTGTTTTAGATTTGTGATTTTCCTATGTGCTGTTACTTTAATGAATGAAAGGTATAGCGACGTGATGGTAGACATAATAGAAAATACACCACTAGCTTTAAATTGTGTTGGGTCTTTTTTTTTGTTTCACTTAATGTAAATTTATTGCAAAGTTCCCGCTGAATTCTCTGCTAATAAACTAAGAAAAGGTAAGAGAGAAATACCTTTTTATATAATTTACTCTTTCTTTCCTGGTTTACAACTATTTCTAAACTATACTGCACAAGAAACCGCTAAGAACACCTAATATGCTCCTTTGATTATGTTTCATGTTACCTATTTCTGCATTTCCTGATTTTTCTAAATGCTGTTACTTTTTTTTTTGTTTTTAATCTCTCCCTTCTGATTACACTCAAGCTCTTTCTAATGGATTCCTGTCAGTAATCAGAGCAGCAGAAGACCACTTATTCCTTTTGACAGAGCCTCCTAGGCTAATGCAATTACCTGGCATAGTCAACCATTTTATCAATCCCTTTAACCTTATAAAATTAGTGCTCTTGGCACTTTATTTGTTTAGATTTTTAAGAGGCTCTGTGGTGCACTATATGCTTACAGATATTTTAAAATTCTAAATAGGATTTAGCATATTAAAATACTAAAAATTATATGGCAAAAATCATCATCTATGCAAATAACCTACAGTGTCTTGTAAAATCACCCTCTTCTATCCCATCTGTTTCCTCTTTTCCTTTCCCATCCTCTGTACTTCCACCACAGTCCAAAAAAATTCACGCATGGTAAAATAGAAATGTTTCAAATAAACCAATTCTTCTACATACTTTGAAAGTCCCTGGTAACATGGCAGCCATGTAGCATAGGCTGAAAGTTCCCAGTTTCARGATATTGGACATAGAATTTAAAGTTTAAAACTTTCCTAGAAGAAAGAACCTGAAATGAGACTACAGAATAGTAGTATAACATGCTGCATGGCATCTTCAGCAAAGAAAATCAAATCTCGTATATTAGATCCTGTAGATACTCTGTTTCKCAGGCTCCCTTCAGGACCAAACCCCAGTCAGGGTGCAAGTGAGTGTGTAAATATGCACAGATTCAACTCTCTGGAACCCATAGTTTCCTTTGGGCCCTTGGTGTGCCCAGTGGCTTGAAGCTCAGCTAAAATGATGGACAGTTCAGTATGTGGGCAGATAAGTCTGGGCAACATGGCTGTAGCTTAAAGAATGAACTGCTTCTGCCTCTGCTTAAGYTTCTGTCCAGCCTATCTGGGCACCCATCTGAACAATTTCTCCTTATCCCCATCAAAATATACCTATTTGTGAAGTTGCAACTGCAATTCACAATATAATGACTTAATTTTATTCYTGTGAGACTTAAGCTATCGTAACTTTTTTTCTTTGATAGTAAATTGAATCTACTGCCCAATAAATTTATCAGACCTGTCCTAGATGTATCAGGATATTTTCACTATACATACACTAGGAATGGAAACATAAGAAAAAAACTCTTTGACAATATAGAAGATGGTTACTGAGTTAGCCTGAAAAATTCATATTTCTGTGGGACACAAAAAAACATGAAATGATTGAAATCTCAATGTTTTGTGTACCATTAAAGTTTGAGTGACAGTAGATAATTTCTTAGTGCTATCTGTTGTCTGGTTTGAGTGGTCTCTTTCCTTCTTGTCCTTTTCAATCTCCTTCACTTCARGCCCTGAGGCTGCAGAGTTGAGGCTATTATATGAACATATTGTATAATATTTTAGATGAGGTGACTCTGGAAATTCAATTTTATCTGAGATTCATGGAAACAAGTGTCAGCCATCAGGTCTCAAGAGGTTTTCACCAGCTCCTCTAGCATGCTTATTGGAGTGTCAGGTGACTGGGAGGCTACAAATCATTTCTGATTTTGTTGTTCACACTGATTTTTTTTCCTCTTTTTTTTAAACATGGAATAGACTTTCTGATTACTGCGGTCAAAGGATGTCACAGTATTATGCACAGCTAAAATACACATATACACAACCCTCTGATATTTTCAGTTTAAAATCATGTAATGCCCATAAATTCTGTAGCATCATACCACGTTACAGTAAGCAGGCACCTCTCCTACAATGTTCATTTTTCATCAGATAATCAGCATACTTTTGAGTTTCAAACTGGGTCTGCAAGAGTCATCTGGGGATAGTCTACATAAACATGTTCAGGCTCATTGCTATATATCTGTATCAGAAACTGCATCCTTTTAAATTTTGTTTGACTGATTTAGCTGATTGCCTAGCTCTCCTCATTAGATATAACTTCCCCTTGTAAACCTCCCACTATCCTAGTAATTCTTCTGGTTATCTCTGTAGTCCCTTTAATGTTTTCTTTTTTTTTTCCATCATTTCATTAGTGTCTGTTTAAAGGAATTAACCTTTTAAAAGAAGAGGAAGCTAATGATGAGCTTGGATTGTTTTCAGCTTTTGGAGTGTGTAATTTCTAGGGAGTGGATCATTTCATCCTCTGCAAAGTGTAAAAAAAAGTCTCTAAAATCACTTAGACTGAGAAGTACCATGACCCATATCCAACAGTGCATTTATTCCTTAAAAAAATCTTACCCTATGTAATGGTAATACTTGTTTTGACAGAGGATCTTCAATCAAGAAAATGGGTGATTAGTTTTATAGGTCCTTATTAATTATATAAATCTAGGAAAGGTAATTAAAATGTGACATGGTTCATCAAACATAATTTTGTTGGACTCATTTTTGTGCATATGTTCAGCATCAGGAACATGCAGTGTGCATAACACTGTGTAGAAGAAAATATAGATGGGGTTTCCAATGGATAGGATGTCATTTGCTGAACTGCACAAGATAAATTACGAAATTAGAGAAGGCAAGTTATGTTTCATTTAAGATGATAGTAACTGGATTGGTCATCATGAAAAATTTGCTAATTTTACCCTAGATAAATAGATGCATAGATATATCAGTCTGTGAATTAAATGCACTTCTCCACCTATTGTAAGAAACACTGGGAGTGCAGACTTAACAGTTACTGTGATCTAAATCATTACTGAATGCAATTAGTGTAAGGGTGATCACTGTGTAACATAGTGACCGCTGTGTAATGCACTTCTGTTGTATGAAGCTAAAACTGCCTAAAGGCAAAGATCTTCAGTGAGCTCTGTGTAGGTTAACGGCACTGAATGAAGGTAATGAAATCTGGAAAACTCTGCCTCCATATTCAGAGGTGCTTCAACGTAGCTCTGCAGTGGTGTAACTGCACCCATCAACCAAAGGCAATTTTCCCACTAGCTATGACCTGACACTTACAGCAAGTTTGATGACATTCTCTGTGCTGTGGCTACCGTACTCTTTGTAAGTTAAGAATGACTTTGGAGAAGAAAACTCACAGGAGTTAAACTTGTTGTGTAGCTGCTGGTATTCAAAATGGGATAAAAAGAAATTCTATTTAGAGTATAAACATTTTCACAATATTACAAGACAGCTATAATAACTGATATGCCTGATAGGCTATGGCTCTGATCCATGGTGTGGTTATTTATCATTAGTTCCCTTTCCTGTGAAATTCTGAATTTCAAACCAAACCAGAAACTTTCTGGAATAAGAAGTAGAAAAAATACTTTCCCAAATAAAAGAAATTATTTATAAAAAATATTTTGAAATAATTTTAGCTACTTTCTGTACAAGATCTTTACATTAAATAACATTAAATTCTACAAAATCAGGCTCTGGTGCTTATCGCTCAACTCAGGACTCTTGAGTACCCTTGCTCAGTGCTGCAGAGAGAGAGATTTGGAAGCTATTTTGTAGGGACTCTGGAAAAAATGTGTCCCCTGCCCCAGACTCTCTGTTATAGCATCCATGAGCAATCTTGCCTCCAGCATTCATTTGCTGCTGTGCTAAGGAAAAGGTTGCATATTGTATGTTTTCTGGCTAAATGGCCCTCAAGGTTACAATCTCAGGCGAAAACCTTCGTATCAGAATGGACTTCTGCACTATCCTGATTGCAATCTGCGTGAGTAAGCCAGGAACATGGAAGTTCTTGGTTTGACATTGGTGACAAAAAGGCAAAACAGAAAGTCTCTGTTTCTAAAAGCTCTCCTCAGCTTTTATAAACTGGCACTGCTGTGAAGCTGGAATATGATTTAACATTACTTTTCYTTCTTTAGGGACAACAGTCATTGAAGCCAGTATTTCAAGTAACAGCTCCTGAGAATTCAGGTCTTTATTACTTGTAATATGACATGCATAGGAAACATAATTCTACTGCTTTGGTTAAAGCAAAGTRAAAAGCCCCATTATTTTTAAAATTAAGTGCCACTACATAAAACTGTACAGAAATAACCAAATAATGTCTGCCTTTTCTAGTAGTTCAAAATGGCTTGGGATCTAAACAAACTAAAAGGTAGCTACTAGCGACAGTATTTCCTGAGGGAATATAATTACACTTTCATGTTGCTAATTCCTCTACCTTGTCTTTTGTTCTTGGATGGCAGGAGAGGGAAAGATAATTAAAACCAAGGAGAAGAAACAACTAAAACCACAGTGAYATTAACTGAAATAGCACAATAGGCACTTACATGTCTAGAAATATAAAACCATTTTTGCATGTCATTCTTTCCAGCTGTAAATGTGAATTTGTAGAATTAAATGGTGTCTTTTGGGGCTGTGTAAAATGTTACTAACAATTGCTGCATTATAGCAACAAGTATGTCAAGGTGTGATACAATGGGAGGTTACAAGCCATTAGGTAGCACTGAATCTTGAGCCACCATTCAGCAAAACTCTTATACCTTCCCATATAAGCATCCCGCTCCCCTCCATATTTACCTCCTATTATTTAAGACCTGTTCATGCATAGTAGCTTCTCAGTGATTGGACCACAGGGAGTTGTTTAGTATGGCTAACAAAATGCTGTCCAGCAGCAACGTACGTGAAAACAGAGGGCTACGAAGAACTGAAAGGGTTAAGTTCATCCCATTAGGGAATCTTAACATCCCATAAGGTGACAACCTGTAATCTGTTTTAAATATGACCATATGTCTTTGTGAAGTTGAAATGTATCCCACAAGAAAGGATCCGTAGGCACCATCCTTTGTTCTCTGTAGGCCTCCTTACGTCTGGAAACTATGGGAGACTCTGCTATATCCGRAGGTGCCAGCAGTTTACCCGCGGTCTCAAGGGTCCCCTCCTAGCAGGTACAAACAATCCACAGAAAAGCCCGATAGTAAGTTTGCCATGAGATTTGCAAAGGCATAGACTAGTAATTCCCTGCAAATAAGGTTTGAGCCTTGCAATTACATTCATGCCTAGAAACTTGTAACTGAAATTTGTTATTTGTTTACAGTAAACACTTATTTGAAACCACACTGTCTGTATGGTTCCTGATGCATCAAGAAGACTGAAAACGGCAACACTCTGAACTATACTTACTTTGTATCAGCTTTATTAAATAATAAACAAATTGGTAGCATATTTTTCCTATATCGGGAAAAAATATAACCCTGACTCCCATAAATCTAGCTGAACTATTATGCATCAAAATTACCTAAGTTCCAGCTGTAACACAAGTCTGGCTTGAAACTTTGTCAGCTTTAAAATTTGGCACGAAGTTGTGAACAACATACCCATTTTGGAGTGTCCACTGTTCAATGGTTGAGTTGTACAGTCACTTAGCTCTCCTGTTGTCCTCCAGAAATCCTGAAGTACTTCATGATGTTGGGCATCATTTTCTTTGCTTTACTGAGAACTGAACAGACACAGAAGTCTTTGATGAAGTAGTCACGCAATCAGTTTATACTATATTCGGAAAAAATTCAGAGCTCTTGAGAAAAAGGAAATCTGCCTTGTGTGTCTGCATGTCTCCCAAACATAAAATTTGTCGTAAAACATATTAATTGTACAACTCTTGGTGGTTTTTCATGAAAACAACCAGATCTAGTAGCTTGACAGTACAATCAGTGTTCCATGTCTATGTAGGTACACRAAGTGTACAATCATCTACTCAATTCACACTAATTATTAAGTGTTGTTATTAAATAATGAATCGTGTGGGCAAGTGTAGATCTACATAGATGAAACTGAATTTCACCTTGCCTGAATCTTCCCTCCTTTGGCTTACAAGCAGCTACTCCTCCTAATGAGCTTCTGGAAACAATTTCATTTGTATAAGCGGAGAAGCAAAACAGACCAATTAGTCAGACTCTAACTTTGGTACTACAATAGGAATACAGGTAGTGAGGACATCTCACGTCCCTGCCGCTGCTGGCACCCCGCGTTGGCGCAGCAGCGGCCGAAGCCCGGGTGGATCCTCTCCCGGCACGCCGGGCAGAGCAGACCCCGGCCGCGGAGGGAAGCTCTCCCCTTTGGTCAACGCTATTCCTAAAGGWTGCTCACACGAGAACCTTTTGCTGCAATTTTAGGTAAAGGCAAGGCCGTGCARTGGCACAACCACCAGCACGGAGCGGGAGCTGCCTGCAGGCTCCTCTGTTGCGATGAGCCGGCGCGGTTTGTCCTCTGGCCAAGGGGTTTGTGCCGCCCCAGCCCCAGTTTGTGCGCGGGCCGTCCGGTGGACCACCTTGATGTACAGTGGTCTCCCGGTCAGGGTGGATATTAACGCAGCACCTTTCTTGGTACTTCAGTGTAGGTACATTTATGATGCAGCCAGTCAGCTGATGTGCAGGTTCGCCATGGCGCGCTACTGGAAAGAAACAGAGCAATTGTTTATTGGCGTTGGGCTGGAGATGCTTCTTAAGTGAAAAGACAGTGTAGAGAAGAGGTATCTGAATTTATTTTACTGCTACCAGGAAATTCTGGACACTAGTGGAGAACTGTTAATTAACCACAGATTCAGATTTCATRCAACTAGTTTTATTTGTCAGGCGTTCCACTCCATCCCATTTTCATCTTCAGTCAGCTGCTCCTAACTTAGCACTTACTAAATATAAATAATCGTGGTCATTGTGTTTATCCCATAACCAATCAATACAGAAGACACACGACTGAGTGCATGGATTATTACTGTTTGTTGTAGACATGTATGCAGAATGACCTGTGGGCTTTGTGACTTTGCGGCAGCTCCTGGCTTTTGAAGCAGAACATGAAAAGTGTGCGGGGAACCTTCTCTTTGCRTTTTGCTCCCATGGTTGTAGAGATCATCAGATTTTGCATATGTTACAGAAAAAGTATGTATACCCTGAGGGGAATATCTTCTAGAGGAGAGATGGTGACATCTCTCTCTGCAGGCAGGCTGTCAGAAGGAGGTGGACACAGAGAAGCTTTTTTATGACAGGAGTACTCTTTAAAAACCTCAGGCTAACTAATGCCTGACTTGAAAGAGAAGGGGTTTGCACTGTTTTTTGGGGGGGTGGTGGGGAAAGTTGGTCAGATTTTGTTTTGTCTGTTAAATAAAACCCTGCTGAGAAAACTTTTCAGTATGATTTCAGGAGTTCCTGCTGGTAGTAAAATCAGCATAAAGGCATTGCAGGTGTTTTAGTCCAAATAGAGAGAAAACATAAAATTATCTTCTTAGAGAGTATTTTCCGTTATGTTTCACACGATGTCATGCAGGCTTTATAACTGCCTAGTAATGCATTGCGTTTGCATCTTTTGCCTTCTTTTTTAAATTTTATAGTGCAAAAATAGGAATATTTGGGAAAGTATTAGTTTTATCATCCTTGACAGATCACTATGTTTTCCTTTGCAGACTTTCCATAGAAATAYTGTTCCTAAATGTGATAATTTCTATCAAGAGGAATTGTCTTGAAGAGCAGTTTTATACTTGGTGAGCATTTGCTGCTTTCACTAAAATTGTTCTTTCAGTTCATCTGACACTTCAAATAATAACCCATTTATCAACAGCTAAAACCATCCACTATTGCAGCAGAAGAATTTAAGAAGTGCTACCTAAGAACATGGCAAGAGCAGGCACTTTAAAAGAAAAACAGAATACTACCTTTAGGGATGCAGTTTTTATGAACTAATAGCTAACAGATTTTAAGCAACTTTAGAATTTGGCAAAAATTCTTTTTAGAGTTGGTACAGGGGAAGCCCACAAGTCCAAAATAAAGTGGATTTTTAAAATGGGTGCTAGCGCAGCTAGGAACATGAGAGGGAGGTAGCATTGCCATATGCAACCTGAATGCTCACGGAGGTGAAAGAAGGAGAGAGGGGGCTGGGCAGGTGGGCCAAGGTCAGTTGCAGCACGCTGATGAGTGCAAGGAGGCAGGAGAGCTTTACGGCTTCCTTGCATCACCAAGGAATAACTGTCACAATAACTTTTTAAAGTAAAAGGCATTTCCATGCCCAGTATGACTTGGCTTAGCTTGGTCCTTGATGTTCTGTTGAGCAATTCAGTTACACAGATGTATTGCTAACCAGCTGGATACATTTCAGTGAGGGGAATGGGAAGACAAGCTGAAGCTCTCTCTGAAATTACTTGATGCTTCTCACTGGGGTACTATAATTGGAAGAAGCGATCTGAAATGTCTGTCGACTAAGAGGAGAAAGTCTTGATATGAAGAAAAAAGTTATCTACTGCATGAGGCTCACTCTTTGGGAAACTATTTTCTTTTAGTTTGTGCTATTGTTCTTCTGTAATGAAGAAATTTTTGTAGGAAAATCGAGCTGTCTTTTCTCATACACACTTGATTGCTGTTGTGTGAACTTTCGCAAATATGTTTTTAGMTGGATCTTTGATAAGGTTTTTTTTCCTCTCCACTATCATGTAGCTATTTAAGATTTTTAGTGGTAGTGACAGATCTAGAACTTCTTCAAAAATATCCAGGGGATCTATTCATGTTATCCCTATTTGAAAGCCTGGATTACAGTGCTTAATTCTTACTAGAATAGAATTACTGGACATTAAACTTCAGATGTTTTTTATTAGCAGAACAATACCTCAATTTAATTCAGAACTACCTTGATGATAAACATGAGAATCCTTTACTAAATTTCTTTTAGCCAGTTGTTGCGCTGGCATCCAGTTATACTGGTTTCTACAAGACAAAGAAATTGTTAATGATGTACCTTTGTGCACTGTTTTACTCTAGAACTAGAATTATTTTAGTTCTCGTGTGTTAAATTGTAAATCTCTGGCTAAACTAGCAGGTCTTGTTTAGCAGGTATCGTGAGCAGCATAGCTGTGTTTATCATAATTGTTATCTTAAGTGAATTGATCTAGAGAAACTGAACTGGTAAATGCATGCGGAAATCATTCATTATCATCATTACAGTTTTTCTTTTGTTCATTTGTTGTTACCTTTCTGTAAGCATTATATCAGAAAGAATTAGAGATGGCGGGGGGAGGGTTTAACATGTGCCGACTTAAAACTTCAACTTTGGGGATGGAATTTTGTAGGCATTTCTAGATGGATCAGACCAGGGACTGGTCTGGCTGAGAGCCCCGCAACTGGCAGTCAGAGAATATTTTACTCACACATCTATTTTTTAAAAACTAGTTTACAGATGAGTCTGTGGCCTCATGATTAAGTTGTTTTATCACTTAGCAGGYGTAAAAAGGTGTTTCTGTAAAAGTACTGGTTATGTTGTCCTAAATCGATACAGTTTGCCAAGACTTTGACCTTTGCAATACCTTTGACAACAAATTTACAGATTAATTATGCATTGTGTTAATAATGTCCTACAGTTCCAGTTCGTCTGAGAGCCCATTTCTGCAAATAGCATTCAGAGGGATTAATAGAGGTTTCTATTACCTTTTCGTTAAAGATGTCTTTTTGTGAAGTTCACCAACTTATCTTTTTGCTAGTAATGTATTTATCAGACTGCACTTCCTCATTCATTCCCCACCTGGTCAATGTCTCTTTCGGCATGTATGTATTCTTATCGTGCTGACATTATTTAAACTCCCTTTGCCTCTGAACTGAGAYGCTATGTAGATATTAAGCTGGACTCATGCGCACTTGGTAGTTCATTGACTTCATCTGATTTGAACTTAAAAGGCCTCAAAAGTGATGGAATAGAGAGACACAGTGTCCTTAAAGATAATAGAGTAAATCAAGCTACCTTATATATGAAGGTAGGCAGGACAACAAATGCAAGTAAGAAAGCCTGGATTTTGAATTCAGTGTTTCAACCTAAATTAAGTGCTTACTACAGGAAAAAGGGAGAGCAGAGCAGGAGAATAAGCCAATTTTATATTACAAGTATATATATTAAGCAACGTGCAAAATTTGAGAATAGTAATAGTAACTATAGATGGGAAAGTTGGATGACAGGAAAACAAATCGTCTTTAAAGTACTCTCTTTTTCCCCCCTTTGTGAATAATGTGGGCAGTCTGCCTCATACATGCACTAGGGGTGAAGGGGAATGTGTAGAAAAAGGCAGTTTTGTTAGCATGAAAGAATAACCTCTGCAGCCAGGACATGCCGTCTCTTGTTGGTTACAGAGGGAAAAAACGTGCTCCTGCCGAGGGCCTTCCTCTTCGCTGCCCTTCTTAGGGGATCCCAGGGCACCCTTCAGATGCGACGGGATTTTCAGACTGCGCTTCCTCATTCATTCCCCACCTGGTCAATGTCTGTGTGCGTGCAACCTGCTCAATACCTATCACTAAATGAACAAATACTTAATATATAGCTTTATTTGAAACACTGCAATATTTCCAAAAGGATGTCAGTTTTAACCGTGCAAAATTTACACTGGTGTGAGAATATTTTGAAGCTTGTATTTATTCGTAGTTATCAGTTTTTTGAGAAGTATTTCCCTTGACTATCTGCTTCACTTGTAAGGTGGTATTTGGAAAATAGAGCCTTTGGTTTTCGGCTTTCTTGACTTAAAACAAGTATTAATAAATCAAAAAAAAAAAACCTTAAGAGTACACTCATGGGGGAAATAACATTAAAAACTCTGAACACTATCCTCTCTTACAGCAGTAGTGTCTGTATCGTAACCTCTGGTTGGGAAGCAGCAGCTGGAGGGAGATAAATTGTGTTCTCCAGGAGAGGGCTCCCGCAGCCTTCTGATATTACTGAACTAGGGAGCTTGAAGACCCAAAGGTGTAGCTACAGAAAAATTCATGCAAGAATTGCTCAGATCGGATTATGTTCACCAGTGTGCCATAGATACCATAAATGTAAAACTTATATAAATAAATCTGATTTTGCTTAAACGGTTTTTTAGAAAAAAGTTAAAAACGAGGATGCTGTTGCAACTCAGCTTGATTTTTTTCCCCTTTGTAAGGCTGTTGTTAAACAGCATTTAAATGATATTATAGAAATCAACTTTGTAAACAGCACCGCCACCGATGTGCAGATTAACACTACTGTGCTTGGCTTTGCCAAGGAAATTCCAGTGTCTTATGAAGAACCTTCATTTTGGGGTGCTTAATATGATTTAATCACTATTAGAGGAATAGAAATTCATGTTTCAGGTAGAAAACAGCCATTTTTTTGGCATATCGTTCAAATAACTTTATTAACTATTGCACAACTAGTGTAACAGATGCTGTCTTCATTTCTGCTTTAAACAAAAGAAAGCAAGGTTATTTGTGTTTCTAATAATGGTTAAATGAACTCTGCTTTTTAGTTCTTGTTTATCATTGTAAATTACAGGTTTAGTTCTGCTTACATGGGATAATGTAAGCATTATCCCATGAAATTCATGCATGGAAGGTAGAAATCAGCTTATTACAGTGCATGCAGTCAGTAATATAAGCAAAGAAAATAAACCATTATTAGTTTATGGTGTGTTCTTCAAATAAAAGCTTTTTCTAGCCTGKTTTTTTTTGTTCTTGTTGGTCATAAAATTCCTAGTATAGTCATATCTTTTATAGATGTTCATAATTAAAGGGACAGGTTGGAAGTTCTATTGCAACAAAAACAAATGCCAAACTGTGGAAAAGAAACCTGTACTTTTTACGTATTTGAACAAGTGTCAATGAAATATGCTGCAGTGTTCCCACAGCTTTTTAGGGATAGCTTGATCTATTCAACTTCTCATTTTGACAGCTAGTGCTCCTCTCTTTAATCATTTTCAGAGTAGTAATTCAACAAAACCTTTTATCAGGATCAGATCTATTGTGCCATGTAATGGACCAATAAAAATTGAGAGAATACCTTAATAGCAAAGGGGAGTTTGGTGTTGGAGCTGTATTACAACATGAAGTTGGGTCAGAGCACATACCAGAGTCTACCTTCAATGAGTTAAAATAAATTTATCTAGAAGAAAGATAAAAAAGAAAATAAACAAAACTGCATATCAAACTATCTACATTTTTTTGCCATACTATTAGTAAGGCCCTAGGATCCTGGATGTATTGAATTAATCAGCTAGTCCTGCACTGATAGATTTCTTCATTCCACTTCATCTCTGGGAAGTGATTCCTCATTCCCTCTCCAAAAAGTCTCACACAAGTGTCTTCCACAACTTTCTGGAAGGTCTCCAATTTTAGACTGTTTCAGATCAAGAGGGAAAACAAGTATCATAGAGTTTGCAGTTTCATTCACTGCTTTTTTCAGCCATCTCCTCTCTTCTGGGAAAGGAATAGCACTTGAGGGCCCCTGCTGACTGCAGGTGTGATGATGGGCAAGGGGGAGATTGGTGTTACGTGCCCCTGAGAGAGCTCCTGGGAACTAACTGTAATTTGTCTGACATAAATGGCCTTGGAGCAGCTTTTCTGAAGAATGGGCTCCCACAAAACCAGTAAGAGATCAACTGTGCCCTGAATGAGCTTCAGTCCCTGAATGATCTTAAGAAGCAATCTCAAGTAGAGCTTATTGCAATTTGGTTCTGCAGTAGGAATGAAGTTGTGAACTTTGCCCGTCATGATTTGCAGTGAGGATCAGGTGAGGCTCTGCTAAATGAAATGTGCTCTCATACTCTAGGATATTAATTGAGAGAATGCATCATCGAGGCTTCAGACAATTACCTTTATGAGATGTGTGTTGGAACTGATGGAGTCTTAAAAAAATACGTAATTGTTTTGCCTGTATCGGGTCCCAGTAGTTACATAAAAATGAGTTTAATTTTCCTGCTGTAAACAGCTTGCACTTCTCCCAGTTGTGCTAACACCACAAAAAAAGAAAACCAGCAGAAAGGAAAGATTTAGACTGTATTCTGACCTCTTGTGCAGCTCCTTAATCCTTAGGCCAAGCGGCCAAAATCTTTATGAATACTAAATGAACCCTAATTTGGTGGAGAGCCTCATAAAGCCAAGGTCGAAACAGTCGAAACAGAGTAAGACTGTCAGCTTGATCAACATAAGTACATCTGGATGTAAGGTACAAAGAGGCACTAAGATTACTTGTAGTAAGGATGGTTTTATTTATCTTAGCTGCTTTTCTCTCTACTAAAAAAAATAATGCAGATTTACAGTCAAAATTATAATTAATGGTCTTGGGGTCTGTCATTAATTGGGTTTTGTGTCTTTGTGGTTCCTACTGAGTCTGAAGAGATGAACAACTGTTTGCTTATCACCAAGTTACTCCTCTGGAGAAATTTTGTACCRGAACTGCCTTTAAAATCCTTCTGTACATTATTTTGTTCACAGGGACAGTAATAAATGTTTCCTGCTCAAAAATGTCCAATTAATGTGGCATTCAAGTGATATAGACATGAGCCTTCTCCTGCTAAGACAAAGCAAACATTTGTTTAACTGGATGTAAGAGCAGGGCCAACCTACTTTAGTCTTGAATGTCAAATCACTATTCTGATAATTTCCCAGAGGAGTATTTTTAAGCCTTATTATTAAAAGGATCATCTTAATGTGACTACAAGGGCAAAATGAAGCATTCATATTTGTTCAGAAGAACTGAATTTGGATTGTGACAGTATTTCCTAATACTGTTTTCCTAATAGTATTTTCTAATACTATTTCCTAATAGTATTTCCTAATACTATTTTCAAACAAAAATTTGAAAGTATGCAACTTTCAAATATTTTGCAATATTCCCTTTTCAAAAGCAAACAAGATTAGTAAAAATCTGACTTGCATAGTTATACTGTATTTATAACAATGATGCTAGTTGTACCCTTAATGCACAGCTCGGCTTTTTGAATTACACTGTGACCACATCTTCCTGTCTATAGTGATATTCTTTCTGGGGAAATCAGGGTTTTGACAAAGTTTGTGTCAGAATCAGTAAGACTATTTTTACCAAGGACATGTATTATGCTTTTTTTTTTTACTATATATAATAAGACAAAGTTTAGTAAGGAGATCAGGAGATCATGGTAACCTTTGGGGTAGAGCAGATGTTGCTAGTATCTCTGAGC
The DNA here is from genome assembly GCA_030449065.1 of Oceanodroma leucorhoa. Lineage (NCBI taxonomy): Eukaryota > Metazoa > Chordata > Aves > Procellariiformes > Oceanodroma > Oceanodroma leucorhoa. The sequence continues at coordinate 494,745 of JASVER010000005.1, read as the reverse complement.
TTGCAGAGATTTGAAAACAGGTGCTGTGGTAAGACTCACTGGCATGTCGATAGCATCATATGATGACACAGATTGACATAATGGCACAGAGTGATGCATTATGAGTGATCACAGGCAAAAACATCATTATCAAATGGTTGGAAAGAAAATGCTTTTGGTTTAAAGAAACATTTTGAGAGGGGTAAGGGCAYGTGTATCCATACTCGTTTATTAGCTCTTACTTCCTAAGATTCAAAAATTTGCAGTAGGCTTCCTGGCTACACCTGGGATTAGCAAAGCTCAATGGTACTGTCACCAGCTGGTTGTCCCTGGCAGACACTTGAGAAGGGTCTGGTTCTGATGGGTTCCTTTGTCACTGGCACAATGTGGCTCRCTAGTGATAGCGTGAGTATGCTTTTATTTCTCTTTTATTTCTCTTCCTGTCAAAAGTCACTCAACTGAATATGAACAATAACAGCAGCTCTACCTACCTCCAGTGGAGAGGCAGCTTTCAACCAATTAAATATACCTCCAATAAAAATACATACTGTTGGATCAAAACCAAGCAACTTCAGGAGTCTTCATTACTGCCTGTAACGTGCCTTAGAAAAAAAGGGGTTTTTTTGTTTCAACAGTATATAAAAAGACATGAGATGGAAGAACAAAAAACCTGACCTCAGAGATTAAACCATATATCATGGTTAAAAAACGTTCAAAAATTTACCTAATAGTCTTTATAAAGGTCCTCCGTGAGGATCATGATTTTATAGCATTATTTCAGTCATGTGGGGGGGAAAAGAAGAGACTTGTCTAGGACCAGGGTTCTGTCACTGCCCTAAGATAGTTCTCAGGCTTAAAAATTCTGGACTTTCTGACTGTACCAATATATTTTCTGGCTAAGACTTTTTATTGTAAATAGTATAGGCATAATTTGGCTTTCATCAAAATCAAAGGCTAGRTTCCTGGACCCAACAGCATTTATGAAAGATGTCTTTCAGGAGACTGTGACGTTTAATACTGTTTATCTTGTATGCTGCACAGACAGATATTGGGACTACTGTGAGAAAACTATTGATTTTTTTTCAAAAATGCAATGATAGCTGACAGACCCCTATGGATTGCAGAAGGTTTTTTTAATCTGTTAATAACCTTTAGGTCGGGAAGTTTCCCGTGCCACCTGTCCTATACTTCTCAAAAGGACAGCTGGAGCCTATCTCGGCATGATTGGGAGCGGACACTTTTCCTCCTGACTGTGCTCCTCTTCTTGGTTCTCGCACATCTTCAGATGGGTGGATGGTGGGTTTTCTTCCCTTTCCTCAGGTGTTCACACTGCTGAGAAGGAAACATTTTGTCACGAGAGCTTCCGGGCTCCAGGAAGAGGGCTACCTGCCTGGAAAGGCTGCGACCACCAGCAAGTCCAGCGGCAATGCGTTTTACCTCTGCTGCTGTGTCCCTGCCGCCTGCTCTGCCGTGCCCGCAGCCCTGCCCGGGGCGGGCTCTCCCCCACCAGCCCCAGGCATCGCCCCGGGAGGCGGTGCCCCGGCTGCCCCGCCACCGCCACCGCCACCGGCACCGCCACCGGCACCGGCACCGGCACCGCCACCGGCACCGCCACCGACTCCGCGCTGCCTGCTCCGACTACAGCCACGCTAGACCTATGGGAGCCATACGCACCTGCCTCAGCCACTGCTGGCATGGCACTATGGAGAACCGCAGAGGCTCCAACCTCTTCCCCACAACCGAAATAAATATACTCCAGTGTTAGCCCATACTGAGCTCCTGGCATCCTCGGCCCCGCCGGCCTGGCTGGCTCAGGAGTGACCCGGCCACGCCAGCGCTTCTGAACGGGCGTCTCTTTCTTCTCCGCTGAAAGAGGAGGGACAAAGGCCAGCTATTAACATTTAATCTTTGACATTTACAAAAAGTCAACTTTGTCAATGATATTATTTTGCAGAACTGAAAAAAAAAATCATTTTCCTCATGAGTCAAGTCATAAGAGTTTTAACATTCATCACACACAATGACAAGCTGTCTGAGAGGGTTTTTTCCAATCTTTTTTTTTATTAATAGAGAGGGATCACCGTACCATTACAAACCTTCAYTCTTCTAACTCCAATGGATACATGGCTCTGCAACTGGCATCTCCTGATTGCATTTAGCAGATGCTCTCAAAACAAAACTTCTACCTTCCTCATTATTTAGATTTTTAGTTATAGAAGGAATTGACCCATAGTAGTTTAGCTGACCTAAGGACTTGATTAAATGTGCTATTTGAAAATCCATTTTAATGTGCTTTGTTTTCTAGGAAGTGCACATATCTGTATCTGTACATATACCTGTATACACATGAGAATGATATAATGTCATTGGATATTGTGGTGAGATACATCTTCCCAAGACATACTGACATACATAACGGAGACAAAGTCACACTGCTAGTCACTGTTGTCCATAAAGCCCATAGGAGCATCTACTGCAGCTAAAACTAGATGAGGCCTACTCAACAAGCATGGGCTGGATCCTTGTGTTTTGAATTTTTTTTTTTTTTTTTAAATGTTCCAGACTGCGAAAACATTAAATGGATGATTCAGTTGTTTCCTCTCCCACTTGTACAAGTTACTCTTCTGGGAATTGCTTCTGCCTGATTTCACTTGCTACTGCTCTTGTCTGCTTCTTATGTATTCCTTGCTGACACTGGGACCGAGTTATACTGGCTGTTGAAGGAAGGTGAAAGGTGGAAAAGTTATTTTATTTTTATTTAATATTTCAGAGGAAAGACAGTGACATTTTGGAGATGTCAAATTATAATGATGATGATTGCTCTATAAATAAAAAGAATATACACATTCTCCCACCATTGGTCATCTTAAAAAAGAGAAGACAGATTTAGATGGCATGGGACTAAAGAAGTTCAGTAGCTGTCTTGATTTAGTTCTGTATTGCCACATTGCAATTTGTTGTGCTTTGATCAGTGTAAAGACTAGGGAGCACGGCTGCTGACTCCATCCAGGATAATGGAGAGGGCTCATATAAAATGAGCAGTATACAGACTAATCTTTGTGCTCCTCAGAAACTAGAAGGCCTTATTCAAGTCCTAGCATGATTCTGTGTGTCATATACAGTGAAAGTGAGTACAATTTGATCTGAAAGGAGTAATCAGTGGATAAACAGTTATTTTATATTTAAATAACAATCCTAAGTGTAGAAGTTAAAAATGGTTGAAATTCTGAAAGTATATAAAGAAAGGAAGGAATAGAAAATGAATAGCAAGTAGGAAGGAAGATGACAGTAAATTGAAAAGAAAAAAGCTGGAAGGAATATTTCAAGCTGAAACAATGTGACTTCTTTCTTATCCTCTTATACTATTTGGTTACATCATATGGTATAAATAAGGTTAAATGATATATTACAATGACATAGAAAATAAATATGGCATAGACTGCTGTAACTTCTGTAGAACTGTATCATTGTGCTCTGACTGTGGATCTGGTTATTTTTTTCCTAAATTTATCTACCAAGATTAGCYATAAATATTTTTAAATTAAACTATTTAAAACTTTTTAAAAGCTATCTTAAAATCTATTGTTCCAATATTCTGTATTCTGTACCATTGGTACTCTATAAAATGACATACTGTAGGTTTTTAGGAGATAATAGTCTGTGAAATGCAATAGTCAGTGTCCAGGAAGAAACTGTTGAAGTGTTATCATCACCAGCRAAGACAAAGAACAATGGGTTACTGGGAACTAGGCTTCAGGGAAATACCTTAACGATAGAAGCGAAGRTATTACCAACTGGTATGTAATAAACTCCTTAGCAGATGATGGCTTGGGGAAAAAAGGCCTCAGAATTGTAACATTGTGATAAAAATAAATCGACAATTCCTCAAAATAAAAGAACTGCTTACACTTTTAAAGATTAACTGGAAGGGAGGTACCTCAAGGCAAAAAATGCACAATGACCCTTCCCATCCACCCATTTATAAAAGTAATAACTTTATTTCTCAGCCTGGAAAGGCTATGTAAAAAAAGCTATTGGATTAGAAATCTTAGTGGAGAAAAGGAAATAATCACCAGTTACACCTGGGGAGAGGTTTTACAGCTTAAAACTCAGGGCAGAGGCTTTGTACATTTACTGAATCCTGAAGGCAGAGGTGGGTTATTAAGTTAGAGTAATTCAGGGGGGAAAAAAGAATATATATATATATATATATATATATATACCCTTTGCATTTGTGCTATGAAATGTAATACGACTCCCTTAGGGAAGATGCATGTGATTTAAATTTGGAAGAAAAAGTACCGCTCTGGTTAAAAAGGAGAAAATCAGAGAGGGGAGGGCAATACAGAAAGCGTGTGTGCGTGCGGGCGTGCGCCTGGGTGTGCACGCACACAGGCGCATGTTTATTTGAAAGCTGTGCAGCTCTCCAAAGCAAGTGGGTCACCTATAATGAAGTGCAGTAAACTTTTGCTTTTTGGTAAAGGAAAAGAAAAAATCCTGCTGTTTTTCCATTTTCTTTTTCTTTCCACTCTCACTTAGGTAATGAAGGCTTACTCTGATCAGAAGCATGTTGTGTGTTCAGGGGAGTCATCACTGCAAGAACAAAGGCATAACTATAGGTAAGTTCAAGCCTGGCTGAAAATTACATTAAATGACAAGCCAGAGTAAAAATTGGCTAAGGAAATCAGAAATAGGTTGTACTGGGTAAACACAGTGAGATGGAAACAATCTAGACAAGAACAACTACTCATAAACCYGTTCCAGGGAACAAGGCAATCTGGGAAGCAGCAGCAAAGCATCTTGCAAAGATACTGCAAAGTATGAGTCAAAGAGCTAAGGAAAAATATTTTGCCAATCACATCCAGAAACAGATGTTTAATTATCTCAGAAAACAGTCAAAGTTGGCACTGAAATAGTCTCAACAATAATTATTTAGTAAACGGTATGTATTTTATTATCGTTTTATGACAGTTAATACTGATATGTCTAAGTAGTCTTACATTTATTACTCATTATATAGTCTGTTTAATTCCAAAGTACAGATTGCCAATATTTCAGGTAATGAAAATGGTATTCTGGTTTTGTACACTGGGCATGATTTCCTATGTGTAACAGATGGAAGAATATTATAATTATAGTATAGGTATATATTTCTGCCCAATGCAAGAAATACATGCAGCCGTAGAACTATCCATTTGCAAGAAATGCTACTAATCACAACCAAGTCAGACTAACTAAACTAAACTAATCTAGGTTTTACAGCTATACACGTCAGTAGACTTGAAAGCCAAACTTGTTTGTTTTATTTTACCTTAGGGCACATAAAATCATGGTATTTGGCAGCATGGAATAAGGGACATTAAATCGGCTTTTATGCTGTTGTTAAGGAACCCGTAGAGGATGGGATTCAAGCAGCAGGACATCATACCCAGTAAATGGCATATGCAATACACTAATTTAAAATGTCTGTTAGAAATGAGAGTGGCATTAAAATCCGTCACAATGTGGAAAAGGTGAAGAGGCATCCAACTAAAACCAAAAACTAGGATTAGCACTGTCAGTCTGCAAAAAACTCTCCTAGATCTTGTCTTAATTCTGATCACGGATCGGGATACCGTAATCATGTCCTGGATCTCCGTATTTTCTTCTGGTTTCATCTCAAAACAGATAGGTATCCCAGGGATGAATTTACTGGAGGAAGAGAGCTGGCTTTTTTCTGTGCCAGAGGTTTCTGGGAGGTCTCTGGAATGAGTACCCTGATGATGCCTTGAAATAGCTGGCATCACGCTTGAAGTCTTTTTACTGTATCTTCTGTGGTGCTTTCTGCCAAAGGYGCAGCTCCATCTGGAACGGCTGGAGGGCTGCACCTGCGTGCCGGTACTCTTAGAGGGATGAAGAGTTAGGTTCATCATCTCCTTTTCTTCAAACTTGTTTTCCTTGCTTGACAGTCTGGAGCCTATGCTCCTGCAGACACTGGTGTGACTAGCGGTTAAACACACCATCGGCAATATATACTGCATGAACAACAAGGCTATTGTAAAGGCAATTCTGTAGGAATCGGAAGGCCATGACTCAATACACAGGAGCCTGTTCTCCAGTGCCTCTAAATTCAGAGTTTTGCTGAGGTCCACAATTTTGTGGAAAACTGGCAGAGGGGAGCACATGGCAAAGCCAAGGGCCCAAATGGTCACTATTAAGAAATAGCCTTGTTTTGCTGTTAAATTGCTAGAAAGGGGATATTTTATCATACGGTACCTGACTGCAGCAATAGATATTAACATCAAAGTTGAAACTAGAACTGATGCGCACTGGAGGAAGGGCATTACGTGGCACATGATAGTGCCAAACATCCATTGGTCAAGCAGGACGGATGTCAGTGTGAAAGGTGAACAAAACAGCACAACTAAGATGTCAGAAAAGGCCAAGTTACCAATAAGAACGTTTATTATTGTCTTCTGCTTGCGCTTTAGTAGAGCCGTTAGTATAAGCAGATTTCCCATAAAGCCAGCCAGACTTATAAGTGTGTACAGCCCAATAAGAAAGTACTGTATGTCATCAACACTACTCTTATAGTCTTCCCAGGCAGAAAAATTCTTTGTAGTAGCAGAGGTGTTCTTGGTGAGTGTCCTGTTGTTACAGTCTTTGAATCCTAAATCCATTTTACAGTCCTGCTTAGAACAAGAAAGGCATTAATTAGCATCTGAAGGAAGGATGATACTGCTGTTAATCAGAATGTAAAGCAACATAAATTTACCTTGTAGCACCCTAATAAATTAATAGTGATATTCTACTGTGAGGCAGATCCCGCATAACTTGAGGTCAACACGAATTAGTTTCATAGGTTTTATCATGTGGCGTTCAGGACACCCAGGCCTCCTACCTGGCTGCTCACATGGGATGATGGCAGTTTAARGTTCTGCATTATGAAACTGGCTTTTAACTATGCTTTGCCATAGACCATATTGTCAGCCTTGCCATGAGGGAGCAGTTAGCTACAAAAGCAATCCGTTCAGAGTCCGTCAGATTACTCATGTGAACAACAGCTCATTGATATAAGTAAGGAAATTACAATCACCATCTGGGCACGCGCCTAATCATTACATGACAGCAAATTATAATGAGAGCACCTGAAAATATATGATGTTTTGACATATGCTAACAACTGCAGTAGTATTTCTTACCTTGCCAGTAGAAAACTGACACAAAATACATGAGAGATTTCAAAAAGGATCAGTTTATAAGGAGATCCACTGTTAGTGATCCAAGATGGAATTCCTAATGTGGTGCACATGCAAACCACCTTCTATTAAGTGTTGAACATATTTTAACTGTTGCTCAAGCAGAAGGGAAAACTGCCTACAAAACATCCGAAGTAACTGGATGCAATACAGAGAGGACAGCGTTAACTGGAAGCAAACCCCACAGCCATTTGAAAATTCAGGGAACTGCTAATTATTCAGCACAGAAACATCTAAAATTAAAACCTAGCCCAGCACAAAGTTATTCTGCCTACAGAATCTTCATGTATTAGTCTTTGTTTTAGAAGAAACAGAAAGACAAAAGAATTCAGTTTAAACTCCAGTTTACCTTAAACACTTGCATGTACTAAAGTTTCAAAGTCAAGATTCCCCAAAGTGCCAATGTCCTGTACAAAATTGCTTGATATTTAGAAATCTTAGGCAAGACTAAACAAACCCAAAACGTACACAAATTGAGCAGAAAGCTAAACCTGTCAACTAAAAAAGGCAGGGATCTTCAAGAATGTAGCTATTCTCAGTGAGCTGTATCATGCTGACTTCTTCAAAGTGCAACAAAATTATCAGTGTCCTTTACAGGTGCAGGTGTGCTCCTTCCTTCACATCACAACCATTGGGTGCCATAGGAAAACTTACATCATAAAACACCCTCAGAATATTCACTGACAGTGTGTTGTGATGTGAAGGTCCCTCATGTAAGATTAGAAATACTTACTTTAAAAAAATTAGTAAAGATATTGCAAGTTTTTGTTTCTTCACTAATGTGTTGGGGAGAGGTGAAAAGAAGTAAGCCTTGCCAACTTCTCGCAATGTTGAGTTAAAGTGCTTTTTAAGAAGAGCTAAAATAGAAGTAAGAATTGGATACGTGGATTTAGATAATCTAAATACTATCATTGTGTGCATACGAGCAGGGCGGCATTAATGCAAATTATTTCTGTTCAATTTTTCCCAGTCTCTCCTGAAATGGTGAAAAAACATAGACAAACAACACTATCTGAGACTACCCTTGCCTCTAGGCCAACTTTAAAGGAGCAGACTGGAGATTCTGTAAGTGATCCAATCTCTATATTTCTATATTGGTATTATCAGAAGTTTTCATTTTGGTGGGCTTCTCTWTATACAACTATCAGCTAAAGAAGTAATAGTTTTTTACTTAATTTGTCTGAGTTAATTTCTCTGAGTTGTTAGCAATCGTCTGGAAACAGTATGATCTGCAGTCCACAATGACTTCCAAAATCAGCTGAAATTTCTTTCTATACTCTAAACGTGACTCAACATAATTTTTGTCTGAGAAAACCACAGCAGGGCTCTGCCCTGGATAAAATACTTTCCCCTACCTCAGGCTTATGGAATTATGTCCCTGTTATGTCATACCTGTATCATTTTTTTCCCTTTGTTCAGCATGGAGGAAGGATGGGTTTTGCTATGACTAATGCTTTCACAGATTTCAGTGTGTGCATGCATCTGTAACCTGCAGACTCTCTTTTGATTCATGAAAGCCATTTCAACTGTACATTGCGTTTCARTATGAAATATTATCTGCCTAATATTTTCAGGGTGAACATTCCATTATCTTTGCAGTACCACATTCATCTTAGCTGAGAAGTGTGTAGGAAAAACCCTTGCGTATAACTGAGGAGCTAATAATGAAAAAGCCATCTTTGGGTGACTGAAAGTGAAAAGGAAGAGACTCTCAAGTCAGATGCACCATAATAATTTTCTCTTCCAGAAATTTATATTCAGTACAGGTAATGCTAAGATGAGGGCCAAAGAACAAAGTTGTATGTGTTGTTCTAGAACATGTTTACTAAATGGATGTTTGCTGAGTTCTTCTAATAAATGTAACTGAAAGACTGTTGCCAGGTTCTCTGGATTTCTACACCTTCACGTAAAGCTCTTGCAGTACGGCTTTAGCAGAGTTGTTCATCGTGTTTTTAATAAARTTCTTTAAAAACAAAAAGTGAATATGCTGGTTTTGCTGAAGTAGACCTKTTTTGTTGAGACACATCAATACTGAAGAAGCTTAGCAGGAGTGCCTCTGAAGTCCAGCGTGGGCTCTCCAGCTCCATCCCCCCTGTGCTGTGGCTGCCTTCTGCCTTGGCTGTGAGCTGAGCAGGCGCCATGTCCCCTTCCACAGGTCCAGATGTCCATGAGGAAGGAGCACAGGAAGAAGCCACACCATGCCTATGTCATGGTCAGGCCCTGGCTGGACACTTGGGGCACCACAGGAGCCTGCGGTGCACGGCAGCCACTTCTGCACCATCTCCCTAACATCACAGTTTCAGAGTGACAGAAAGACAGAGAGCGAGGGAATAAAACTACAGTCTGCCGGTTTCATTCATTTTGGATGTGTGAAAGGAAAGCAGACTTTTCCCCAAAAATTTCAAAAATCTCCAAGTGGATCTCTTGCCCTCCCAGCTTCCTCTCCTGCTCAAAAGGAACCAGTTCCTCTCTCAGCTTGAGTGCCACGGGCAGTAAAGATGAAAACAAAAGTGTTCCTCCCATATAATTGATCTTCAGTCCCCAAACTCATATTAGCATACCACTGATTTCATAGGGCTGTGTGCACTTATTGGCATTTATCTTCCTGCTTTGTTTTATCAGCTGCTTCTATTTTTGGGGATTCGCTCACTCTCCCTCTGTTGGTTAGTCAATCCCAGTGCGGCACGTGGCCGTAGCTTTCAGGGAAATGAAGATTCCTGAAAATCCCACTGTGGGAAATAGAATTAAATAGTATAGCCTCTTTTGAAAACGTTCTCCTCATATTTGAAGTGAACTGAATGCACCACAGTGCCAGGGTGCTCTTGTGCCTGTTGTCAAGATCAAGTTTAAGGTACCTGATGGAGATTTTCTAGCTGTCAGCTCCAAAAGTTGGATCACTTTCATCTCCTACATCAATCAGTCAAGCAAATGAGGTCCCCTTTCTGTACTCCTGGTCTGCGTACACTGCCCAAGACAGTGCTCAGCTACACCCRCATGAGCTCACACCCCGTGAGTTTTAAGTGGGTTTGCTTAGGTCTCCTTTAGTTTCAGTGGGATGCTTGAGACAGGAGGCTAGGCTGCACAAGGCAGGAGGGACTGCAGCTTCRTGGCAGGATCCAAGGTGGATATGAGTATTTACTGTAAGAATCAAATTAATGCAGTAAACGTTAAATACAAGGAGTATTTGTGATTACCTTTTACAGTAAAATGTATTTTGTAACAGCTGATGTACCATGATCTTGAACGATTTCAAGTACCACCTCCTTAAATCACATTCATCTGTGATATACCTCAGCGTGACTCCCTGAATACTATGACTTATTTTCACCAAAATCATGCTTCAGAGGAGTTTTCAGTTGCAGTTGATCTAAGGCCTGAGAGTGACAAGGAGAACTTAAACCATTATTCAGATTTAGCTGAGTTAGAGGTACCACATAACCGAAAACATACTAATTTAATATATTTAATATCTTATAATTCATCTCATTATTCCACTTAAAGCTATCATTTAAAATACAAAATCCATAAATCATAATTTAGGAGAGTGGCTAGGATATTTCTTTCTCTCTACATATTTAAAGGGTAATCTTCAAGAACACAAAAGTTAGGCAGGCAACCATCCTCTGAAGGCAATTGTTCTTTCAGAAAATCTTCCTTCTATCGGATGAGATACTTATATTAAGGTTTATTCATGGATAAGAGCTTATATCCTACAATATTAATATCTGTTAAGTTGACTCTGACTGGCTGGTGCCTGTATAGTCTAGTCAGTTCAGTCTGTATAACAGTGTATATACAGGACAATCTTTACAGCTGTGAACAATTACAATCTTAGGAGACCTTCTTCTACCTTAAAAACAAATGGAGACAAACACATACAGGGAGGAAGCAAAATGTGAAAACTCCCTAAGAAATACAGCCTTTCTGGCCCCAAAATACTGGAGYGGTATCAGGACTGTATAGAAAATAAAGTCAGAGAAAATCTTTAAACTTCTACACAGTTGTAAAGAGTTAATATGACCGGCTGTACCTGCCTGACCACCTAAGCTTAAGGAAAGCACTGAGCTATGTTGCTACTACTTGAGAAATGATGCCCTCACATCATTAAAGACTGAGATAACATCTGAGCCAAAAATTGAAACCACTTAAGAGTTGCATTCACAACACACGCTAAAGATGAAATGCTGCTGCTGCTTCGAATGTTCTTGTTCATTACATGCAACAGCAAAAACTAGACCAAGAACCTRGGAGGATTCAAAAGATTGAGATTACTTCTGAAGTCCAGAAAAATGGATTTTCGTGCATGTTAATGGTATGCCTCTTCATGTGCCTAACTAAAAGAAGAATTGCAACATTATCCTGGAAACAAGAATACGGYTTCCCAAAATAAGCAAAACCCAACTTAGGAGATTATTTCTCCAGCTCCAAGGAAATGTTATGCAATGTAATGGGGTAGTTGTTGGTCAGAACAGAAAACTTGAAATGCACTACCACATTTTACGCCAGGGAGCAAAGCAGCTCCCGGCTTGCAATGGAAAAAAAAAACCCCAAAACCCAAACACCACACCACACCACCACCACCCCCCCCAAAAGACCCCAAACGGGAACGACCGTTATTTCTGCCCTTCCACACCTCGCTAGGGCATCACTTTGCATTGAGCGCCCCGCATCGCTCTGCCTCCGAAACCCCGCACCCGCCCCAGCCCGCAGCCCCGGGCTCCCCGCGGCCGCCGCGGCGCGGGCGGAGGGCGGCGGGGACGGGACGGGACAGGAGGGGACGGGAGGAGACGGGGACGGGCCTCGCCGGGGACGCGGCAGCCAAACCCCCCCCCGGCCGCTGGAGCGAAACCCCGCGATTTCCGCGCATTTGCCGGCAGGGCGCTGCCCCGCGCAAACTTGCGCCGCCGCCCTGCGAGGGGAACTGAGCCCCGCCGCGGCCGCGGGGCTCCCTGCGCGGCGGCTCGGCGCCCCGCGGAGCGTTACCTGCGCGCCTCTCCCGCCGCCCGCGGGCGCCTCGGGGTTTCGCGGCGGTGGTAGGCGGAAAGGGCCGCGGTGCGTAGCGCGGGTGCGTAGCGCGGGGCGAGGCGGGCAGCCCCGGGCGGCACTCGTGGCTCCGGCCCGGGCCGCGGTGGGGAGAGCGCGGCTGCCCGCGAGCAGGGGGAAGCGCGCAGCCCCCCGGCTGCCCGGCGGCGCATCTTACGCGGGCGCTGCGGCGGCGCCGGGGCTGGCCTGCGGCCGCGGGGCGCGGTGCCGCCGCTGCTGCCGGCGCCTGCCGCCGTGGTCGGTGCTGGCCCGGCCGCTGGCGGGGCCGGGGCTGCAGCCGCCGCGCGGGCGCATTTCGGGAGGCTGCTCGGTGCGGTCTCTGGAGCCTGTTATTTCAGCCTTGCACGGTGCGACAGTTAGAGTTTCCATGGAAATACGGTGAGGCTGTAAGCAGAGCCCGCGCTCGGCGGTGTTTCAGGGATGGTCTCAGTCGCTTACCCTGAATTCAGGACACAGCATTTTGAAAAGGTGAAATGCTCTACGTGTCGCGGGACATGGGGAAGTGTGAGCGTAGCCAGGCAATCGCAGAGCACTGACCTGAGCGCTCTCTAGTTCCCCTGACTTCGGCTGGAGCGGAGCTTTGGTTGTGTTTATCCACACTGTTCAAACACCCTTTAATTTTTACCATTATTTTAGAAYAGGTGGGAGGTGATGGATTTCCCCCAAACGGTTTTCCCTTCTGAGTTGAGTAACTCAGTTCTTACAGAGGCAAATATGKGAAGGGTGGTTTTAATTTTATCTGGGCCATCAGTGGGAAGGCAGGGCATTTTTTTCAAGTGAGCAATATTTTAAAGCATAAAAATTGTTGGGTATGTCATAGCACAAAGCATGAAAAGACAGATACTGCTGTTCTCACCAACTGCTATCTTCTAGCACAAGAAGACTCATTGATCATAGTCCAATTACAGGGCTACTGGAGAACTGAGTGACATGCAGGTCTCTGGGAGCACAAGAGGCAGAATCTGACATGAGAATGTAATGACTTTTCCATTTGCCAAGGCACTCCTTCGACAGCTGATATTAACACAGCACGGCAGAAAAGCTGTCAGTATAATTAGCCTGTGAAAGTCTGTACCACACAAAGGCAAAACAGCTGGATCAACCATCTTGTAAAATAACTTTTGAACCCTGAAAGTCCAATTGGGTTCCTTATTTAACTTAGGTTAGAAAATATTCATTTTAGGGTAAGTGATCAAGGAACAATTAACCTTAATTTTCAGCGGATGAGTTCAAGATGGTGAGGAAGATTGTGTCCCATCTTCTTCCGCCCGCTTCTGCATTATTCACCACCTACTGCTGGTGAATCACTGCATGTGCAAGTGGAGCACAGGGAGCTGCCAGGTGGAAGTGACGTGCCAATCCATCTCATCGTTTTAAGACAGCTCTCCTGTTAGTCACAAAGGAGAACAGAATTAATCCTTTTTAGGGCTGAGCAGCTGTTCTTAGCATTTTCGATCATCTTCCCACCTAACACTGATGGCTTTGAAGCTTTTCATGCAAATGTTTTACCTGAAAGTAGAAACCCACCCTGGTTCTGATCTGCGATGGGGGGGATTAAGACTATCTCCCAGGGCACCGATTTATCTGGGTGCCCCTTGTTCCAGGGAAGCTTTGCAAATTGCTGGCCCCACTGCTTGAAGTGGAAGTTCCCTTCTGGGAAGGGGGAAGTTTTAGAGACACTGTATCTTTCTGTGAAAACTTCTGGCTACAGAAGAATGACATTGTCTTTAAAAAAAATATCTGAATTTGCTGGCAGAACCCCCAAATGGGAAATTATGGTTTCTTGCATTGCAGAGCTACGATTTATGTGGGATGCCATTGTACCTTTGTAAAGGTGCAAACAGCCTACCTCCTTGTTGACCGTTTCTAAGGCAGGCAGTCAACTACTACAGTTTCCCAAACAGCCTCCAGAAATGACATGCTTCTTAGCAAGAGCAGTCAGTAAGACATGTGTTTCTTCCTCAAAGCAATTTTCTCTAAGAACAAAGGATCATACTTGTTTTGTTGGTTGTCTTATTTCGGGAGAGTTCATCAACCAGTAATGTACTGGCAGATGTGGGTTTGTTTGGGTTTTTTTTCCTCCTGGACCTGTAAATAACACCAGATTTCTCTCAGCTGTATTTGGACAATTCATTCCTGATACTTGCGCACATCAGAGGCAATTACTATTCAGACTATTATCATTTTTTCCTTTTCACTGTTTGTGTACCTCTGTCTTGCCAGTAATACTACTGAATAATAAAATAGGTGATCTAGAGATAGGAAAGGTACTGACATTAAAGGTATCTAATGTCAGGACTGACAACAGATAATAGTACAAGTTCCCTAGAAACCAGCCTCCATAGGGTTGYTGAAACCGTGGAGGAGTCTTTGAGGAAGTAAGAGATGGTGATGATGAAAGATACCTGTTCTGGAGGAGCTGGGGAAGAAAAATGGTGCATCGGAGAGAGAAGGCTGGGATTCCTGAGTCAGAAGGGCACAACAGAAAATACAGGAGAGAACTCTGTGCTTATAAGAATACAAATTAATTTTGACATGTTTCTTAACACATTCCTGAATGTGTCTTTCTTTCAGGAGTATCATCCCAATATATTGAAAATTTAGCTTCTAAAGGCTAACTGTGAAAGAAACGAAGGCTCAAACTGAAGTTGGTGAGAACTGATGAATGCCACGAAAAGTGAAGGTCACCTAGTGTCCAAATTCCACAGTGTGCAATCAGTCGCCCTGGGTCAAAGCTTGCCATGAGGCAAAGTCTAATGTTACAGTAAAGTCTGCTGCCTATGGAGCACCTATCCATGGGCAAGACAGTCTAAAACGGTAGGACATAGCTACTACAGAGTTTGAGGCATTTTGTGAGATACGTATAAAGCATTTCTGTTGGTCGAAATTTTTCCCATGCATCAACCCAACCGTTAACCCCCCAAAAAATACTAAAATACTATTACAAAATACTATTAAAAATATCACTTATGTCTGGCTTCTGTAGTTGTATATTTGGCCCATCCCTTCCACAGATTCTTACCTCACATAAAGCAGCTGGGCATGAAGGCAGCAAGCCTTTGACTACTGAAAAGGTTGCAATGGTTGAAATGTCTTTGCGATGAAAGGCAGGACATTTGATGGTTAGCTAATAAAATACTTCCAAGGGTGAACATGTAATTGATCATTTTTGCTGCCTAACAGGTGTCATCACATTTGTTGGCTGGTATTATACACATTGTCTATTAATGCCCCTTCTGGATGATCATGCTGAAGCTCAGGGCCTATTTCTGCTTCATCTGAAGCCAGATGAGAGCTTGTGTATGAGTGTACATGAGTTTGAACCCTGAATGGACAGAGTGGGGTAGCCATAGCAGAAAACATGACTTAGTATTTTAGCCGGCTGGACACAGTTTAGGTTATATGTCGAGCAGTCTTTAAGTAACATTGCATGTGATCAGGATAGCTTTACACTAGTTAGCTTGGCTGTATTGTTGAAAATGGAACTGCAGCAGCAAGACTCTTAGCAGAGATTAACGACATAATTATTCACGCAGCTTCTTTGGGTTTGTGACATTAGCAGTCAAATGAAGTGTTGTTATGTTTGGTGTCAGTTGCAGTCGTTGCAGAATAAACATGCTCTTAGCCAAACAGAGAATTTGCTGCTATTCTCATTGCACTCAACAGCAAAATGCTTATTTAGTCTACTGATGATACACTTTTGCCCCAAGGAGCATGAGTTCCCTTATCTGTGAATAGTATAATGTGAAATGCAAGTGTTTCAATGGTACTGATGTTCATTACTAGAAAATGAAAACAATAAAAATAAAGTTAAAAAAAAACCTTCAGAGAGTGTTTCCATTCATTTCCATAGTGGTGACTTCAGTTTGTTTTATATACAGTAGAAACCACAAACGACTCTCGTGGTGTTCTTTCACTCGGTGGATTTTAAGTGGGATTGCATTGCCTGCACACATGACAATACATTGTAATGAAAGTGACAGCCTCATTTTATGACATCTTTTCCATTTTTGAGAATTACAGTGAGAGAGAATTTTAATGGGTTGATCTTTTGGCATATATTTTCCATGTGTTTCTTAAAAACATCTTGTTCCCTTCTCAATGCTTTTGCTTCAAAGAAATTCTGTGTTCTTTTACTCAAGCTGTTCTGTTTCCTTAGTTGAGATACTTGTGTTCTGTTTATTGTACTTATTCTCTTTTTGCAATGTCATGCCTTCACAAGAATAAACATACGCACACAAATAAACACAGTCTTCCTGTCCAGGGTGCCTTTGATGCACTGAAATAATTTACTCCCTGGAAGAGGATAATCTTTAACACTATGGCTAACTTGCTACTCCAGTATTCTTGTGTCCTGACAGTGGTCATCAATAGAATAGGAGCTACTGAGGAAGCATTTGACATCTTTGTGAGCTTGGTGCTCCAGCTAGAGACACTCGGCTTGGTGTTGAGACTGGAGATGCACAGAATGGCTAGGAACTGCTAAAGCCTGAGTTTCCTRCAGAACATACCTGATGCTACACGGCATTTACTGCACAACATGTATTTTATATAGCTATAATGGAAAGAGTTTGAAAAGAGCCTGTCTCTGTTTATTAGAGTGATTACTTCTAGTGTGTTTTAGTGCTGACATGTATGTGAAGTGCTTCGGAGAAGATTGATATAGCTCCAACAGATTCAGTCATCTAAGGTGGGCACACGACAGTATGGCAGAGCAGGAAGCTCGTAGTAAGACTCGGGTTATAGCATGTGTGTATATATGTGTGTATATATATATATATGCTATACATATGTTCATATGTGTGTGTATATATATATATATGTTCATATGTATAGCATATATGTTTGAAAGACTTGGTGACTGAGGCAGCCCTTTCCATTGCTCCATTGCGCTGTTTAAAGCCTGACCTTGCATCCATCTGCAGTGTGAATAACTATGAATATTTGTTGCCATCACTGTGAGTTCAGGTCACTGAGTGACATGTAGGATCTATCTTCAATCTCTTACAGGTAATTACTGTATTTCCGTAGTATAAAAGAAATATTGTGAGGCTGGCTTTGCCTGTGTTTATATGATGTTTGAAATTCTTGTATATACTAACCATTAAAACATGAAGTATTATGAATCACTTCATTTACTGCTGAAATGGAGATCCTCACAACTAATGACAAAATGGAGGAGAAAGAAGATCATACCGATCTGAAACTTTGGAAATTTCTGTGGCAGAAACAATGGCATTTCTCTATTTGGATTTTGCTAGGACAGCAAAGGAATGCCTCTGTGATAGGTTAATCTACTAAAACCAGAGTAGGCTGGTGAGAAATAAAGACAAAACTACACACCCCCACTCCCTTCCCAGGCTCAACCTCGCTCCTTCCTCCCGACTCTTCTACACTGCCACCCCCCTGGGCCGCACAGGGGTACGGGGAATGGGGGTTGYGGTCAGTTCATCACACGTTGTCCCTGCCACTCCTTCCTCCTCATGCTGTTCCCCTGCTCCAGCATGGGGTCCCTCCCACGGGATACAGTCCTTCACAAACTGCTCCAAAGTGGGTCCTTCCCACGGGCTGCAGTCCTTCATGAACTGCTCCAGCGTGGGTCCCCCACGGGCTGCAGTTCCTGCCAGCAAACCTGCTCCTGTGAGGGCTCTTCTCTGTGGGCTGCAGTGTGGATATCTGCTCCACTATGGTCCTTCGTGGGTTGCCGGGGGACAACCTGTGTCACCATGGTCCTCACCATGGGCTGCAGGGGAATCTCTGCTCCTGCACCTGGAGCATCTCCTTCCCCTCCTTCTTCACTGACCTTGGTGTCTGCAGGGCTGGTTTTCTCACATTTTTCTCACTCCTCTCTTTCCCAACTGGTATGCAGCATTTTTTACCCTTCCTTAAATATGTTACCACCAGCAGCACTGATGGGATCAGCTTTGGCCAGTGGTGGGTCCATTTTGGAGTCAGCTGAAAATGTCTCTGTCCGACATGGGGGCAGCTCCTGATTGTCTTCTCACAGAAGCCSCCCCTGCAGCCCCCCCCCTACCAAAACCTTGTCATGTAAACCCAAGCCTCTTACTCTGAACTGGTCCTAAAATGTATCTCTGCTCTGGATACCTGTTGGCAGAGTACTACAACTCTGTATCACAGAATGCTTATTTTAATTTTTAAAACAGCCTTTTTGCCCATATGGGTAAGAGCATTACAAGGAAGTAGTGGGATCATCCTGGCACAGAAAAAGACTTTTTACCTCCCTAGCAATACATCTATTGCCCTTAAAAATGAGAGTCCTCAGTTCTACATGTGCTAGAGTGTCACTGCTTCAGACAGAAATATGCTCTCTATGGCATCTTCAGCTTAGATGTCTGCCTGAGTGTATCCACCTTTGCTTTGCTCAGATGGAGGCTGGTGCATGTTAATGACCCACGTATGACTGAAGTTCTTGAGAGGCATTATATACAGCCAGCACTCATCTTCTGGCTGCTGCTGTTAAAATGTCAGCAGTGCCCCAGCTATTGGTTTATAGCAACCTTGATGTATGCCTGCACTTTCCCTTCTCACATCAAGGACTGCCGTTACAATGCAGTTGAGCTGAGCTCCTGGAAATACAGTGTAAACATCAACCTCAGTGCCAATTTCTGAAACCTTCCCAGGAGGTTCATTCTGAAAAAAAATGTTACAATCATTTGTTATGTGCAACTAATTTTTTAGCTATAATTAATGTTGTTCCTCACTTGAGAGTTATCCACAACGTAACTGTCGCCATATGAGGGGTATGCCTGAAGGTAAGAATGTAAGAGACTGTAACTGCTTACACTTGAAAAATTAATCTGGAGCCTTGGAAGAGTCAGGACACTTCTGTTTTCCAAGAAATCCAAACTCCTAATACAGCCTGCAGGGTTTGTCAGGGCATTTTTAAAGTGCTGTTTAAGTTTATGTGGGTAACTTCTCTCAGACTTCCGTACCGGCTTCCAAACTCACTGGGGTTTCTGGCTATTGAAGTAGATCTTCTGCAGCACTGCTTTTTGTGAGCGAGAGAGCAAGGTATTTCAGGATCATGAAGAGCRAATGGAAACCAAAATTTTCCTTTTTGCTTTTTATGAATTTGTTCAGTAAACAGTAAACTATCCTCCTATAGCTGGTAGTAGTTTGCAGAGCTACTCATGCCAGCTGCATAAAAAAAAAAAAGTCTGGGTGCTGGAAACTGGAGTTTTCAAAAGAAGCAGAAGAGCCAGCCAAGGCAACAGCCACCACCTTTCCAGCTCTGCATCTCACTGTGGAGATTTGTTCTTTATTTTTAGGGGTCCATTTTCCTTCCAGCTCCCTGGAATATCCCGTGGCTCTGTACAAACCTACAGAAATGCCTTTCTTTTTCCACGGGTCATACAGGATGGTGAACCACTTGGCTGGGATGAATCAGAAAAATACCCACAAGGGCCACAGTGACAGCTGTATTTTCTTGAGGTTTGATACTTTATTGACTTAATTTACTTTTAAAATAGTTTCTTATTGCTTCTAGCTGAAAAAAAATATCAACTTGATAATTCTTATTGATCCAGTCATCGCTGTTCATGATAAATACAGACCAGAAGCTAGTTTTACTGGTTTAAAAAGCCAAACCCGAACTTTGTAACTTGCTCCTTATACTTAAAATTGCCTCCTCGTCCACTTTCCAACAAAGCTTCTATTTCCATCTTTAGTTTGGCCACAAGATGGCAATAACTTGCAGACGAAATGCTGAAACAGCCAGACAGCGACTTGAAACTGTCTCCCTTCCTGAGCTTTCCCCTGCGCTCTCCCCCCTCTTTTTTTGTTTCAGTATTTAATTGCATTTATTTTGGAATTACTAGGCAACCCACCCCCAGATGTGTAATTTAAAGGTGATGTGCTTGCAGTGAGATTTTCAGGATCTGCTCAGCAGAGCACCATCATGTGATACTGGGATAAGGTGGAGTTTGGCTTTAAGGGGGAGTCTCCAGCCTTCCTCACCAATCTTTAGGATCTCAGCTGGAGGAATACCAGCGGATCCTTCCCCTTTCCCTACTCCTTCTCCATCCAGCCACCTGAGCCAGTCCCTGAGCAGATGAAAGACGGGCAGAGCAGTTGCAAGGTGAGTTTCCCCTGCGGTTGCTTTCCCATGACTGTGGGTGGTTGTGTGCTGGTTAGGCTGGTGTTTGCTTGCTCTCTTAGGTGCGGAAGATAAAATCCCAGGGAGTGGTAGGCTCCAGGTTGGACTTGCGAGTGGCTGGGTGAACCACCAGCTTGGGCTGACAGTGTTTTGTGCCTCCTTTCAAAGAGCTGCAATAGTTTTTACAGTGTATTTCCACTTACCTCACAGCACATTATTTCACCCTTTCTGTCTGCCAGTGCTAAACTTCTGACCAAAATCCTGGAGAGTCAGAAGGGTATGTGTGGTGGGGGAGACTGTGCGATCACCCAGAGGGGTCTGCAGAGCTGTGGGCTCTCCCCACCCCACGCCAGCACCCAGGAAGGAGATGAATCTCCCTCCTGGCTTGGGAGCTGGGGGGATAGGGGACAGAGAACTGTGCAGCTGTCCAGGAGGTGGGCAGGGAGGAAGGACTCCTTGTCACTTGCCAGCAGTGCTGTGTTTCTGAGCTGGTTCCCGGCCATGCTCTTAGGTTGCATCTCTGCTATGGGGAGAGGAGAGGGAAGAAGGAGTAGGGGCATTTTCTGGTTTTGAGTTTGATATTTAACAAATAAGCAGGWGCAATGCTTGGCTAAGGGAGAAGAAAAATCAAGAGCCTGAAACCTAGGCCACCTTGTTGCTGGGTGCAATGAGGTCCCAGCTGGTGAGAAAACCTGCCCAGTTCTCTCTTTGCAGGACATGGCTCCTCGCCCACTCTGCTTCTGCCACCGTCCTGTCAAGTCCCAGGGCTGGACTGCCCACCTCATGTTGTATAGGTGACAGTGGAGATCATGATTAAATCCAGACGTTGATTTTTGGGCTGGGCTAAAGTCATACTGTTGGAAATTGAGGAGTCCCGACTCRCTGCATCACCCGCCCGCTTGCCCTTTGGGTAAAGCATCTCCTTCTGGCTCTGGCTAAAGTGATGCTTCGAGAGGCCCTGGGAGGTGGGAGGTTCTTTATTGGACCCTAAACCAGACTCTGTCGACTAGGGAGACCTGATAAATTTAGTTAGCAGAAGCAGCAGGTCTGAGAGAAAATGTTCAGGTGCATGCCTAGCTAGCCTGAAAATCAGAATAGCTAAACCTCAGGCAGMGAAGCCTTTTGTCCAAAGCCACTGATGTTAACTTTGACAGTAAAATGTCACTCAGAGGCAAGCTATATCACCTGTCATGGTTTCATGTAGCCATGTGGTGATTATAAAGAGCCAGCAGAGCCAGCTGAGGTGAGYGTGTGAGGCCGGTGGCAAGACATGGTGTTGGCATGGTCATCCTTTCRCTGACCCTCAGGAGAAGCCAGAGCTGCAAGCCCAGCCCTCGCACGCTGGCTCTGCCCCAGCGAGGAGGCAGCCCTGGCTCTGGTCCCCAGCATGCGGCTGGTTAAAAGGGTGTCTGCCACCAGGAACAGGCAAAGACGATTCTGCTCTGGAGACTTAGATTGCACTGAGATTTATACCAAACATCATTTAAGATCAAAAGCTCACCCATTCAGGGTAACTTTTGATGAAGTGCATGTTAGTGGGCAATGTTTTTGCAGCTTTTGTGATAAGTGCCATATGGAGCTGGGTTTGAAACACACTTGTGTGAATTTTAAGTGGCATTAGTTTGATTACCATCATCTAAGGTTAAGCGAGCAATAAATTGAGCTCATGGGAGAGTGGGCAGAGGGAAAGTTCCATATTCGGTGCGGATGCCACTAATGGCAAGTTGGAGTAAAGGTGTGTCAGGTTATTTGATTTCTTTCTTTCTTTTCTTTTTTTTTTTTTTTTTTTTTTCCCTCCTGAACATATGCCTGAGTTTCTCTGATTTTAAAATCCAAGGCCTTGCAAAGGGGTGGTTATTTGGGCATGCCTATTTGTGTCACATGGGAAAGAAATTTTCTGCAGTGTTTAATTTTTGCAGTTTTTTGTCTTTTGTCTTGTTTTGTTCTTTCTTTGCTGCACAGCCCTGCTAGTTGAGATTAAGGTGTTCAGAGTTCCTGATTTGCCTTTGGCTCACTGCCGGTGCTGCTGTGGGCACTCGGCCGCTCAGCATCAAGTGTATGTATTAGGTAAAAAAGAATGCAGCAATTTTTGGAGTGATTTTTCCACCCCCTACATTAGTCAGATGGGGTTCCCCCCCCCCCCCTTATGCGATGGGTGGATATAATTCCACTTAGAGCAGCTTGAGAGAGCAGACCTTTGCAGATTAAACTTGTAAAAAGGAGATGGAAAGCATCAAGTAAAGGCTACGCTGGCGAAAGACCGAAATTACTTCTCAGCTCGTTATTTCGTGTAACTTGTGCCGGCGGGAAAGGGCCGGGAAGGGGTCGGGCCCCCCGCTTGCAGACCTGCAGGCTGATCCTGCCTCCTGCCGTTCTCCCGCCGGACGGCAGCCCCCGCTCCCGCCTCGGAGCAGCCGCCGCCGCCCTCCTCCGGCGGGGGTCTCCCCGGCCGCTGGGTTGGTAACCCCCGCCCCGCGGGGAGAGCGGCGAGCCCGGGCCGGCTCCGCTCCCCGCGGCCCCTCGGCGGCTCGGCGCCGGGGGGGCGGGCGTGGGGGTGGCGGGGCGGGCGGCGTGCCCGGGCTGACCCGCCCCGCTCCTTCCCTTCTCCCCAGGTGGTGCGAGGGGATGCGGCGCCGAGGAGCGGGCTCGGCCGAGGGGCTCCGGGCGGGCTGACGGGCGACTCTTGAAGCCCGGCAGCGCGGCGGCGGCGGCGGCGGCGGCGGCGGCGGCTGCGAGCGTCGTACAGCGAGCTGCAAACAAGATGAATATGTCGGTTCTCGCCCCCCTGGGAAATATTTCCGGTCACCCGAATTTCTCGGAGAAGAACTCGCCGATCTTGCAGTTTGAGGATGAGGATTGCCACTTGCCTCTGGCCATGGTCTTCACTTTGGCCTTGGCTTACGGGACGGTGATAATTCTGGGAGTCTCTGGGAATCTGGCCTTGATTGTCATTATTTTAAAGCAAAAGGAGATGCGCAATGTTACCAACATCCTCATTGTCAACCTGTCCTTTTCWGATCTTCTAGTGACCATCATGTGTCTTCCCTTTACCTTTGTGTATACTCTAATGGACCACTGGATTTTTGGGGAGGCCATGTGTAAATTAAATCCTTTTGTGCAATGTGCCTCAATCACCGTCTCGGTCTTTTCTTTAGTCCTCATTGCTATTGAACGCCATCAGCTGATCATCAATCCCCGTGGCTGGAGGCCGAACAACAGACATGCCTACCTGGGGATTGCTGCCATATGGATTTTAGCCACAGCTTCCTCTTTGCCTTTCCTGATCTACCACGTGTTAACGGATGAACCTTTCAGAAACATAACATTTGATGAATATAAGGACAAATACGTGTGTTTGGACCTGTTCCCCTTGGACACTGCCAGGCTTTCTTATACCACGACGCTTTTGGTGATTCAGTACTTCGGACCGCTTTGTTTTATATTTATTTGCTACTTAAAGGTAAGAGAGAATCCCTTTGCAATATGTACTTCTTTCTGCCTGATGTTTGTTTATGCTTGCAAAGATGATGGTTGTAGGTTAAATTATCCCKCATGTTTCTCTTTGTTGAATTTCCTGCAGATATACATACGATTAAAAAAGAGGAACAACATGATGGACAAGATGAGAGACAATAAGTACAGATCCTCTGAAACCAAAAGGATCAACATCATGCTGATCTCAATAGTGGTTGCATTTGCAGTTTGCTGGCTGCCTCTCACCATCTTCAATATCGTGTTTGATTGGAATCACGAAATCCTGCCTGTCGCTACCTGCAGCCACAACCTTTTGTTCCTGATTTGCCACCTGACTGCCATGATCTCCACCTGCGTGAACCCCATCTTCTATGGGTTTCTCAATAAGAACTTCCAAAGGGACTTGCAGTTTTTATTTCATTTTTGTCATTTCCGCTCCCGTGAGGAGGATTATGAGACTATCGCCATGTCTACCATGCACACAGATGTTTCAAAAACCTCTTTAAAGCAGGCAAGCCCAGTCGCATTTAAAAAAATTAATAGCTATGATGATGACAAAATATAAAAAAGTAATAAAAATTCTACACCAAACTGCTGGAAGTGTGATCATGGGTGAAACATGTCCAAGGACAAGCACAATTGCATAACAAGTACAAAATGGGTAATGTTTTTCTTCTTTTTCCAAGGAACTTTGATTGTTGTCACTTTGAAATTATACACTCTGCATTTTTGCCCCTTTTACTGCTTTAATGCGTGCAGCAGTTATATCTGAATCTTATTATAAGGCATAGTTGGACCTGCTACTACCTATGGTTTTCATCAGCTGTCTTTTGTTCTGTTTTCTTTGTACAGTTATGCGCTTTAGCACAAAGATATATTTATTGATTTTTTTTCAAAGAAGTAGTTTTCAGAAGTGTCCATCTAAGACCATTAGAAACAATATGAACCACAGGGAGGCTGTCACTACAAAGGACACCCATCCTAGCATAAAATTAGGACATCAAAGACCTTCTTCTTCTTCTTCTTCTTCTTCTTCTTCTTCTTCTTTCTTCTTTCTTCTTTCTTCTTCTTCTTTCTTCTTTCTCCTTCTTCTTCTTTTAATTTGGCTTTTGATCGATGTTACAATCCTGTAAAATCAGTGTAGGCACACAGAAAATGATTCTGTGAAACCTGTAGAATATGTTAAATGGGGACATGCATTTGTCTCTTTCATAGAGGCAATTCAGGCTGCAATCACTTAGGTTCAAAGACAGGATTAAGAGAGAAATTCTGTTCTCATTTACGAGAATAAAACCCTACAGTAATTCCACAAAGCACAATGGGATAACTCTTGATGTTTCACCACAGCAAATGAAAGCACTAATGGGCCTTCAGTCCCAACTGATTATAGCTGATTTTAATAATACAGGCTTTTTAATTTAAAAAACCCAAACCCCATTTTCATCTGCCATCACTGACAGGAGTTAGTGTTGCTGGGATGAAATGTACTGTCTGATGAACCATGTAAATTCTCCTTGAGACCAGAATCTAAAGGGAGATGGGACTGTTCACTGTCTGTACAAGGTGCAATTCCATCCTCACAGGTGACAGTGAAAATCAGGTCTGGTATTAAAAAAATAAGCTTTACCTACCGGAATCTTTCATAATAATTAGTGCTGATCTATATAAATTAAGTATAGCCTCATAATATTCTGTGTTCAGATCCAATGGTATAAACCTGGATTGTCTCCAAGACAATGGATCATTTAATCAAGATCTGCAAAATTTAAAGAGAGGATATGGATACAGTTTGGGTGTAATTGGTATGTTTAGCTTCCAAACTTGCAGTTCCACAGTTGGTTGAAGTGTGGAAATATTTGCCCAATATACACAATAGAGCTCTGTGTGTTATTGCTTAAAATATGTATCCTCTAATTACACAAAATATACGTGACTAGATCCCCAGCTGAGGGAAACCTGCGTAACTTGACTGCTGTAAATGAAACTACAACAATAGCCAGCTGAGGTTCTGTGTCATATAGTGTACTTTGCTGTATAATCAATGCCTTTTTGAATAATCAGCTTTTAAAAAYACAATATAGACCCTACTTTCTTTTAGCAAGGTCACTTTAAACCATTCTGGCAGCAAAGAGGGTCTTTAAAATGCATATAAATGTAAATGTAGCATAAATGGAAATCTGATCTGATACCCTTCTGAGCAAAAAGATCTCAGGATGTGATGGTGAATTTAGTATGTTCTAAGTTTGAYGTGGATAAATGGCTAAGAAATGAAAGTGACTTGGTTTGCCAGTATTTAAAAGTCAAAAACTGTGCCTTGTGCTGTCTTATAAATAGTGTAGAATATTAAAGTAGCAATGTCTTCTTGTTCATTATAATTCCATGTATTTCTCTACTGGCAGATAATTTAATTAAAAAGGAGGTTTCTGTGGTTGAGAGCAGAGAGGGAATGTAGAAAATTAATTATAAGACAGAACTTTCTTTCAGAGCTTTGCCCTTTTGTTATTTTATGAGATTTCCCTTTTCTTTGTGGTTCTCTATGGGGTGTGTTGCTAATAATTTGACAAGAGTCTCCTGAAATTATTCCCCTGTCACTTTACGATAATTTTCATATGCTAAGGGTGTGTATTTTCACAAAGAGATACAATGTAGAAACCCAGCCATGTTTTTCTATTAAGAATGTCACAGTGGGTTTTTCCCATTAGAAAAAATATCACAGTGAATTTTATGTTTTTTCCTATTTTTGAAAAAAGCACTTTCTTCCAATCCAGTGGAAGAAGAAAATGGAATTATTTGAGAAAGTTTCCGGTTAGTTAGCTGGAAATTTTTGATCAGGCTGAATTAGGTGTTTATACAGAGTAGGTGTTGGAGCAACTTTAGAGGAACCTGCTAGTGGACAGAGACCTAAAACTGGTGTGTCCTAAGATTCGGAGGTCTCCAGTGGGATAGCAACATAATTCCTCCTATGTCAACCTTTCTCCTGCTTGAGGTACAGTCTCAAATCATACAGTCCATCTGATACCATCTCATACTGTTTCCTGAGAATGCCTGTCAGGTGTTTTTTGCCTACCAATGCCTGATAAACAAGGTGAAGTGTAAGTAGGAGCATTCCTTCAGCTTGTCCCTGTTAAGCTCAGGAGCCACTTTTCTGCTGCACTGCTGTCCTAGGATCAGGCTTCTCTTACATGTTTCCTCACTTCCCTGCAAGAAGCCTTTCCGAGCCTCTGCTAAGGATGCAGGCTAGCACATCGCCATACAAACACCAGAGGGGATGCTGCGTGAAACGACAGGGGAAATGAACACAGTGTAAAGAGTGTTCACTAGGAAAATGCATTGGGAGACTTTCAGAAGCAAAATTATTGCTCTTCTGAAGAATTTGTTATGAGGACAAAGATAAAAGTAGTCTCTCTGAGGTGCTGACCTGACATCTGCAGGGTGTCGATGACATCTACTGAGAGCAGTATTTTTSTCTTTGGTTTCATGACTTGACACTGGAGTCCTCAAAAGCCGCTGGAGACTTTCCCCTCCTGACACCTGGCTATAACACTAATCCTCTTCTACACTTTCAGAGCTCCAGCATGGCTTCTCATCCTCTATATGCTAAATTTCTTTACAGGGCAAGCTGTCGCGTTTCATGTTTCTCATCATTTCTCAGTCATTCTGATTTGATACTTGTTCCTCCTATGTGCTGTTTTGTCAAGCTCCCCACACTTCAGCGCATGCTGATTCCTATCTCAAAAGCCTGAAGATCCCTCTTATTCTTTCAGACTGGTAGAAAAGTTTCACTGACAGAAAAACAGGACAGTGAGGGATCTATAATGTATCTTACTATTTATGTGCAATGCATTTCATGTCAAATCTACTGCCTTAAATGACAAATGTAACTATTTAATAAATATTAATATCTGCTTCATTTGTCAGTTATTTTATCACCTTAAACTTCACTTTTATCCACCACAGACATTTAAAGCTTCTGCATAATCTAAATATGCCAGCATATTTGTATGTCATCTTAATAAATATTTCTGAATTCCCATATTGTTTTTTTTCAACATATCTCTTGGTTGTGTCATTGTCACTACGTACGGTAATCCACAACTTTCACATCTTTGTTWAAAAAAAGGGTAATAATAAAGGAAGCAATTAATTGACAATAATACCTGCTTTTGGTAGGCTAGGAAAAAACTGGATATTTGAAAAAAATAAAATCAACCCTGTTTTTTCCACCTCATAAAGAAATCAGATTTAAACCAGGAAAAGGAATTCACATGACAAGTCCCCCCAGGTCACTTGAGCTGATGCTGACTGCATCTCATCACTGATGAAGGTGTGAAGGGTTCATATATTCTTGCAGTACAGTACCAGCTATTATTAATTTGACACTGATACATATTCAGACTGTAAATCAGCACGTTTAAATCCAGGCCTGTGCATCAGATTCTGATTCTGAGCTCAGGAAAATGTTCTGAGATCAATGAAACTGGAGAATTTGCTTAAAGTTGATCATTTGCCCAGGCACTCTACTGAATAAAAGCGCTCTTCCAGCCGGTAGCTCACACTCTTTCCTAAAAATGAGATTTTGGATTTCAGCTTATTATATAGATAAATTAATGGCATATAGTTTTTCTCTGGATTTTTCTCTGGATTTTCTCTGGAGTCCAGTGCCTGACAATGCTTCAGTTTAAGGCTTTGCTTCCTAATTCTTTGGATCAAAGAATTTACCAAACCAGTGCATAGAGAATGAAGACAGTAAGGAATTTTTTTCTGTTCTTATTTTTAAAGCATGTATAAAGGTGGGAAACATGAACTTAAATAACACAGCTGTGTGCAACAGATTAAATTCATTCAGCTGAGTAGAAAGAGTGGAGAAATAATAATTATAACCAAATGATAAGTTTTGTTGACAGTCGTTTCTCAACTGAAGGATATATACAACTCTATGCTCCACCATGTCCTCTTCATTCCTGTGTTATTTAAGATGTGGTATCTGCCTCCCTGAGTCATTACTAAATACCCTAGTCATTACTATAGTTGATGTGAAAGAAAATTCTTTCCTTCTATCCTTGTTTTGCAGAATTTAAAATGTTTGAGGATTACATGTAAGAGGAAAAAAGATGACCAGCTTTAGTCTCTTTACACTTTAATTTACCTGTGGCCAGGAATAACTTCTATTCAATACTTCTGCCCACGCAAAACAGTGTTAATGGTCCAACTGAAGTTGATATTTCAAAGATTAAGGAGAGCATTCACAAAGACTAACTTCAGCTGGAGGATGGCAGTTTCCCTAGCCTCCTCCACTGGCAACCCAAGGGCACTCACACCTGCTCTACTCTAGGCGCTACGCATCTACCACAATGTCTTTCTCTCTGTTATCTATACAGACTGCTAAGGGATGGCCAGCTTCCAGGGGCAGCACGAGGCCTAGTGACTACTGCCTCCCTTCTTCCGTCTTCCATGGTGCCTCCGCCGTCACTTCATACTTCATCCCCTTGGTAGCTGGTTTCTGAGGAAGTCATAGGAATTTGTACTCTAATTTTGTAAAGTCCCCCAGTATATAGTAAAATTCAACTCTGTTCAGGACAGTGCTTTAAATAATTTCTTCCATGAAAATTCTCTTCTGGCAAGTTTCTGGTAGGCAAATTTCTCAAAATTTGCCCTCTATAGAAGTACATAATTTACAAAGCCTATGTAGGAATTCTGTCCATATAGAACATCCAGCTCATTGCAGCAAAACTGACAGCACAGTGTGTCTTATGTTTTCCAAAGATCTGGGTGGATAATGTGGTTATCTGACATAGATCAGGCTTAGTTGCATGAGATTTGCACCAGGTGCAAACGCGTTTGAGATTGCTGCACAAGGGAGGTTCTGCACAGTTAACTAACTTGCCAGAAATTATGCAAAATTTAAGATATACAGGGAAGTAGATAAACAGAGTTTGGAAAAGAGCAGAAAAGCAGATCTGGATGAAGCCTTGATGCATTCTGTCAGATATACACAAAAAGACTCAAAGGGAGACTCAGACATTTATTCATTTTTGCGGCCAACAGACTGACACATAAATGTTTTTTTTGGGCAAAGTAGTAGTCAAAAAAAGATGTGTGATAAATAGGTTCTCTGCTCCTGTTTTCGGAAAAGGGATATGGATCTTTATAAATTACTCTGAAACTGTATTTTAAGATTCTTCACCTTAGATTAATCTAGATCTCTTTTTGAGATGAAGGAAACAAAATGTTTTTGGCACAATTGAAAAATAACAGCTTTTCATTGCACCCACCCACTGCACATGGGTCCATTTGCTTTCACTTCTGCACAACATGGAGAATGTTTGTTTATGGCAGGAGGAGTAACCTGATCAACAAAGCTCTCCTTGTCTTTCTTGGTTTGTGTTCACACTGATACTGTGCTGCTGTTTTTCACATTGCAATGTTCCCCCCCACCACCCCCAAGCTATGACATTTTTATTATGCTATTTATATTGTTTCTTAATAAAAGCTCTCTGTGAAAAAATGTTCTTGAAAGATCCTATTCAATGAGTGCTTGAATATATGGATGGAAAGCCATACAGGATTTGTAGAAATATGAGTGGCAATGTGGTGATGTTTCAGGGGGTAGAGAAGTAGAAAATAKATTTCTTGCATTCAGCCCTTTTCATTTAAAGCTTTTGTTAAAATTTTAATTCATGTAATCTAAATGTCAGCTAAGTCTATGTATCTAGTGTTTCCTCTTGGTGTCCAGCCTCCGGAGRCATACAGCTAGTAGGAGACACTGGGTAACACAACTTGTTTCCTTACCTATGGCTTTCATGATTGCCTATAAGCTTCTCATTGTTTGTGATATCCTTGAAGATACATATACAAAAGTGTACACTTCTTTCTCTTTAAGACTAGTAAATGTTGTACATGTTTAAGATATTTAATAGATAGGACTGGAATATCTTTTCTGATTTTTTCCATTAACGTTTGAGGCTCTTTAATTAGGCCTTGATTATAATTTTGGGCACAGGGGTAGTCCCCTGGATGTCAGTTATAATTAGACAGGTGTTAAAGTAAGAGCCTTAAAGCCTGACCTAAAMCACTGCAAGGTTAAAGGAAAGCATCCCATTGACTTCAGTGAGCTTTGGATAAGGTCCTTGCTTCAAGTGACACTAAGGTGCGATACATGTCTGAATATCTGCTTCCTAGAGAGGGCAGCAGGCCATAAAAAGTGACATTTTTCTATCTGTGTGGACTCAGCAGAGACACAACTCCACAGTCTTCCATGTCAGTCTGAGGGACATACCAAAAAGGCATGTTCAGCTGGTACTTATAGTAAGGTTATCCTCCTAGGTTCTTCTGCGAGTTTTACTCTGATGCATTTTCTTGACATAGTTACAAGTTAAATGATTCTGCCAAGCTGTCTGGCTTACTGATTTAAATCAATTTGCTTCACAGAAAATTGAAGAGGGCCGTAGCAATTCTGAATGTAGTTTTGGCTCTTGACAGGTATACGTATTTATAGATTTCCACTACTAAAACTATGGGGTTTGTTTRTTATTATTGCTGCTTTTTTCACTTAAAAAATTATAAAAAAATATCATAAAAATGATTACTAACACCCGGACAGCATAGTTTACATTTAAAATTCACTCCAGGCAGTAAGGAATCTCAGCCTGCAGCAGGGGCAGTGGATTTATCTGGTAATGGTGCTCCTATAGCAGGAACATCAGCAATCATGAATAAAACCGCTTTAAATAGTTGCTTACAAAAGGCTGTCTTTGTAATTAGGTAAGGGCACCTTTAAGTCAACATATAGAAACTTGAATTCAAATACTAATGTCTTTGTGATGGAAATTATGCATTCAGATAACCCAGTGACTTCATGACATTATAAAGCCTGAGCCCGATCTCACTCATATTAGTGCAACACTGAGGTAACATCTCTGACATTGTTCAGAAGATTACAGTGTAGATGTGGCAGGTAAATCAKATCAGTCTGTGAAGGCTGTCAAACTGTTTTTTTAGGCCCATAGATTTTATATTACCTAGGATCAGGATAGCATACTGTCGTGGTTTAACCCCAGCCAGCAACTAAACACCACGCAGCCGCTCACTCACCCCCCCGCTCCGGTAGGATGGGGGAGAGAATYGGGAGGTAATAATGGAAATAAAACAAAGTAGAACAGTAATAACAACAACAATAACAACAACAATAACAGAATATACAAAACAGGCGATACACAATGCAACTGCTCACCCCGACGTGTTCCGAAGGAGCCACGCACCCAACCCCCAGAGCTGTCACATGGTATAGAATACCCCATTGGCCAGCTGGGTCAACCGCTCCAGCTATGCTTCCCCCCAGCACCTGGCAGAGCATGGGAGGCTGAAAAGTCCTCAGTGCAAGCACCACCCAGCAACAMCCAAAGCATCAATGGGCCGTCAACGTTCCTTTCATTACCAAACCCAAAACACAGCACCCCCTCCAGCTACTGGGAAGAGAGTTAACTCTGTCCCAGCCGGAACAAGGACACATACTGAATATTTAACCCTGCTGTTCCTCAAGGAAATGATGTATCTTGGCTGCCTGTTCTCCCTTCATTTCCTGGGCTTTTGAATTCTTTGATAATTTTCATTCAGACCTGACAGATTTGCCAAAGCTTTTTGAGGCTGAAATGGTATTAGATAAACTAAGTATTTGTTCTTTAAATAAGGTTGCTCTTTTAAGCAGGACATACATGTTATAGGTGTTATCACCTGAAGTATTATATGCTACACAGTAAAATATAGATATATATGTTTAATATCACTTGAAGTAGCATTTTAAAATACTGACTTTAAGTGAATTTTATATATTTATATAAAAGTTCTAAACCTTTGGCAGTTCTTATGTTCAGGGCATGTTTCTGGAAGGAACAAACCAAGCTGTGCCGGTTGTGCAGCTGTGCTGGCTGTGCAGCTGGTGTTGGCAACACGGTTTTGGTGTCTGTGACCATGGGACCCTGTCTGAGGATCAACCTCTGCTTGGAAGAGATGGGATACACCTCACTAAGTGAGGCAAAGGTATCTTTGCCAGCAGGATGGCTGACCTGGTAAGAAGGGCTTTAAACTGGGAGTGATGTGGGATGGAGAGCATTACCAGCAGCCTGTGAAGGAGTGATGGACAGGGCTGACAAGCAARGGGCCTGAGGTGGTGTGAATGAAGGCAAAGACAAAACCAACAAAACAGACCTTAAAAAGGGTTACCTCAAGCACTTGCAGGTAAGCAACGAAGTGCCTACAAGGGACCAATTTGGGAAAAATCCCCAGACCCTTTCTGGGAAATTGGCATGTCAGAGTGCCTCTCTGAAGTGCCTGTACAGTAATGCGTGCAGCATGGGGAATAAACGTGAGTAAGTAGAGGTCTGTGTGCAGTTGCAGGATCTTGTTAGGATCATGGAAATGTGGTGGGATGGCTTCCATGACTGGAGTGCTGCAATGGAGACATACACGTTCTTTAGGAAGGACAAGAMAGGAAGATGAGGAGGTGGAGTTGCCCTTTATGTGAGAGAGCAGTTGGAGTCCATGGGGCTCTTCTGAAGATGGATGAGGAGCCAACTGAGAGCTTATGGCTGAGGATTAAAGAACAAACCAGTACGGATTGCGCCATAGTGGGTGTCTGCTACAGTCTGCCTGATCAGGAAAACAGTAGATGAGGCCTTCTACAGACAGCTAGAAGCAGCCTCATGTTCACAGGCCCTGATCCTCATGGTGGACTTTAACCAACCCCATACCTGCAGGGCATAAGAAATCCAGGAGGTTCCTGGAGAGCGCTGATGACAACTTCCTAACACAAGTGATAGACAAGCCAATGAAAAGACATGCTCTGCTGGACCTCTGACTTGGAAACAAGCAAGAGCTTGTCAGGGATGTGAAGATCGAAGGTAGCCTTGGCTGCAGTGATAATGGAGTTCAAGATCCTAAAAGAGGGAGCAGAGCAAAAAGCAAGATCACAACCCTGGACTTCAGGAGAGCAGAATTTGGCTTCTTCAGGGATCTGCCTGAAAGAGTCCCATAACATAAGGCTCTGGAGGRAAGAGGGAACCAGGCAAGCTTGTTGATATTCAAGGATTGTCTCCTCCAAGCTCGAGAACAGTCTATACCAATGAGCAGGAAGYCAAGCAAAGATGCCAGGAGGCCTGCACGGATGAACAAGGAGCTCCTGGCAAAACTCAAACATAAAAAGTAAGTGTACAGAAGGGGGAAGCAGTGACAGGTAACATGGGAGGAATATAGAGACACTGCTTGAGCATGCAAAGACAGGGTTAGGAACACCAAAGCCCAGATAGAGCTGAATCTGGTGAGGGAACAAGGCAACAAGAAAGGCAGCAAGAAGAGCATCAGGAAGGGCTTCTATAAGTATATAAGCACCAAAAGGAAGACTAGGGAATATCTGGGTCCACTGCTAAATGGGGCAGGGGGTCAGTGACACAGGACATTGAAAAGGCTGAGGTACTGACTGCTTTCTTCCCTCAGTCTTTACTAGTATGACCAGCCTTCAGAAATCCTAGGCCCTGGAGACTAGGAGGAAAGGCTGGAGCAAGGAAGGCATGCCCTTGGTGGAAGAYGATCACGTTAGGGAATACTTAAGCAAACTAGACATACATAAGTCCATTGGCCCCAATGGGATGCAGATGTACCTCATTCCCTGAGAAGGTGATGGAACAACTAATCCTGGAAACCATTTCCAGGGTCATGAAGGACAAAAGGGTGATCAGGAGTAGTCAGCATGGATTCTCAAAAGGGAAGTCATGCTTAACCAACCTGATAACCTTCTACAATGAAGGTTATCTTAGCAAGCCATCTACTGGCTTGGTAGATGATGGGAGAGCAATGGATATTGTCCACCTTGACTTCAGTAAGGCTGTTGACATTGTCTCCCATAACATGCTTATAGAGAAGCTGATGAAGTATGGGCTGGATAAGCAGGCAGTAAGGTGGATTAAAAACTGGTTGAATGGTCAGGCCCAGCAGGTTATGATCAGTGGCTCTTTTCAGTGGTGCTCAGTGACAGGACTAGAGACAATGGGCCTAAAACACAGGAGGTTTCCTCTGAACATCAGGAAACACTTTTTTACTGTGAGAGTGACTGAGCACTGGAATAGGTTGCCCAGAGAGGTTGCAGAGTCTCTCTCCTTGGAGATATTCAAAACCCATCTGGATATGGTCCTGGACAACCGATTCCAGGTGGCCCTGTTTGAGCAGGGGGGTTGGACTAGATGACCTCCAGAAGTCCCTTCTAACTGCAACCATTCTGTGATTCTGTGAAGTACAGAATCAGAAATTTATCCTCAGAACAGAGCTTCTTCTCTCTTCAACTAAAGCACTTAGAGAAGCTGCCTTTATCTCCAAGCTATGAATTACTGTGTGTTTCTAAAACATATCTGTTGGCAATCATGTTTACTATGCTGTAGTTACTGTTAGCTTTTCATTTATTTTACTCCAGTGTTATAACACCATCAGAGAAAATGTTCTCAAATGTCAATTCTTCAGGCATCTTGAAAAACACAATCTCATTTCACTAATCTCTTAAGAGACGCTGGACTCTGAAAAAGCCTTTTTAGTTACTTTGTAAACATTTCAATGCTAACACATTAAGTGATGTATTGCTTTTACTAATCCATTAAGCAAGATCCAAGTAACCTTTCATACAGAAGTATTGCCACTTCACTCTGATATCCAAATTTGGTATAGTAAACTCTTAGATAGACCTGTTAAACTATATTTGATTTATATACTTACTGTTACAAAAGCACTGAATGTAAGAGTAACTTGGTACAGTTTTACCCTTACAAGTTTGGGGAAGATTGGGAGCTATGCAGGTAAAAGCATTTTTATTAGTGTCTGAGTGAAGAAAAGAATAAAAAAACTCACTCTTGCCTGCTATGTTTGGCAGCAGCCAGCTGGCCAGTATTATCTGGGCAATGAGTACGCTCTTATGTCTGAGGCAGGCAGGGCAACATGGAAAGGAGGACCATGGGGCCCAAGAGTTATGGACCACAACGAAGAGTTGTGGTATTGCAGTGTTAGTCTGCATGGGAATATGAGGGGAGAGCTGAGGCAAATTTGGTGGGCCAAGGAGCAGATACAGGGCATAGAGACATGGAATCTAAATCTTATTAATTTCATTATTTAGAATAACTTGTGGTAGGAAATCTATGATAATTATCYGTTTCTAGGCCAAGCTATAGTACATGTGTTTGTCATTTTTTATTTTGGGCATTTTTTTTTTAAATAGAGCTCACAGTTATTTGAATAGTAAAACCTAGTTTAGCACAGTTCCTATGTTAGAGAGACAACTTGTCAGTAAAGGTGCTGACAGTACAAATTATTCTTTTGCAACTCTAAAGCCGTCTGAATTTGTAAGAGTTCTGATTGCTCTAATATACTTTGCTTACTTGGTTTATTATATATTTTTTTAAAAAGCTACAGATCAAGCAGTGTTTCTGATGAATATATATATGCAATACTACTAGCTGTATAATAAAGATGTGTTATTCATACTAAAAATTGGTGGTAGCCCTGTCACACTGGATATTGCCATTTGATTTCTCGCATGGTTTTCTTAGAAATGCGGCACTGTTTGTACAATGACTATGATTGCAGCTTGGCAAAAAAAAGAGCCAAACAAAAACTCTTTGCTCAGAAGGTATATTTTTACATGATTTCTTAAACCCCCCCCGTCCCCATCAAACACCTCTCCAACTTGTGTTTTTAGTTCAGTGTAGCAGAGAGAGTGTTCTGACAACTTTAAAAACCTTACGGAAGGCCTCTACCCACACTGACCCAATCTGAAAGCTACGCTGCTTTTTCAGTTCTCTCTGAATGCAGGCACCTGCTAGAAGGAGTATTTAATTAGACCTCAAACTACTCTGCTATTGTGCCCTAGTAGATAGCCAGAATTCAAGAGCAGATAGGACTGCTTTAATTAGACAGAAACTGAGATAAACATATTCTTTTTGCAATGCTTGTTTAGAAACGTCTTATATATGGTACTGTTTCCAGAACAACAGGAAACTTATTGTAAGACAAATTCAAAGAGAGCCTGGGTTTAAGAAGCTCTGTCTGTTTCTTTTCAGTGTTGTGTTTGCAACTCTTTACACTGAGCCTCTTTATTCCCATTGCAAGCAGCCAATATTGCAATCACAGAAATGATGATCATGCAGACCTCTTGTAGGTATGGTTCAGGACTAAGCAATCCCTCTCTCCATCTTCCTCTCTTCCCACGCCTACGCATYGCAATCACTTGTCATGCTGAAGGGTAAACTAAGCTGCGGCATAGATCCAGCTTAATAACAATAAACCTAACAATAAAGAAGGGATTTGAATGAGGGAATTGGTCCAATTTATCACCTGGTTACACAAACACTTGTTCTGGTGTGAAGGGCAGAGGTTAATGGGGGGAATGAGTGAATGACTAAGGATGGGAATGCACAGTGCTTAGGCTGGCATGGTCATGTAAAGATTCTAGTCAAACTGTGCTCTAAAGTTGTAATAAGGAAAATACTTGTTAATCCATCAGTGTTAGCTCTGTCCTGCTATGAGGTCAATTATTTTGGGTGGCCACCATCATGTGAACAGCTGTTTTTGCCAGGCAAAAAGACCTGATTGGACCTTGTCTAGAGCCTTGAATGCTTACTGCTTTAAATGAGTCTGCGCTTGTCTTTTGATTTAAGCCTTGCGTGCTGACAACCATTATAGCTTTTCCATATAGAACCTCCTTTCATGCACACTATACTGTAGAAGCTGTTAGCTCTGTTCCAAGAAACATAATAGTCATGGAAGTATGTATTTTCTAGTAAACTCTACAACCATGTGCAGCGATCCACGGTGTGGGTTTTTGGATTGCAAATGCTAGTATTTCTGTGATTTTTTTTTTCTTCACCTGGAAACTACGTGGAATAAACAGATTGCTGCAGGGCTACATCCAACAAGTAAAGAAAGAGTTATGCCCTTGAGTCTGCAGAATTGTATTCAGGAAAATGCAGTGGTCAAGATTCTGTCTGAGGAATAGGCTAGGCAATGTCACTAGCCCTGATATTTGAGCTTTCTCCAAACATATTCTGGTATGCAAGTAGGTTCAAACTGTCTTGCTTAAATCAGTGTGGGATACTTTTACCAGCAATTAATGTGTTGAACCACTATGAACTCAAATTTTTAGCTCACTTTCAAAGTTCTAACTTAGAGGGAATTGCCTTGATTTAGCTAAGCTTGACCTATGAAATCATATATGACTCAGCCTGTCTCCCTTGTAAAGTGCTCAGAGACTATGATATGTGATACTAATAAACATAGAGCCTATTTCTAAATGTGAATTTACTATGCTCATTGAAGCTGGTTTGTATCACATATTTAAGTTTGAACAGCAGCATTTTCTTGAAAGAGAGAAATAATATCTAAAATCTGAAATGTGAAATTGTTTTATCCAAGTTTCAGCCCAGTTCCTAAGATATAGATGTGCACATTATATTAATACCCAGTGTTGAGATCTTTTAAGTGACTACATTAGCGAATAATTGCAGGGGCATATATCTGGATTAGAAATGACAACTTTTGCACRTAAATGTGTAATAAATGCATACAAATCCATCATTAGATGGATTGGAAAGATTGCTCTGAATAGGACAGTGACTGAAATAAAAATCTAGAGGTTTGTAGAATACTGTTACTTCTTGACTGCTCAGAAGTTTCACAGTAAAATAGAACTTGACTTTGATGCAGAGTATTCTGTCACATACTTGAAAACACATTTCTAAAAAGAACCCATGATAGCCTGATATTTTGAGCAGTGTCCTTTTTCTCAGTAAGTTGTTCTTGTTCATAAGACCAATGAAATCTAAGAGATCAAAATGGAGTTACCCTCTGGGTTCAGTACAGGTTTTATCAGAGGAAAGAGTAGTAGGAGTTGCTGATTTTGCTTTATGTCTGTTGCCTATTGGTATTGTGCTAACATGGGTGTACTCCCAGGTGTTCTCCTTTTCTTCTGTGGAGTTTGTTCCATTGTTTTCCTTCTGTTATTTAAAAAGAATTTCCTTTTTCTGCCCAGCCCTTCAAAGGATTGTATTAGCGCTCTCACTTACAACATACAAAGTATTTGATGGCCATTTTTTAAAAATTTAAGACACATTTAATGACGGTTGTGGAAGATAACAATGTGTTAAATAAACCCAGCACAGTATTACAATAACTTTTTAAGAGAAGAAATTGATCAGTATTTTCCAGAAGGAATTTAGCTTTTTGCAGTATCAGGACTTTGGGTTCTTTGTTCTTATTTTCTTCTTTCTTTATTTAACAGTACTTACAGTATCTACAGGGTCCATTTAAGTTTTATACTGTGATTAGCATGTATACTGGGAAAGCTAACCCAGAAACGCTAAAGGCTTAATTTTCAGAGACACAATAAAGACTTAGACACCTAACTCTCATTAAAAGGAAGTATCTCATGCATTTGAAATTCTTTTTGCTACATAAACATAATAGTGATGAAGATAAAGAAGCAGAAAGTAACCTGTCCAATGTAATTAGAAAAGATCTTGGAATCCATGTTTATCCCTGTTAGTCTCTAACCTTGAACTATTCTGAATACTGTACTCGTGACAGCTTAACGGAGGCCAATGCCCAAAATGCCATACATGGGATAATCATCCAGCTGCCTTTCCCCGAGATCTTCCTTATGTTTGTTGTGTTAGTATTAACACGTGGCATAACCCACACAGTCCTGAGAATGGAGAACTATAGTAAAATAAACCAGCATAAACTGCAATCACACCTTCAATTTCTTAAGCAGATGTTAATCGCTAAAAACCTTGTTGAGGTGCCATGTATGTCTGTAGAAGCATAAAACCTTTTGACAACTCAAAATGGTATAGCTTGTCTAGTAAGAGGTGCAGTGGTGTTTACCTCCAGCTCTGTATGTTGCCTGTCTTTGGGACAGTCCCATTTGTGCTGCAAATATGTCTCAGATAATTTAAGTAACAGCTGTTACATTTGTCTTTTGTAACCTGGGGGATTAAAATAACCATCCTACAAACTCTGTCAAAACACAAAACAGCTGACCCATTTCTATACCCATGCTGTCTGTTCCCCACTATCCCCTTCCCCCAGACTCTTCAAATAGAAATAAAACCTCCTTTACATTTCAGATATGGTAACGATGTAGAATCAGCACAATTGTCATCACTAGCCATTCATATCGTCTTAGGTTTTTCCCTGCTGGTCCCCTCTGGCAACTTTTTAGAATTGCTTTGAATTTATCTTTTGTGATACTAGGCGTTTTAAATACAATACTTTTGGTATTATACTTAGGTTACATTTGATTGACTCAGTATTAAATAACAAGGGCCTGATGTGGAGTCTACAAAAATCCATAGGAAAACAGACTTCATTGCAACATGAGATGTGCATTCTTTACCTTGTTGAACATTAATGTTGTTGCTGTGTATGAGCTGTGCTCTGTGCATCCTGCATTT
Source organism: Oceanodroma leucorhoa (assembly GCA_030449065.1). Taxonomy (NCBI): domain Eukaryota; kingdom Metazoa; phylum Chordata; class Aves; order Procellariiformes; genus Oceanodroma; species Oceanodroma leucorhoa. Next base: position 454,414 of record JASVER010000005.1, on the reverse strand, counting down.
TTTTGTGTCCTTATCATTTCAGGAAACCTGCTCAGAATTTTATGACTCCCTTTCAATGACAATTAGGGCACGGCCCTGCAGATTCCTGGATTCAGGGTTTTGGAGGAAATCTTGGGCTGCCCTCCTCTAGACAAAACTAGAAAGGATGAATCCTCTGGGAAAGATAAGAGATAATTCCTTCTGCTGTAAAAACTGCTTAAGAGACTAGCTTTTTATTGTTTCTCATAGGTTTTATTATCTTGCAGATTTTTTTTTTTTTTTTTTTTTTTTTTTGTGAGGAGCCTGGTTGTCATATAGGTGTATGTATTCCTGGAGCACTGCTAGTAGCCATGTTGGCAGGATGCTGTTCTTGAATTAATTGTCTCAGCTTGGTTAGAAACAGTTCAAGTTTGTCTGAGATAAGGCACTGTGATATTTATACGTATGTTTCTATGTTGCAGCACTAACAACACCCACATTAGATATCTTAAAGTTAGCATGCATAATTCCAAGCAACCTGTTACATAAGGCATAAGCTAATATTCTTAAGATTGTGAAGACCAAAGAAACCATTGTAGTGAGTACTGGATAATACAAGCAGTTTTCTTACAGCCTAGTAAGTGAATGTAATTATAGCTCTGAAATCTTGCCAGCCTGTCTGCTAGTTCTGAAATAGTACAGGTGGTACAATTTGAGAAATGAGCCTTCAAAATATGAAGAATTTGGAGAATATGGAGAATCTCCACCCTTTATTGGATGCGGGGGGGAACATTGCCACTGAGGATGAGGAGGAGGCTGAAGTACTTAATGCCTTCTTTGCCTCAGTCTTTAGCAGTCAGAACAGTTATCCTCAGGGTATTCAGTCCCCTGAGCTGGAAGACAGGGACGGAGAGCAGAATACAACCCCCATAATCCAAGAGGAAGCGGTTAACGACCTGCTATGCTACCTGGACACTCACAAGTTTATGGGACCAGATGGGATCCACCCGAGGGTACTGAGGGAGCTGGCAGAGGAGCTTGCCAAGCCGCTCTCCATCATTTATCACCGGTCCTGGTTAACAGGGGAGGTCCCGGATGACTGGAGGCTTGCCAATGTGACGCCCATCTACAAGAAGGGCCGGAGGGAGGATCCGGGGAACTACAGGCCTGTCAGCCTGACCTCAGTGCCAGGGAAGATTATGGAGCAGTTCATGTTGGGGGCACTCACGAGGCAGGTGCGGAACAACCGGGGGATCAGGCCCAGCCAGCACGGGTTCATGAAGGGCAGGTCCTGCTTGACCAACCTGATCTCCTTCTATGACCAGGTGACCTGCCTAGTGGATGAGGGGAAGGCTGTGGATGTGGTTTACCTGGACTTTAGTAAAGCCTTTGACACTGTCTCCCACAGCATTGTCCTAGAGAAGCTGGCGGCTCATGGCTTAGACGGGTGTACTCTTCACTGGGTAAAAAACTGGCTGGACAGCCGAGCCCAGAGAGTTGTGGTGAATGAAGTCAAATCCAGTTGGTGGCCAGTCACGAGCGGTGTTCCCCAGGGCTCAGTTTTGGGGCCCATCTTGTTTAATATCTTTGTCAATGATCTGGACAAGGGGATCGAGTGCACCCTCAGTAAGTTTGAAAATGACACCTAGTTGGATGGGAGTGTTTATCTGCCTGAGGGTAGGAAGGCTCTGCAGAGGGATCTGGACAGGCTGGATCGATGGGCCGAGGCCAACTGTATGAGGTTCAACAAGGCCAAGTGCCGGGTCCTGCACTTGGGTCACAACAACCCCAGGCAACGCTACAGGCTTGGGGAAGAGCGGCTGGAAAGCTGCTGGGTGGAAAAGGACCTGGGGGTGCTGGTCGACAGCTGGCTGAACATGAGCTGGCAGTGTGCCCAGGTGGCCAAGGAGGCCAACGGCATCCTGGYCTGTRTCAGRAATAGTGTGGCCAGCAGGAGTAGGGAGGTGATCGTGCCCCTGTACTCGGCACTGGTGAGGCCGCACCTCGAATACTGTGTTCAGTTTTGGGCCCCTCACTACAAGACAGACATTGAGGTGCTGGAGTGTGTCCAGAGAAGGGCAACGAAGCTGGTGAAGGGTCTGGAGAACAGGTCTTATGAGGGCGGCTGAAGGAGCTGAGGTTGTTCAGCCTGGAGAAGAGGAGACTGAGGGGAGACCTTATTGCTCTCTACAACTACCTGAAAGGAGGCTGTAGAGAGGCGGGTGTTGGTCTCTTCTCCCAAGTAACTAGCAACAGGACRAGAGGAAATGGCCTCAAGTTGCGCCAGGGGAGGTTTAGATTGGATATTAGGAAAAATTTCTTTACTGAAAGAGTGGTCAAGCATTGGAACAGGCTGCCCAGGGAAGTGGTGGAGTCACCATCACTGGAGGTGTTCAAAAAACRTGTAGACGTGGCACTTCAGGACATGGTTTAGTGGGCATGGTGGTGTTGGGTTGATGGTTGGACACGATGATCTTAGAGGTCTTTTCCAACCTTAATGATTCTATGATTCTATGATTCCATGATGGATGTAATAGGCGACAAATGGAAATGTCAAGATGGGAGCTCTCTCCATTCATAGGTGATTTATGCTATCTTGATCTGATGGACAGAATAGTTCTCCAGGGGACAGGGTATTATCCATACAGACAGCCTGCCTTTGAAGTAATAGCTCTTTTAGAAAAGCTTTCTTCGTGAACTTGGAGTTGACGAAGTTTTGTAGCTGAAAGAAATACTTTCATATCCAAGTAAAATGAGTAAGGCCAATCTGCCAGGGTAAGCACTGAGCCCATAAAGTACCATCATGACAATTCTGTGCAAAATAAGGCAAAAAAATCAAAAGTCAATGAAGGTGGCTATCAATAAGAAACTGATAGGGCAATGAGGAGAAATCGTAAAGAAGGTTGGGAGCATGACTTTTAGACCCCATTCATCTTAGAAACTGTAATAATGTTTGTTGCTTTAAAAAATAAGTTTGTAAATTGCCTAAGATCATGATTTCAGAAAATCAGAAAAAAATTGTGATACATCTTAATTTTCCAAATGTTTCTAGAAATCTTTTTTAAAAAATAAGATGAAAACTAGGGAATGTAATGAATCCCCTGCAAATGACAGTTGTATTTTCAGTAAGCTAACTCTTATCTTCGGAYATTTTTCCACAGTCATTCTCACCATATGCAATTCTCAATCTTTTCTGTGATTTTTCACAAAAAAAAMCCCTAAGTACAGTATCTGCTGTACTTATTCTGTGGTACTATGTATTAGAATGTTTATACGAGGAAGAATAAGCTGAGCAATGTGTGGGCAATAGCTTTGTTATTGTAGAAAGACTAAGCTTGAGAAATAAGCTCTAGTCACTATGGCAATGAACTTAAACTTGCCATATGCCATTGTAAGGTTTTTAAAATTCAATTTTTCTTTCTTTCTTTCTTTTTTTTAAATGTAACATGCAAACAATGAAGGAACAAGTGAGTGTTGATTTACAGCCCAATTCTGCAAACCACATCAAGCTTAATGCACAGATCCTGTGGTGCTGGAAAATGAAGAAAAACTGAGACAGAAGGGGCAAGAGCAAAAAAGAAAAAGAGAGGAAGAAATAAGAGAGAATACCTGCATAATACTTTATCAGTCTTTCTTGACAATAGTTTTATTAGCTTCAGCTGTATAAGCTTTAAGTTAATTTTGTTCAGTAGGTACTTAATAGCTAATTTTACTTTGAAGTTTAGCACGCAGAAATGAAATGCACTTTTCTACTTATTGCTTAGTTTCAGGCATGTGATTGAATGTTATAATTCATTCACTGAAAGCTACCATTCCCATTGGGACTGTTCATGGGACTATTGGTAAGCTTTCAAGTATTTAATAAAGTTTTTAGTTGTATGCAAGGACCTGACAGGATGTAGAAAAAAATGCATGTTCTGTCTTTAAAGCTGAGCCATACTGATAATGAATTGTTAGTGGAACAACGGTTTCAATCATTAGTCAGTAAAATAAAGGCAACTATATCATTTTATACATCCTCATACATACATGCGTACAACATTATAGAAGAGTTTTTGTTGTTTTCTTTTAGTCTAATAACCATGGCTGCATAACACTGCAATGCAATGCTGTGTACAGAGATAATACTTTTAAATACCCACTGATTGATTACATTGCCATCATAAAAACTTCTGAAGAACAATTTTTGAACTGTAATGATTATTCTATTAGTATCACTTACTCTTTTTGGAAACTGAATGCACTGCAGACCCAGGGCTAGTTTACTGCATCTCGTTTAATTTTGACCATACCTGTTGCTATCRTTCAGATTTGTTTAATAACAGTGAAAAAATTGCAGTACAAGATTCCTAAAAATGCAACTTCCCAAGCTGTTGTGCTTTCCTCTGGGCTCTTTTGGGGGGATACAATACTAGGAAAAACCACCTGGGATATTGATTCAAGTCCTCTGCCATAGCAGAGTTGTTCTTTGGTCTACATGTGAGCCTTTCCTGTTGATGTAGGAACGAATTTCTGTGGCTGTTATAAATTGAACGGTTTAGTCAAAAGTGCTAGAAGTAATCAAAAGGACCTAAAAGAGAACAAAGTGCTTTTCTATTACCAATAATTTAATTTCTGTCTGTTAGCTGAGAAGAAAAATTAGATTAAGCACTATAAGCATTGTATTTCATGCCAACAAGTGACACAAGTCCTCAGTTTTACAATACTGGAAGTTCTCCCTCAATTTTTTAAAGGGAGAGAGAGAACCAGGCTATGCAGCATGTGTATGTGTGTGGGGAATGAAATGTAACAGATTGGACAAAATACGAACTTTTCAGTCCATTCCCAAAATTTTGATGCTGGCAAGTGGTCAGTTATCTCTGTTCCAAATGCAGCTCGTACAACATTTTGTAAGATCAAGCTCTCTAATAAAATGTAACATAACAAGTACAAATCACATTGCTGGTGAGCTGCTGGAAGACATGCAGATGCCATAATAATGCTATAATCAGCACTTGAGAAGAACAGGTATAAATGTGTAACCTAATTTAATTCAGTAAAGTACATATTTTTATAGTATTACTTTCTGCTTAGACTTAAATGATTATTTGTACAATCAGAACTGTCAGTTACTAAAATAAATAAACATAACTAGTCCTTCGACTCCTTTGTTTCCCTGGCTACTGTGTGTGCAGTGCGTCAGTAAGGACAGTTCATATCTGTATGTCGAACCTACGGTTTTTCTTCCTCTTATCTCCCTTATTTGTGGACCCACAGGTGATCTTTTCCTTTTTTTTCCATCAAACTACAGTTTTCATTATACTGACAGATGCCATTAGGCAACAAGAAAGCTAATTGCTGACTGTGGTGAAAATAATTGCTTATGAAGCCATCAGGCCCATTTAGGGGAATAATTGTGTTTTCTCTGTTTATCAGTGCATAATTCAGATTGCCAATATTCAGATACTCTCAGGTTTTTTAACTGAAAAGAAATGATYGATCTGATTATGAACACCAGGAACTTTCCCAAAGTTAATCACCCAAAATCAATATTTTGCATTGGTTTTGACAAAATGACACACTGTTTTTTAAAGTCTAAATAAAACAACCATTGCTTTTCTTTCAAGGTTGCAATTCCCATTTATTATTGTGTACCATAATCATCTAGATAATTTCCTCACAAATCTTTTACTACTTAAACATACACAACCCCCCTCAAAACCCTTTGAATCGAAAGCAACAAGAGRTTCATTGCAGACTGAGTAACATGGAATCCTTTTATGATGATGTTTTTGGGGTAATAGCTCATGACTGATACACGGGAAGTAGTAAATTGATAGCTGATCAGGGTTTAAAGAGAAGTTAAGATTTTGATGCATACCTTTTCTGTTTTCCTTAATTAATTTTAATTTAATATAAATTCCAATTGGTTAGACTACTCAAATGGTAAATTCAGAATCTTAAATTTTTAAATTCATGAATGTATTAATGTTCAGGTAGGAAAGGGTAGGAATGCATGCTCCCAATAATTTAATATTAAAAAAAAACCCCAAACCCCAGCACTTCCACAGGGATTCCTTCCTACTTTAAGTTATGGCTTTTCTGAAAGCTTGAATAACTCATAGAAAAGAGCAAACCTGAATTTATGGAGATAATACAGCTGTCTCACCTGCTTCCATCATAAATAGATTGCATCTTAGCTGCCCTCTCCTTGATTACATTTCGTATTTGAAATGATTATTATCCTAAATTATTTCCTGTTTGAAGTATAGATTTTTCAATTCAGTCTGACAGGCATGCATCTCACTGAGGTGCCTAGTTGCCTTTTATACTGGAAGATATTGCTTGAAAAACATGTGCTTTCTAAACCCAGACTGATTCATACATAAAGAAACATCTTGACAAGATTATTTTTCAGCATGCAGCACAAGATATGTAAGTGGTACGAGATCCGAAGACTATAGAAATTAAATCCCTGAGGACCTAAAAATCCCCTGTTAATCCTGTAGGAAAAAGCCTTCTATATTAGGGTTGAGACTAAGTACTAGATGTTTCAGAAAAAAGGGTAAGGATTTTATGTGCTCAGAGACTGTGTTTTGGCTGATCACCACAGCTGGGACTGTAACCAACACAGCTGAAGAGCCCATCAGATGACAATCCAAGGCAGTCTGAATAGAGACTACGTGGGAAGTATTACCCTTTGCATGTTCCTGTTCTATGAATGAAAACAAGAGTTCAGTTCCAGGACTAAAATATTTTTTAAGCATTTAGTTCATTTAACTACTTTCACTATTCCTCATACTATCCAACTACTTTCCATTCAAAGCAAATGCTACAATGAATCTCAGTACTGCCCGCTTCCTTTGCTGTTTGGAATAATTGGTTATAACAGTACAGGAAAATTAAAAGATGCAGCACATGCAGCCTTTTCTGTCATGTCTGTGGGCTAACATCAGAGAAGGTTGAGGTACAACATACTTCAGTCCAACAGTAGAATTAAACAGAGGCTATTTACGCCTCTGAGACAATTTTTTTCTTGTTTCCACATACGGAGGGGTCAAAAGGGCCCAAAGGAGAGCAGGTCCAGGGCAATACACGTTAGCCTGGGTAAGCCAGGCTTATCTCTGGAAAGGAGTAGGCAGCCTTGACAGATGCATATAGTTCCAAAGAGTCTGTAGTTCAAATTTCAGTATTGTGTAATACCAAGAAAAATAATTCTCAGTGATAACTGCCAGGAACACTCCAGGTTATCTTTTACTCCAGTGTGACTAAATATCTCATTAAACAGTATGTGTTTGTGGAATTATATGAAACTCCTGATAACTTGCTTTAAAAAAAGAAAAAAAAAAGTTTTTGTTCTCTAAGCCTGTTCCCTTCCCATCAATAAACATCCTTGCACATTTGGTTTCTCATTAGAGCTTCTAGCATCCTAGTGGAAATAAATGTCATAAGATTGTTTCTTCATGCTAAGTTAATATGCTGGTTTTGCAGACTGGAGGATGTTTTCTCAGCAGGGAAATACTAATTCTGAAAACAATGTATTTTTCTTAATGACATCTCAATCTTCCTAACATATCCAGGGCTTCAAGCCAAACCATCTACAGCGTGAGTTTGCCTCCATTTCATCAGTGATTGTGTTGGTAACTCTGCATTAACAATGATCCTCATTTTATTTATAGGTGTATAATTAGATATATCCAAGAGCTAGCACAGTTAGTGTGTTGAAATAAGCCCTTCCAGATAACTGGACGATACCCAGCACCAAGACATGCCAGTTCTAATAAATTCTCAAGGTTATGGTATTTTCACAGATTACAGTGTAACATTGGCCACATATCTGGCTTTGCAGACTTTTGGTAAAATGAGCGCTGCACAATTTTGATGATTTTGTGAATAAAAGCTACATTAGTTTCCCCATTCAATACAATTTTTCTCAAAATAACTAGTTTTGGTATCAGAATGGTTTAACACACAATGGATATAAAGGGGAGCAGTTGTATTTACTGTTATAAACTTTCCTTGATTTACTTTCGCCCACCCCCAATCTATCTTTAATGAGGTTTTAACCAACAGCAAACGCCCTAGCAAGCACATGGGGCTAACCCTATATCAGTCCCACTTAGGGCAGCTTGTTTTTTAGGGATGCCCAGATCTTCAGCAACTTGGTTCAAGCCAAATTTTACCTACACCCGTAGTTCAGGCTAGGTTGCTGAAAACTTCACCGTCTGGGATAACCGGCCACATTGCACAAGCCTGGCCCGCTTGTGCGCTCAGGCTGCCTGTGAGCCGTGGCATCCCTGCCAGGTAAGACTCACGATGCATGCGCTAGTGGGCATGGCATTTTTCAGGTAGTAAGGTYGCGTGGTGCTCTGTTACCTGTGATGCTTGCGGTTGTGAAGTTCAGCGTGGATTAAGGCCGCGTCATCACCTGCATCTCTGACGCGAGAAGCTGCGCTGTACGCCAGGTGATAAAACAAGTCAGAAAAATGCTATCTGACATTATAATTCTAGACAACATGCAACATGTGATAAATAGGGACTTTCAGTGATTTCTTCCCAATTTTTATAAATGCAAATAAATGAGGGAAGTCCGTAATACAACAATTAGCATTTTCCTGTAGAAGAGCTACTTTTGATCTCAATCTTGCCTCATTCATTTAGCTTTAGGATGCTTCAATACCATTAACTGAAATAAGGTAAGCTACATTAGGCAAACAGATTTCAGCAGTTTTCAGGAAAAAATATTAAAATTAAATTAAATTGCCAGAATTGAAGTTCTCTRTTGAACTTTAATTCTTCAAAGCTTCCTCTTGATATGCTTTTATAAATGTGAGACTCTGGCTATGATGTTTTAAATAACACTTACTTAGAGTTCTAGATTTAATTAAAAGTATTTTATTGGGAATATTCTTATTTGTCATTCATTGTCATTTATTCATGTTATTGTTTAATGTGATTATTTAACGTGACATTTAAGAGAAGTTACTGACTGTAACTTCAATAAATTCCCTGAATCCAGCTTTTCTCATCACTGCCAAGCTACTATTATTTTTTAACCTCTGCATTTGATTGCTGTAGTTGGTGGAATTTACAAACAGAAGCAGGAATATTTCAAGTCCTAAATGATGATAATMCACTATTGTAAAAACATTTTTCCATGTAAAATGAGTACTATCACAATTTGTTCACTGAGATCGGGAAAAGTCAGGGAATATCTTTGGAGACCCTCCTTTGCCAAAAGAAATTACTTACATACTGGTAATACTAATAAAGATTCTTATTTTGTTGAGTACTTACTGCATTGAACACATCTCCATTTTTATCTACTTTCACTTTCTTAAATAATTCTAATAGATTAGAATAATGCAGTTTTTCTTTGAATATTTTTAAAAATAATTTTTAATTGTTCTAAAATTTTGCTTGAATTTTCTTATTCTACAAACTTCTGCCTTCTCCTTCACTCTCCACTCTTTTTCCAAAGAAAGCTCAAGGGACTGTAATTCTTTACTAAAAATATAGCATTTGCAACTCTCCTCTTATTTCAGACTGTATTTTGTGCTAAGACTTTCCTAAAAGTGGGCCCTTTGTTTCTTAAAAGGGTCTATAATCAATATTTTGATAGCGTCTCAATTGTACTGCTTATTTTAATAAGAAAATAATTGCTGAAAGCAAAGTAAATTGATTTTCAGGGGCCAAGGTTGCACAAAGAAATCTTATTTTGTGTAAAAAATATGTTCCTGCGTACCTTGCTTGACAATAGAGAGCTCCCAGATAGGAATTGAAGCAGACAATTAATTTAACTTAGTTTTATGTTATTTTAATTATGCCAAATTGATATAAAAAACAAATAAATTTGAGAGTATTCCTCATTCTTCCATGGTTGCTAAACTCTGTGCTTCTCTGATGCAACCAGCACATAGACAGAAGAATATAAAAGCATCCAGGTTTTTTTGGCCCTGTGAGCAAGCTGTTGCTATTAACACAGTTTAGCCTCACAAACAGTTTCTGGGAGTTTGGGATTCATGCTTAACATGGCACAGTATATCTAGTTAGACAGTTTTGCAAAATGCCTTTAATGCAAGGTGGTGTGCACTTCTAACCGATAGAAGGTAGAATATTATGTGGTTTTAATATTACGTGCAATATACATCTGTATAAAACCAATAATTTGACTGATGTACTGATGACTCATTTTATTTTAATTGGGCATTTTAAAGTATCTGACATCCCTAAATGTTGTTGGTGTTCTGATGTGTGGCTACAGGAAATAAGAATTTTTCAAGACTGGAATCTCTTATGCCTTACCCTGCAGTAATATATTCAAAGGGAACCCATCTTTTGGAGTTGGTCTAAGAAAATTTGTCTAATTTGATGCCACAATAGACTAGSTGAGTGCATATGGTCAAAGTACCAGTTTTTGGCGTAGTAATAGTAATCTCCATACAGAGAAGAACTTTCTGAACTGCACTTGTTTGGTTTCTTGCTGTTCCTGAGATCTAGAATAGAGATTACGATACCCTCAGCTGTATTTCTGCCAAAGTCCAAGCTCCAGAAGTAATTGTCAYCTATTTAAACTGGTATCTCTATCATCATGTTTCTCTAGAAATTCCCCTCTTTTGGTTCTTATGCTCATGGTATGAAGCACAGTAACAAAAACACAGCATACACAATAGAACAACAAATCATAGCATTATCAATAGAAAATGTGCCAAAAAATGTTTCTGAGGGTTCCAGAGAACCCTGTAGACACAGCTTGTTGTAGGAAGCAACATAACATAATTTACTGTTCAGAGAAGTTCCTCTTTCCCCTTCCTGCCTTTATCCAAGATGTGGATTTTTCCCAAGTTGGGTATCAGTGCCACATTTGGAAGCATTAATCTCTCTGTATTGCTTAAAATGATTGATAGACCTTGGGTTTGGGTTTTTTTTTTTTATATGCTCCTTGTTTTACAGCGATGATACCTCTAGAAGAACTGATAGCACATCCATGGGATTGCGGTCATATGAATCACAAGTGCCAAGCAATGCAATACTTTTTTCCTAAACAAAGCAGAAGTGTTGCATATACAGTAGTTTCTACAAACATCTCTCTGGGGAAACTCTTCCAGGTTTTAAGATCTTACATCTGAGCAATATTGCATCTTGTCAAAGAGATCTGCTGTGAATTCTAATGTTTCAAATCTTGGACAATATGTCACACTAGTCCTTACAGCATCTGCAATGTGGTAGTTGTCTTTAACAATTAAAAAATACCTTTTCATCTATCTTCTGGGTTCCCCAAACCTATACATTAAGAAGCCTTATTACTTTTTATTCAAAGATAGTCAACAGTCTCCACATCCTGCTTTATTAATGGATATCACTTTAAATGAGATGTCATCTGAATGATAGAAAATATTCTGTGGAGTTATGCAGTTTAAGTCTGTCTTGGAAGTGGAACATTTCTCTCCATTAATCCTTCAAAATGCTTTTCAAGTTTGATAACTTCCATGTTGATCTTGCACAAAGGTCTCTATGGGATGCCGCTGATCATCCATGGGTAATGAGATATACAGTTCACTGCTATTTGTAATGTACTGCTGACTGATCTGTGCTCACTCTTCCAATAGCCTTATGTGGACAGCGTAGGAGAAAATTATGAAAATAGATCCATATAAGAATCTAAAAATCTGACTTTTGAGGAAGAACAGCTTTTGCCTACCATTACTTTCTCTCAAAAAGGAATGAGAAGTGTAGCTGGGCAAATAACCCACCAATATTTCAGCATGCACCTATTTGAAATGTGTAATGAATTTCCTCATTTTGTACTTATCTCACTTAAAAGGACAGTTGTAGGAATAAAAGCCATGGTTTGAACCTGGAAACCAAATGATATCATTTAATGCTTGAATTAATAGAAACATAACTCAGTCTGGAGCGTTAGAATCACACAGGCAGTTCATGTTCACAATATTGTTTTCACATGTTCAAAGCTGTCAACATAAAAAAAAGTACAGCAGCTTTAGCTCAGTATTTAATTATCTGAAAAAAAAATTGCTTACTACAAATCTGGTATTAATTTTATACCCCTTAGAAGAAATAGAAATTTGGAACAGTATTGTCTCAATTTAGGCCGCAATGGAACATAGCTTGCTGTGGTAGTTCATGTCATTATTACCATTGGACACAACCTCAAGGAGCTTCAAAAAGTCTTTCACCCACCTACACTTATTACAAGCAATTAAAACTGGTTATTTAAAAAAAATTATGTAAGGGAAAAAAACATGTGCTGCCTTCAAATATTTCCAAGGCTACAGAAAAGAAAAAGGACAAGGGATGATTGAATACACTAAACTGTTGCTCAAGTATAACAAAACATTTCTCTAAAAAGGGTTTTACCTTAGCTGAAGTCTATGCAATGTTTTTTATGCAAAACAAGAGCCCCATCCCAAAATGCTGAAACCTGAAATCCACGGCACTCCACAGTTCTTTGCCTTTTCCCAGTATCTCAGGTAGCCTCCTACTAGCTTATCTGAATTTTGTTTATTAAATCAGAAATAGGACCAGCTGAATAATATGAATCCTGTCACACCAGTGGACGCAATAGCCTTCCCCCAGGAGTATGTAGTTGGAGAGGACTGGGTCTTGGTCTTTTTGCAGGTATTTTCACCTAAATACCTCATTTCTATTCTTGCTGGTATAAGAAGGGGAAGTGAGGTAGTATTATATCATGATTTTGAGGGGACCACTGGGAGAGGAAGTATCAAGCCTCTCTTTACTCCTGATTGTTTGATCTCCACAATGGAGACAAGGCAGTCAGAATATCAGAACAGACAAAAGTCCTCTGTGCTCTTCTCCAACACACTGCTGGAGCAGCCAGCAGAATTTCATCTTTTGGTAACTCGGTGCATTTTCATGTCATAAAAGAAAGAGGCAAGTCCACCACAGTGGCTACCTACATATCACCTGTTCCACCCCATTTTGAAAGAAACCTGAAAATCTGAAAAGTCAAGCTAACTGAAGCATTCTGGGAGTGGCTGCTGAACCAGCATTTCCCATTATGTTATCATTAGGATCAGATTTGGCTTATGGGTTGCAATATGAGGCTGTATCACACTATATTATAAACTGATATTACAATCAGACTATACCATATCATATTATTGGATATAATGCTCTCCATAGATTTCAGGCTTCACCTAAGAGTGTGAAGCATGACTCCATATCTATGTATGTGTAATTTAGCAATCCATTATGTCCAGTGTCTGTTGCTGACATGAAATATCAGTGTCATCAATTCTTAGAATTTCACTTATATAAATTTACATTTTCAAGGTTTGCTTTGCCTAATGAAAGCTGATATTCTCTTTCACAGGGCCAAAGATCAGTTCTTTTTTCAAGGGCTTTCCACGAGTCCTTCTACTCATGAATAATTTCTCTGGTACCTAAGATGTCACTCATTTCTTCTTTTCTCTGTTTTGACCACAAGTAAATGACTCAAGGCTGTCTGTGTGCAGTGCATTGTTAAAAATGTTAACAGAAGACTTTTTATCCTGAACTCTGTGATTCTCTCGGGACACAGCTCCATCAGCAAGGCCTGTTTACAGCCTTGAATATTTGAAATTTCACAATGAGAAACAAAGTGCAAGGYTTAAACTCATATATTGTGGCAACTGCACACAGACTAGCAGGTTATGCTGTTTCCAGGAATGAGAGGAAAGAGAGGGGATGATATGTCAAAATTATACCAACAGCAGTGGATGATTATCTCAGAATTCACTCAGAATTCGTGGGGCCCTACTTTCTCTTGCACTATGGAAAATTAGGATATGAAAACATGTAAGTGGTGAGGCTTAACTTCTGAGTATCAGCTGACTTATAAAATAAAATTCTAAGTTTCTTCTGATGAGTATTGTAGGATCAAGACGTTACCCCCTTTTCATACTCTCAAAAGAGGAACAGAGCTGCATCTTTCTTAAATGTGTCTAACCTTCCACTTTCCATATTGGTTTAGGCCATTGTATACATCTCCCTTTGCAAACGCACAGCTAAATCAGTGCAAAATGGAAATCTTAGGGCAAGAGCATCTACAAATGTTTCGGATTAGACATTACATGCAAGTTAATGAAGTATGTGTTTATTTGTGGTTGCAACAAAGAAACAAGGAATAACACATGCCCTGCCACCCACGGTGCCATGGTTCTGGGTGGGTGGCAACCTCCCTCTGACAGCCTCCCCCCAGGATACCCCTGCCCTTGGCAGCTGGCGCCCCGCTCCCAGAGAAAGCCCCTGCCTTGCCCTGCCCTCTCCAGTCCTCCCCTGCTCACTGTACCTGTTCCAAACAGGGCACCACCCTTGTGCACCTCTTCCCTTCTCCCACTTTCAACCCCATTCCTCTCTCCCTACTAATTAAAGTTTAATATCAAAATAAAGAAAAACCCACACATTTGATTTATTATGACTTATGCAAAGACAGGAAAGAAACTTTCTGAACTTAGAGTTACAGAAAGTATGTTAGGAGGTAAGGGATTACAATAAGATAGTCGCAGAGGTCATGAAAAGGAGGTTTTTATTCCACTTTCACTATAGTTTTACAAGAAAAAAATGTCACATGCCTGTAAAACTTAAGACAAGCTCCATTCTCTCCCTGAATTTGGATTAACTTGAAATGACATAATAAGAGTGAAATAATTTTATTTGGCAATTCACATACCTTCTAGTGAAATTAAGCCTTATGACAGTTTGTGAAATAAACAAGTAGCATGTTTATCCCAGTGAGCTCTGGTCAAAGGAGAATTTGCAATTTCTTTAAGAGATGTTATAGCTCATGACTGGATTTTTCTACAGCTGTTGCACCTTTATGAATTTGTCGAAATTCAAGCTTGGTGAGGTCCACCGCAGTGCCTGGGAACACTTCAGCTACACATGGCCCCTCCCAGCCCACTTAGGCAGAGGAAAAGGGCCTGACGTAGCCAGCAAGGTGTTAAGTGTCTCAGTAACTTTCAAAAACTCACCCCTATTAACTTTCCACATCAGTTCAGTTGCACCATACATTCAACCTCAACTTTGCCCCCCTATGCTGCACCTAACAGTCCTCTACAAAATTGCYTGGTTTTCATCCATTCACATTATAGACCATCCTACTTTCCATACTGCATCTCAAAGATAAGCTATCAAAAAAATCAACAAAAACCACCACTCCTACAGCAAAACTCCACCGCCAGCAAATTCCTGCCCAAAAAATTCCAGAGTAACACTTCACTAGAAACAAACTGCTGACAACTTCCAAAATACTCCCGAGAAGACAAACAGCACTACCTAGAAACAAAGACACCCTAATCCTGCAGTGGTCAAAAAAAGGCAATAGTTGGGGCAAAGTTAAAATCAAATGTGAAGTGCAGTTCTGATGGCATGAGCTAAAGGACAGTTAGGTTTCAAAGTTACTAAGTTACAAATTGCCTTGCCATTTGCTGAAGAATGAGTGTTCTCCTTGGAAAAAGGGTAACTACAGAGGCCATTTTCCAGCATTTTGTTAACGGTAATCTCTGGTATATGTATCGGTGGGAAACATCTATTGGTTCACAAACATCCTTTTAACTTCCAATGCAGGAAGAAAGAGAGAAATTTAAGTTGGAATAAGAACCAGGAATTTCAGGACATCATTGTTAACTCACGCCAGCACAGGGCTTGGAAATCTGATCCAAAAATTTGCCAAAATCTCCCTTAGAATGAGATGCCCAGTTCCCCAAAGCAACATAACTGCACAGGGAAAACTTCTTGAGGCAGAAGTCAGAAATGTGGCCTTTAAACACTAGCATGTACAAAAAAGCACATAAAAAAAAAAGTTCTTGATGCTAAAGAGCTGAAACCCAGGAATTTGCACACAATTTCACAGAGGGATAGGAAATTCCCAAATTTAGCAGACAAGAAACACAGGCAGAGCTCTGCTGCAGATCATGAAGAGAAGGATGCCTCTCAAGACACACACAAAAAAATCCACCAATACCCTGGCCTTCCACTACAGAAGCATCGACCCAAGGATGCCCATCCCACCTACCTCCCAATTCTGAGGCATGTCCGGCAAAACTCACCAAATCCACCGCTGCTGAGTTGCCTGCCCCTGGCGCGGGAGGCATCTCGGCATCTTGATTGAAGCTTGCACTGCACAGGCCCCGCAAGAGCTGAGGCTGAAGTTCTGGGCATGTGGGCCTAGGCTTGGCAAGCAGTGGTGCCAGAGGCTTCTCCTCTGCTTAGAGGGGCCTCAATCCACCACCCTCACAGCACGATGCCATGGACCCCAGGCTCAGCCAGGCCCCCACTGACAGGGTGGCCCTGGCACCCAGCAGCAACCAAGGCTGCTTTGCTCCCAGTCAGGGGTGCTTGCTCTAAGCTGCACCCCACCTATGAGCTGCTCGCCCAAGCAGGCTGCCAGGCAGGCCTAGTGCCTCCGAGACCTGTGCCCTGATGCCAGGCAGGGCAACACTCAGGGGGGCCCTGAGCATAGCCTTCAGTCCCCACAGCAGCAGGAACGACTCTTGAGAGACAGGCAGTGGAGCACAATGGCAGAGGGCCACTAGAGCCTGCACCCCAGAGATGGCACTGCCTGCTCCACACTCCTTGGACCCACACCTTTGAAAGGCGGGGGCACGAGGCACCTGCCTGCTTACAGCTGGGGTCTCCAAGCACGGGGGACACATGGAGCCCTACCGACAGGCTGGTCCCCCTCGCTGCTCAGCAGCCCTTACGGGCTGGTCACACTACCTGGAGAACACCTGCTCTTCCGGAGCCCACCCAGAGACCTCAACCCCAAGGTGGGGCAGGCCTGCCAGGAGCAAGCCATAGCAAACACTCAACCGCCCCTTGAAGCAGAGCAGTTCCTCAACCTGCCCCAGGGACAAGGGGCAGGGAGGGGTCATTCCTGTTTGCTGCCTAAAGCAGCAGCCTGCAGGAGTGCAGGCACCTGAGCCCTGCTTACAGGGAGGTCCAGCTGCTCCAGGTGACAAAGAGCTCCGCAGCTCGTGACATGCACCCTGACTACAGGCTTGTCACACTGAATGGGTTCCTTCAAGGACAGCCAGGCAGGCAGGAGCCCAAGCCCTGCCTACAGGGCATCCGCACTGCCAACCTTCCCACCAAGTAGGCTAGTGCTGTCCCAAAGTGAGAAGGAGCAAGTCTGAACACACCTTGGTGCTGGATGGAAGGSAGGATCTACCTGCAGGCATGCACAAGATTTGTCTTCCAGGCCTGGGAAGTCCAAATAATATATACTGCAGCAATTTTATTATAAACCACCACCCCCACCAAAAGCCACACACATGCCCACAGACACACCACAGACACACTACACACACAAGCACACAAACAAAAAAGGGAGTTCCCAGAAGAGGAAGACCAGTCCAGGCAGCCAGTGACATAGGTCCAAGCCTCCCAGACAGGCTGATGGAGGCCAGAGTTCTCAACATGCAAAGGGCCATCAGCTGTTGCAAGAGGTCACTACTGGGACAAGTCCCAATTACAGGCTTGTCACGCTGGCCATGGGACCAGCTGGCAGAAAGACGCCAGGGGAAGGGGGCCCTCCCCTGCTTACAGGGAGGGCAAAGGCTTGGGTTGAGCTCAGGTTCCCCTGTAAGTGAGGGGAGAGGGACTCTCACCCTCCTTAGAGGGTTGTCACTCTCCCCATGCAGCCAAAGGAACAATGTGGCAAATGGCCCCCTGTTTACAGGGAGGTCGCCCAGCTCTGAGGAAGAAAGGGGACCAAGAGGTCCCCTCTGTGGGGATGCTCATATGGGACTGGAGCCCTCTGCCCAGAGAGCCTCTCCTCTTCTGCCCTTCTCTGCTCTTACTTGTCTGCCCTTTTTCCTCTCTCTCTTCCCCCAGCCTTCCCAATTATTCTTCCTTCTTTCTTTCCCACAGCCTGGTCGAAGATACAAGGCATCAGTTACGGATGGAGAAGCATGGGCTTCCAGTGCCCCTTCCTGCCACATGGACCAACRGACGGACTCCTGGAGCAGCACCACGGGTGCCTCCCAGCACACCAGAGCAAGGGGAACTCAGGCAAACCTTGCTCTCCTCCCTGGGCCTCGATCTCCCCTGCCCTGGCCCAGTTGCCCAGCTGCCTACTGCTCACAAAAGGCAGAGACCTCCTCTGCAGCTTCTTACCCCTTCACAGGTCCCCCTGGGCAGCACACCCAAACACGCGTCCACCACCCCATTGGGGAGCAGCTGCCATCTGTGAGGTGGCATCAGGCAGGGATTGCGCTCTCCCACCTTCAGCTGCCTACCAGCGCAAGAGGGGCTTTTCTCCCTGCCTTCTCAGGCCTTCCCCTCCAGAAACAGCCACTCCCACCCCACCTCCCTCCCACATCAGAGACAACAGCCCCTCTCTCTCTGCTTACCAGCAGCCGCTAGGTCATCCTCCAGCCAGGTGTGAAGGGGCAGGGGTGGAAGTGCTGGCACTCTGGGCACATTTTCTAGGGCTGGGAGATGGCCACACCCTCAGCAGGGGAGGAAAAGCAGCTGCTGCCCCACGTGCAGGACTGCCTTCCTTTGCCCCGCTCCCTAAAACAGCAAAAACTGAGGCAGAGGACACCTCACCCTGAACTACAGGGCTGTCCTCACAGCTCCGTCCAGCAAAGGGCTCCCCAGCCCTCTCCAGGAAGGTGCAGGGTGGCACCACACACACCCTGGCGACAGGGCTGCCAGGCTGGCTAGGCTACCAGGGGGGCACAAAGCTGCCAAGGCAGACACCCAAATGCTGGCCACAGGGGCAGGACAGGGCTCCAGATAAGCAAAGGCTCCCCCTCTCCTGCTGAAGCCAGCCTTAACACACAGACTCCGACTACAGGGCTGACCCACAAAAAGCAGGCTGACTTTGGGGCGCCACTGACGCACAGACCTGAACCCTCCCTACAGGCAGGTCGAGGGGCTGTCCGCACAAAAGTGCTCCCTGACTCTCCCAAAAGCACGAGCCTCTGGAAGTAGATGCCCTCCTTACAGGGGACTGCCAACAGAGGATGAAGGGTCCATGGGCACAGACCTGGACCCAGATTCTCGGCAGCGCACAAGGCCCCAAGCCCCGGGGGCCTCAGCAGAAGACACCCCGGGGTGACACTTGCCCTGGGGACAGGGCCGTCACTCTTGCTAGTCAGCCCACTACAGAGCACCCTGGCCAGAGGCCAGAAGAGTGGAGAGCTCAGCCCTGCCTACAGGGAGGGCACCCTGCTCAAGGCGACAAAAACGGTGCTC
This sequence comes from Oceanodroma leucorhoa, assembly GCA_030449065.1. Lineage (NCBI taxonomy): Eukaryota > Metazoa > Chordata > Aves > Procellariiformes > Oceanodroma > Oceanodroma leucorhoa. The sequence continues at coordinate 435,253 of JASVER010000005.1, read as the reverse complement.
GAGAGTGCCAGYGAGGCTCGGGCATGACCTGAGCCCTCCTTACAGGCAGGTCCCYGTGCCCAGAGTGCCTCTCCTCTCCTGCCTCCTGCACTCCCTGCCTCAGGACTTGCTCCTGCTGCTGGGGGAAGAGATACAACACAGGTTTAGGATTTGGAGGAGCCAAGCAAAACTTTCTACCCACTTTCCTGGACAAACTAACCTCCCTCTTCTGCTTTGCAAGTGCTCTAGCTTGGCTGGGACTCTAGGCATATTTTCTAGGGTTTCCAGGTGGCAGCACTGTGAGCAGGGACAGGAGGAAGAAGCATCTCTGCACAGATCTTTGCTCCTAGGATGGTTTTATTTTCCTTCACTATGTAATTTTTGTTTCCCTAAGGATTGTGTTTTTCTTTTTTTTTTTTTCCCCCTCATGGTTCTATTAAGATACAGGAAATTTAGTTATCATGTGCATTGTATAAATCTTATTCCAATAATCTTTCCTGTTTAAATAATTATTTAAAATTTAAAAATCCATGTCCCAAAGACTTGTTTATGTGAGTTATTGTCTCAGTCGTTCTGCATGTGCCTGTCATTGCATTTTCTTTTTATAAGCTGTTCCAAACCTGCATTCATGACTTAGAGCCAAAGTCATTCCTAAAATAAAAAGTTTTTTTTAGTATTTCTCACTGAAATAGTTATTCTTTGTTTCTATTTTGGCATGTTGTTGCACAAGATTGTTTCCTCACTTACTATGATGTGAACTCTCTCCACTGTCTAGCCCTTTCTTGTCTCAGCTTTTCCCACCTAATCTCTAACTCAGTCTCAGTTGTGCCTTTCCCCGGTCCACTTGCAATGAGTCAGTCTGCCTTCCTTGTGGACCTCCTGGGGATGAAATGAGCCTTTTTAAAGCTTTGTTAAGACCACTTCAGATTTTCCCACTAAATTCTCACTCTGCTTGCCACAGTAGCCATTCTGGTACCTCAGCTGCATCTCATTGGTGCATGTTAGCTTTTTTCTTTCTCTCGTTTCAAGGGCTAATTTACCGCTTCCCAAATCAGACTTCTTTCCTGCTTGCTGTTACCATATATGTAATCTCAGGTAGCTCAACATTTTTCCACAAAGCCCTGAGCTGGTTTACTTTAGCATTTCCTTCCTAAAATCCTCTGCTGTCCACTCCAGGAACCCTGTCCTTTTCCACCTAAGCCCCACTGTTACCATTTCTAAAGTACTTCTATCCACCTAGCCAAAACCGTTCACTGCCCATATCAGGGTATACCTCTTTTTTCTTCTGAAATCCTTGAAATGCCACATCTGGGATACCTCAGCATTTCCCACCAAAATTTTCTGCTGTCACCTCAGACAAACGTTTGCACTTCCCATCTGAGACTTGACCACCTCCCCCTGAATTAACTCAAGTTTTACTACCCAAAACTGTTCATTCTACTTTCTGACACATATTAGCACTTCTAACCAAATCCCACACTCTTCCCTCTGAGGTACTTCAATGTTTCCGACTCACACATGTGCACTGCTCTCTTCACATTTGGGGGTGGTTCCCCCACTCCCAAATGTCACTGTCACCTTGAGGCACCCCAGCACTTCCTACCCATGCCCCCTTAAAAGAGCTGAGCGCCCTCCATCCCCAAGAACTTCCAGTGTTCCCTCTGAGATACCTCAGTTTTTCTCCCCCAAAATGGTCTGTCACCCTGATGTACCTCAGCATTTCCTGCCAAAAATCTCTACTGCCCAGCTCAGATGTACTGGGCTGGGTCATGTTCCAGCCTCCCCGTCACTGTCCCTTCTGAGGAAAATCTGTGACAAACCTCGCCCGAGACCTCCACCGTCACTGCTGAGGTACCTCGGTGTTACCCTGGTGTTTCCCGCTCACAGGTCTCCTCTGCCTCGCGCAGATACCTGAGTGTGGCCCTGCTGCCCTGAGGTGAACCAGCGCTTCCTGCCCACTGCTCCACACCGCCTCCTGCGGGCACCTCTGCGTCCCGCTGACCCTGCCAAGGTACCGCCGCGTTTCCCACCCAAATTCTCCACCACCTCCGCTGATGTGTCTCAGCATTTCTTGCCCAAGCCCTCCAAAGTACCTCAGCGCTTCGCACAAATTAACCTCTGCTCTCCTGAACACCTGCTGAGGTGCACATCCTGCACTGCTATACCTCAGAGGCATGTTAAAACATCATCTATATAAAATACAGTCAAGATGACCACCATGGCCAGTAAGACAAACTAATTCTAAAACTTATCTGGATCCTCTGTAAAAGCAGCCCTGTCAGGACTGTTGTTCCAAATTGCCAGCTCACCTACTGGGCAGTCATGGCTGATCTGAAGTAGATCATATCCAGATAATCATCACAAATTCTGAGAAGCACTAGAAGAAAATGTTCCATCGGAAGAACTTTATCCATAAATTACTTTGCAAGAAAATAAGTTTGTAGATAAAAAAAACCCTCCTATTATGAATCAGCAAATCTCCTGAAAGATAAAAAAAAATGTATGGGGTTGAGTAAGTGCCTTTGATGCATAATATCAACATGTCTGATGGCAAAGAGATCAAGAAGGCTATTTACAGAGATCAAGATGCCATTTACATTCTTTGAGGGTTCAGGATGTAGAATATTAGAAGTAGATATTAATGTTATCAGTCTAACCCATTTTCTGTGACACAGTGACAAGAGGAATACTGAACTTACACAGACAGAAACAAAATAGGTGAGTTTGCTCACTGTAACACAAAAAAACTCCTACAGATATTAGTGAGCCTAACATTTTACTCACCTGTTCGTGTGGAAATTCCTAGTATTTATGCTTAGCCTAAGTATGAGCTTTCTGTTGAAAAATATGTCAACCATTAGGACCACTGAATCTTCCCATGCCAGTGTAAAACATTTAGAAGGATATGGATCTAGAGGTAACTGGATCTCCAGTCCACAACTGCTTCCAAAGAGAACTCCATGCTGGGCTGCAAGCAGACTAGGAACTGCAAGTGGTCACTGCCAAGCTTGCTTGCCTAACTTCCGCCTAACTTGGCCTTGTTATTTTCAGCTGAATGTCAGTGAATATGTGACTGAAGTATACATTTTTGTCTCAGTGTCAGACACTGAGAAGCACTATATTTGTAAAGACTTCTCAGCCAGTTTTTGTCTCTCTCAAACAGAAATGTCCAGGCAACACAATATTTGAAAAATCTGGAAAATATATCAATATATAAATACTGCCTTTCTTCAAAAGGAGATGAGCTGGTGCGAATTTATTTAGATTATACATTAACTAAATGGAGCTCAGAAAATGAAACACTATCTGTGAAAACATTTTAATTCAGAACACGTAATTGTAATTGGTGAACTTGTCTTCTGAACATGCTTCAGGTAGGACTGTACCATCTGGAATTATCAGCAATTTGATGAAATGCCAAATTTCCAGTTTTAAATTCACTGATATTATGGAATCTATTCAATATATTCTTTATTTTGGATTCATGACTAACATCACAATGTACTTTTTGCAGAACAAAAATAAAAAATTGCCTAAAAAAACCACCTAGCTATTTCTATTTTTGGTATTCTTATTTTATAATTAAGAAGCCTCTAGGAATATCTAGCTGAGAGATTACTGCATTACCTAAACAAACTCTTTTGCAACATGATAAGTGTTTTGTTAGTATTATCCCTGATTCTGGTCAGCTTCACGAAGGACACCAGCCCGAAAACACACAGTTTATTAATAAATACAAATCACAGAGTAGTTTTACTATATTGTATAACAACAGATGACAAAGAAGGAATTGAGCAGATTACATGCACGTGGCAATAAAGTAATAAATCAAAGAAAGAGCATGYTTTTTATTTGTTTTAGTAATTGTCCTTCAGGCATCTTTATATTTGATTTTATTTGCATACAAGTTACTAAGAGTAAGTGCAATAGAAATAGATTTCAAAAAGATAAAAAAGAGRTAAGTACTCAAATAATATAGTTGCAAAATTTCTGCTTTACCTTCATACTTCAAATTCACTCAGTCTTCTGGCTAGCTTTGATTTTTTAAATTTGACATTACTATGGCTATGTGAACCACTAAAAAATATTCTACTGCTCGATCATCACCCCCCTAAATACTCTAATATTGCTCTCCTCTGCTCTTGTATATTATCATAGAATCATAGAATCATTAAGGTTGGAAAAGACCTCTAAGATCATCAAGTCCAACTGTCAACCCAACACCACTATGCCCACTAAACCGTGTCCCAAAGTGCCACATCAACATGTTTTTTGAACGCCTCCATTGATGGTCACTCCACCACTTCCCTGGGCAGCCTGCTCCAGTGCTTGATCAATGCTTCGAGGCAGCCCAGGATAAGGTTGGCCTTCTGGGCTGTGAGCGCACATTGTCGGCTCATGTCCAGCTTTTCACTCACCAGTACCCCCAAGTCCTTCTCGGCAGGGCTGCTCTCAATCCCTTCATCCTCCAGCCTATATTGATACCGGGGGTTGCCCCGACCCAGGTGCAGGACCTCATCAGGTTCACATGGGCCCACTTCTCGAGCTTGTCCAGGTCCCTCTGGATGGCATCCCATCCCTCAGGCGTATCAACCGCACCACTCAGTTTGGTGGCATCTGCAAACTTGCTGAGCATGCACTCGATCCCACTGTCTATGTCATTGATGAAGATATTAAACAGTACCGATTCCAATACGGACCCCTGCGGGACACCACTCATCACCGATCGCCATCTGGACATTGAGCCGTTGACCACTACCCTCTGGATGCAACCATCCAACCAATTCCTCACCTTCTGGACAGTCCATCCATCAAATCCATATGTCTCCAGTTTAGAGAGAAGGATGTGGGGGACAGTGTCAAAGGCCTTACAGAAGTCCAGACAGATGACATCGGTAGCTCTTCCCATGTCCACTGATGTAGTCACTCCATCATAGAAGGCCACTAGGTTGGTCAGGCAGGACTTGCCCTTGGTGAAGCCATGCTGGATGTCACCAATCACCTCCTTATGTTCCATGTGCCTTAGCATAGCTTCCAGGAGGATCTGTTCCATGATCATCCCAGGCACAGAGGTGAGACTGACTGGCCTGTAGTTCCCCGGGCCTTCCTTTTTTCCCTTTTTAAAAATGGGGGTTATGTTTCCTCTTTTCCAGTCAGTGGGAACTTCACCTGACTGCCACGACTTCTCAAGTACGATGGATAGTGGCTTAGCAACTTCATCCGCCAGTTCCTTCAGGACCTGCAGATGGATCTCATCAGGTCCCATGGACTTGTGCACCTTCAGGCTCTTTAGATGGTCTCGAACCTGATCTTCTCCTACAGAGAAGACTTTTTCCAAATAGTTTATTACGTAGCTTACAGTAAGTTTGTCCACAAATTAGGGCTTCATATGTCAATGTCACATACATCACAACRTCACAGTCTAACAACTAATGCTCCTAGATTACCTTCTTGTTCACAATTACTGCTTCTCTTCCAACTTTTACCAGTAGCCAGATTTCCCCTTGCTACCATGGTCTTTGTCTTGTTCTAGTGTTTGATGTTCTAGTTCACAAGTCTAGTGTTTTCCTCTATGGAAATAATTGCCCTTTCACGGTTTCATTCCTCTCAATCTTCTCAATCTGTGTTTTCACCAGCCTGTTTGTCACAAAGGCTGACTTGTGCCTTGTCAGTAATTCCTCTTGTTCCCAGTCAATCCAGTTCTCTCTGGCACTACAGTAACCGATTCCCTGATGACAGTGTGACCTCTGATCTGATATCATTTGTGCTAATCATTTGTACTTACCATTTGTACTTTCCCACCCTTATATTGAGCTCTTCGAAGTACAATGAGAGTCCTATTGCATTGCCAGAGAGAAAAGATATAAATATCACTACTACTTACTATTAAGTTAAGGTACTCTGTTCCGAGTCTAGAGAATTGAAAGACGAGAAATCAAATCAGAAGCACCAGTTGCCTGAATGAATAAGACATAGGTTGAAGATAGGAGGAAGTGAGTCTGAGGAAATGGTTCCACTTATAAACTTGCTATCTGAAGTTTCTGTTCTTTTTCATCTGCAGCTGAAACTCCTTCCTCTACTCTGACACTGAACAAACAGGATGGTTACCTAAGAAGGCTAAAAAGCAGGGACACACAGTTGCCTTACCTTCGTGTATGTCCATGCAGCCATTTTGTGTATAAATGATTTCAGCTTTGTGGGAATAAGGAGCTAAATCATTTACAATAAACAGGCATTCCCAGATGAACAGAAAACAAACGAGCATCTCTGGTCTGTACTTCCTTTGAATATATTGAGTTACCTGAGTAAGCAAATCCAGTTAAGGAAATTATAGGCCCTCTCTTACTTTTACCAGAGAAGGCCATGATTGTTTAAAGTTCTAGAGTGTCACATTCTGGGCAGTAGATGAAGGATGCCTTTCTCACTGATGGAATTAAGCTCTAAGTATTTATCAAGGAGTTCATCACAGGATGTGAAATCAGATGTCATGTCTCTCTAATGTTTTGCTAATATTTTGTTCTCTACTCCAAATTTTTGGTTTCTTATAGCGATCTGCTTTTGGAGCACCTTCTTCCTCACTTCGTTCTCTTCTTGCCCCCAAACAAAACAGGACAAAGCAAAGTGGTCTAGTTTCTAATATCCAGCAAAGTGTGATCTTGGATAGGGGCAGTACACATTGGTTTGCAATGAACACGTTGCTTCTGAGTGGAAGGGACTGAACTTCTAGTGAAGTTTTGCTTCCTTTTCCACACTGTCTCAGAATTGTTTCTGATGGAAGTATGCTAACTTATATGGAGGGTTTTATCCATAAAATAAGGTAATGATAGAAGGTAGTACTTACATCCATAAGGAAGACAAAGTTCTAGAATATCTACATTCACAATAACAGCTTGATAGAAAACTGAATCTGAAGAAAAAAGAGATGGCCCAAAAGTATGAAACCTCCCAGCTGTAGACTTACCACATGCAGATGGTAAATGAAGAGAAATCTGTTCAATTGTAACTTTTGCTAGCATATGACCTTTTTTCTCAGCGTAATCAATAAAGCAACCAATACTTCTCCAGTTTTCTCTGAATCCATCTTGAGCAGTACAAACAATTTGTCTACTGCGTATCTCCAAAATTCAGAAAGCAAACCTCAGATACTGACTGACAAATGGGATTTTGAGCTATTTTAATTAATCTAAGCAGTAAGAGAAATAAGATTATTAAGGGATATATGACATTTCCCGAAATAAACTGAAGTCCAATCTGAATATACTGGATGATGTGTCTCGTAGCATGCTCATTTTTCTTGGCGCCCAGTAATTATCATCGTTAAAATACAACATGGAATGCAGGTACTACATTCCTTTTTTCAGTAAAAATGCTTTGTGCTGCAGAATGCCATACTGTGATTGAAATTAACCTTCTGAGTAGGAATAGTAAACCATTTCTGAAACAGATTAATTTATATTTATTGTTGGCTATGGTGCCTGTATGTCTCTCACAAAAATTCTGCACAGAAATAAGAGTAAATACACCATGCAGCACATGTATTACGTCTGTCTCTCAGGTAATGTCAAACCAATTGTGTATATATTAATTTGACTGATAAGTCTCTGAGTATGTACAATAACTCAGAGCATCCCTTCTGTATGTGACTTAGTGTACATAAGCAGATCAGGCAGAGAGTTCCTGTGCAGTAGCCATTGCTTCAGGAGTTATGGATGTTAGGATGTCTTGGGGGATATCAGGCACTCCAGAACTACTGCTCTGAGAAAACACAAACATCTGTATTTAGGCCAAAGACTCATCTAGCTGAATATCCTGTCTGCAGCAATAGATGATGGTGCTTGCCTAAAGGAAAAACGTAATTAACAAAGCTAGTGTAGGTGCTCCTAGCCTGCAGCAATCTGTGGCTCAGGAACTTTCGAGGCAGTGACGTTATCTTTACAATTAATAAAAACTTCTGGTGTCCAAAACATTCTGTGGAAAGGAATTCCACAGCTCAATTATATGTGTTGTGTGAAGGACCTTCTTTCTCTTTTTTTCATTTTGACCTGCCTCATGAAGGTTTTAATGTTTTAGTGTCATTGTTTTAATGCCTCTTGTTATTGTGAAGCGTTGTTTCTTATTCATATCCCTCATAAATCTCTCTGACAGTACATCTGGGTTGTCTTTTTGCAGACTGAAGGCGGCTGTCTATTTAGTACAGAATCTTCCCTACACTTGTTCCAGTTCTACTATATCCTTTCTGACATGAGGGATTGCATACGGCATTCAAGATGCAGAAGCACAGCCCATTTATTCTGCAGCATAATATGTTTTCTGGCTTGTTCTCTGTTCATTTTTTCTCTTTTTCTTTCTCTTTCTGTCTTTTTTCTCTTTTCTTTTTCCTTTTTTGGATTCTTAGCGAATGCTCAGTTAATGTTTTTATAGACCTATTTGTTATAATCCTAAGGTGTCTTTCAAGATTTGTAGTAAACAGGTCAGAACCTATCATAGTACCTGTAAAGTTAGGTAGGGCTGTTTCGTCTCATATGTATGCTTTTACAAATTTTGATTCTGAAATTCTCCTGCCTTTTTATCACCCAGCCACTCAGTCTCTCAATGTTCTTCTGCAATTCTTCACAGTCACCCATATCTTTACTACCCTCATTAGTATAATAGCCAGCAAATTTTGCCACCTCGTTGTTTTCCAGATCACTTGTGACAATAGGTAAACCAAAGTTTTCATATATTGTCCATCTAATGCTTCAGGCTGAGAAGTGTCACAGGCAGGTTAAGCAGTTTGGCTCTTCCAAATATTCAAAATTCACTTTTAAAAATGAATCAGCAAATAGACCAGAGATCTGAATTCAGAAGCTCTCACAGAGTTTCAGGACATATGGTTCGGGACTAAAATAATAATAGTAATAATAATATGGATTACTTTTTACTGGCTTAAATAAAGGGAGACTGGATATTGGCACTGTTGATCCCATTTGCACTGTAGCTCTCCCTTTGCCTGGTCAAAACTGAGGTAATTTATGTAACAAATGGCCACCTAGTGCTATAGGGAGAAAGGTTTTGATCATTTCATAAGGTCTGTTTTACTTTCTTTCTGAGGCACTGTAGTAACATTGCTTTTCATCTTATTGTACAGTTCATCAAACAAAAAGAAGTATTTTCCATTTTGTGATGCGGAGAGTGGATATTTTTCTAGACCTTCTGGACCGAACATGAATCACATGATTGTCTGAGATTGCAGGAGACTGGATTTGATGAGCCGTGTCTCTTCCACTTTTTTGCTCCTTGGTTCTCAAAGAGGCTTGTATCTACAACAACAAATTACTATTAAAAAAGAGATAGGATTAAGTCAAACAAACAAGAAAGAAAAGGAAAGGAACGTAGCATGATGAGAGAACAGAGGGCATATAAACCTGGGACAGACGGAGGGGCAGTGCGAAACACATATTCCCTGGATGGGAAAGGGAGGGAAAGCAGAGGCAAGGAATTTTAGGAAGTCCTGTGTAACATATTCATTCTAGTTTCTCTTTCCACTTTCTTTAGATGATTGTAGTATATCGGGTACAACTTGTGTATGTAATGTGAAATGTGCTTGCTTGTTGCCTTTCCAACAACTATTATTTCAGAATAATCATTAAGTGCTCTCAGCTGTGTTTGTTTCCATGTGTGTCTTACTGGTGACATTATGGGGAAGACGACTCTATCTACAAGATTTTCAGTTTTGTCTGAAGACACTGAGCTCATAGGCACATAATTTCTATCAATCAAGAATGAATTCCGTATTTCGTCAGGTGGGTTTCCAAAAAGAATACTTTCTACAGATACAAATTTTACTTGTGAGGTTTGCAATTCACTTGTAGCTCTCATGAGGGACAGTGTGATGCAGATCTTGCCTATCAGTGAGGAATCAGTAACAAGATTTGAGCACTAAGGCAATGTGCCTTCAGTAGCCATTTTTTTGCTGGGCAGAAAAACTTCTGTTTTCTGAGACATTTTCATTTTTTGTAAGGTTTTAGTGTTTGTTTAGTTGGTGTTCTGTTTTTTTTTTTTTAGGTACAGGGAATTATAATTGAGACAAAGGTCAAATGTACATTGGTTCCCTGTGGTTAAGTCTGAATGCAATGGAAAGATCATCAGTTTCCAGCCAAACAGATGGAAAAAATCAGTGTATTTTGTGGAAGGAACTCCCTGAGTACCAAAAGAAATGTGAAGGCCAAATGAGTATGCATAAAATTCTTGAGGACATGATGATTCCCCAAAAGCTATTCAACAATGAGACTAAATATGCAACTTTCTCACCTGCTGGTCTCCTGAACCTTCTTGTTATCTTAAGTTAGACTGCTTTCTTCGGATACTTCAAAGAAGTGCCTTTTTATGGTTTTTCATACAAAACATGACATTTCACATCCTACAGCCCTTTTATGCTGATGCGAGCATTTGTAGGGCTACACAGGGACATGTGGGATCTGGGACTGATCTGGCTAAAAACTAAGCTGAGGAGGGTGGGGGTGGTCTAATTTTCACTGGATTTCCCTACTCTGACTCACTCCTGTCTGCATGAACACTAGTGCTGGCACAAGGAACAGGACAGGAAATGAGAACTGGGGAAGGGCAAAACCATCTATTTTGCTGGTAGTGCCAGTTTATGCTGCATTGAAGTTATGAAACTATAATGTAAGAAATACAATTGGAGATGTCAATCATGCAGAAATCTACAGCAAAACATCTGAATACAGGGAGAAAGATCTTTTAGATTCAATTATTACATAAGTGGATTAAAAATCACATTCTTTAATTTCTTCACAGATTTCATGCCTAATGCCTGTCGTATATTGACACTTTAATGAGTGCCTGTCTACCCAAAACATTATTGCAAGCACGGAAAGAATGCTAGGCTGTGCAGTCAAAATGAGATGGATTGGTTGAGAGCACGTGTCAGGATGGAAAGAAAGGTCTTCCAGGTTCCGGAGACAGTTGGTAAAGTGCTCTGATAGCCAGAAAAACTTCACAAAAGGTTGTTGGAGACATACCTGAACCACAAGAATTTATGATAATCAGGTAAACAACCAGTGTACTAAAACTTGTTCTTTTTCTTATGTTGAGGTCATTATARGGAAGCCACACTCAATTTTACAGAGCATATTAACCCTCTCCAGATGTGACTCCCTACAAACTCCAATATGCTGATTTCAGCTATGCAGATATTTGAAATTTCTGAGCTATTTATACATACCAGAAAAAATCACATTTATAGATGCAGCTTGATGCAGTTGGTTTGGCAACTAACCAAATTATGCTTATATTGGTATAATTTAAAATATTGGACTGAAATCATAACTAGAAAAAGAATGTAATAGACTCTAATAAAAGAGTTGATAAATGAATTGTACAAACCCTTAGAATAACTGGAGGTGAACCAGCCTGTCTATCAGCGAAGGGATTTGGATTGCTATTGATGAAATTGGCTGTGGGCAGCTCAATCATCAGAAAATTACTGGCTACATTTGGAAGAATAAAGTAAAAGAAGAATATGAGACTATAAGATAAAGTTGTGTATTTTTCCATATTTAAAAAAATATTTTGTGGAAAAAGTCTTTTATCCCTATAAGTCATATTGTTTCTTTTCATCTAGTTATAAGCTGCTCAACCCTTTATACAAAGAAAGAACTAAGGAATTTGTGTAATTTAACTCTGTACAATAATTTGAAGCTTTGAAATGAGTAAAACATTCTGTACTGTAGCTATTTTGATCTTGTTTCAGACCTAGATATCTCAGCTGTGCAAGCTACAATATTGATTCATCTGGGCGGAATGAAATATGACTAGCAATAGTGATATAGAAAATTCTGTTGATCTGATTCCCCCCCCCAACTGCTCCTGCCCATGAATACCTTAACCTCCAATAGTTCAGTTGATAAGTGAAAAAAAGGCTCTGAGATAAGCACAGTAGTTTCAAAACTGTTGCAAATTTAAGCCCATAGTTTCCCCTTAAAACTGGACTAAATATAAGGAACAAAATGAATATATAATGGTATGGGGGAACCACAGTCATCACTACCAGATAAAATGAATATCCCACCTATGGTATGAGCATCCAAGCATCCCTGGACAACGTCTTCACTACAAATTGGCACACAGGCATATAAATAGGGGTGTGTCATCAAGGATTGTCTAATATAAGAGAAGCGCTGATTGTCATTTTTTCCCAACCTTCTTTAGCAAGGGATGTAATGTCTCTTTCTATTCTATTTCTATTCAATGGGTGGCGTCAACATGCAGCTTAAGGCTACTTCGCATAACAGCAAAAAATTGGTTTTCTGAAGGGATTTTTTTGAGTTTGCAAATGGAACCAACCATTCAAAGAAAGTTTCAAAGTGATCTGTTCAATTCCCTGGAGTAATTGTTCTCAGATGTTAGAGTGACAATTCAGATGTCAGCATTCTAACATTGCTGTTCATTTTAGAAGACACATTCAGCTCATGTACTTATCTATTTTTGTAGGTCAAAATGAAAGCAATTTGGGGGACTATAACAAATTTTCTTTCCTTCATCAATTTAAAAAGTGAAGTATTGTGAGGAGTGATGTGAAGTGCCATCCTTTTGCTCTGGGTCACTTGGAGCAAGTCTACACTAGAAACTTGAAGCACGGCAAAGGCACATAGGGATGTGATTTTTCGATATCACTATGCTGGCAAAAAGCCCTACTGTAATTGCAGTTTTACGCCTTTAAAATGCTTTTTCCAGTACCAGTATTCCATCAAATCCATACATTCGCGCTCTTTCTTCTCTCTGTTTACAGTAGGACTGGTGCAATCCTGAGCTGAAGAGTTGACCAGCTGTATAACTAACTGTACCCATATCATATGAAGGAGTAGTATAWGCTGTTCTGACCAGTGCTAAGGAAAAGGCTAAATCAACACTAATGGAACTCCCATCACATCTTGGCTCAAAACAGGGAAAAGAGTCATCAGGAGAAGAAATGGTCTTCTGAAGGCTTTCTCTAACCCTACTGTGGGGGTGTGGGGAGGGTATCTTATCTTGTATTAGATAAGAAGAAAAAAAGCATTTTTGTTAATCCATTCAATACTATACCTCTGAATGTGTAAACAGATTTCCCAGAAGTTTTATCACCTCGTGGTACCTGGAGACCAATGCTGTGAGGAGCATTTTGTCACTACGAACTGTCTGCAGCTTCAGTCAGTAATGCTACAGTTGGTGAAAGCTAAATTGCACGGTAATAAGCAAGGGAAGAGGATATGGCAATTGAAACCATTAGGACACTGTAACAACTAATTTTCAGATTCTATTTTTATRCACCTTTAAAACAATATTTCCAGGGTGTTGTTTTTCTTGCTTATAATTTTATATTAAAAATAATTCTTAACTGACACAAGAATCTCAAGGAAGGTCTAAGTAGCTGATTATACTGATGAAACACTGAAATTGGTTACATACAAAATACTGTCAAATTACCTAAATAAACCAACCTGAAATTTAATAAAAAATTTGTAACTGATAGGCTGCTATGTCTGTTCTGCAAAGACTGTCTCTGCTAGCTACCTTCCCTTAACACAGCAGTTGAAGGGAAACCAAAATTCCTGCAGGCTATCTGTGCATCCATTAGACATGTCAGTGAGTATTCAGATGAACTGGAGGTCAGGTGAATTTCTGCCAATGCAATAAGGGGTTTCTTTGGTCAAACCCTTCATTAACATGCCTGACGTCTGCAGGCCAGCACCTTATGACAGAGCTCAACAATTATTTCCTTGGTGAAAGTGCCAGGCTAAATAGCCCCCACACTCAGATGCTCGTTCTTGCCCATCTTATGCCAGCTGTGTGGCTGAGTAGTCACTTGATCAGGAAATTAAAGTAGCTATAAAATAATTTTATACTTTTCAGAAGTATATTTTTCAAATTTACTGTGTTCCTTCTATCAATTAAAGTGCACTGTTCTTATACTACCTATAATCTCTCATATCACTGTGTATAGTCACTAGAATATGAAAGCATAAAATGTATAAATGATAAATGTCACAATATTTGTTTCCATATTTCAAATATATTAGGAAAYATGACTTCCTTTCTTAGTCATGCTTTTTCCTCTAAAGACATAAAAAGCAGCATACTGAAATCTCCAAGCTATTTTCCACCTTCAAATTCTAGAGAGATATCAGGATGAAACTATGTTTTTCAACAGATTCCTCTATTGCATCCAAAGAAATTCAAGAAAACATTGTAATAATAGTTTGAATGGTGTCATTTTAGCTTTAAAAGTATGATGGGAACAATTACACACACCTGTCTTAGCAGCAGGAATAGAAAAAATAAATGCAGACAACACCACCTCCAGAGAGCTTCATCAAAGAAACTGTAGGCAGAAGACAGGCCTACACTCACTTTTAGCCCTGCATTGACAGATGACGTTGGATTCCAGTCCCAGCAGTGACATATCTTAACTGCTCAGACCTTGAAAACAAGCATTAGAACTTCTGTGATTCAAGTGTTCATCTATGAAATGACTCTTTACCTAGAACATCTTCGTGCTCGTGCTGCTACTTTGCAGATTACATAAAAATGCCCTGGCTGAATGGATGATGATGTTTACTATGCATCATGCCTTTCACTATCCTCATTCTAAGGGAAATGCTAGCTTACACGTTAAAGGCTAAGCTGCAGTGTTCAGATGACATAAAGTATCTTCTTGTTTGAAAGATGCTGCCAGTTCTGCACAAACACAGAGGAAACTGTCAAAACACAATCTAGGTGCCAGAGTACAGCTACAGAACACTTACTGAAATCCTTCAAAAAGCAGGAAAGACATGATTCATGAGACAGTTGAAGAATTTTACTTACATAAGTGCAAGGTAGAGACCTGAATATACTTTTACATTTATAAGAGGTTTATATTTAGCAAATAAAATTAATTTTCATTTCCTCATCATTCAACTAATTCAGTCCCACATTATGACATCAATTATTTTACCTTTGGTTAGGAAAGGAAGGGCTTTGTCTGCTTTGGGGAAATTATTCCCTCCCAGTTGCACCGATCAACTTTCTCACACAAACTCACAGATCTTGTATCATGGTCCATTTCAGGTAGATCTCAAGTCCCAGTTCTGAAAAACAAACAAATTAAAAAACCCTCAAACTAATAATAAACTCTCCTTGCTTAGTTTTAAAATGAAACCTGTTTTTGCAGGATCTGTTTTTTGCAGGATTGGGTTTTAGCAGGATTCTGCTCCTACTTTCTCTTTAATTGGATATATATCTCATTTCTGTCACTTTATTAGGGATGAAAACATATTTTCCAGTGAGATTCAATATAAACCATTTTTATGATTGTTCAATATTTAATCTCCGTGTAATTGACATCTAATTGTTGTTGACATTTAATTGCATGAATTTCTAAAGATCCCTTTTGTTAAAGAGCTTGCAGTACAGGACAGTAATACTCAGATCATGTGCCCCATGTACCCTCACTTCAGGATCCCAGTGTTGTCATTGGAGAGAARATGATTCCTAACCTGGGTGTTCTGAGTAACCGAGCAGTGAGAGAGTTTACTTCTGCTGTTTATGCATAGAGYCTACACAGGCTCCTCACTTAAGACAGTGCAAAAAGTACCAAATGCCCATAATGTGCCTATTCTTCCTGACCTATACATAATTTTAGATAAACGTAAAAAAAAAAAATACCGATGAACTACGTTATATACATATTTGTATATGTTCAATTTTCCTACTAAATAAATTCTGGTGGTTGCATCTGCTGTGTCATGTTGCAAATGAAGAGTGGAACTACCAGAGAAAGACATCTTCTGCCTGCCAAATCCTCCCCTCACCCTGTGTGGGGTACTTGTGAAGCACTCTTGTGACGGTTTTTTCAACATAGCCCGGACGTTCTGGAGAAGAATGAAATGTTTTGGAGGCCCTTTGAGCTGGGGGCACACAGTTCTCTCAGAGCTGGAAGGGGAAGTTTATTGCATGGAAAACGTATAATTCTCTCCTCTGCTTTCATCAGATATTCAAGTCCTAGTCCTCTCTGGCACTCTCAGCACTATCGCACATAACTTTTTCATATATTTAGTTACGGGGTTCCTCCTTAGACCTGTATCTCACTCTGCCGCTCACCCTGTTGCATGGGAGTGAAGAGAGCCTTAGCTCTTGATTTGGAAGCCAGTCCAAAGGACAGCATGACGAAGCTCTGTGATGGTCAGGAACACATGGTGTTGGCACAGGAGCACAGTTGCCAGGTTGCAGTTTGGGTTAAAGGGGCTTGTCTGTAGGCTCAGTCACAGTGACCTCCTGATGATGCTTGACTTTGAAACATCTTTTGGGTTTTGCCATGGATAGATTGTGTTCAGTAGAAGACACATAACTTGCCTGCTGAGTTATTGTTATGGGGAAAAGTTTTAAGTCCCCAAACACATAGCAGCTGGGAGAGGGCAGGGAGAATTCCTCTGTTCTCTCCTATGGGAGAGGACACTATGTATGACCCGATCCCTGGATGACCAGAGAAAGAACTAAGACACCAACAGGCTTCTCCACAGAGTTGTGTGAGGCGTTGGACACCAAAAAACCTTCAAGCTCTGAAACACTGGGTATTTATACTGAACCTCGAATATAAATGGACACTTATCTTGTGGTGAATGGTTTGGTGATCTTGAGGATGTGGTTAGGTTTTGTAGAGCTAGGTATATTATAGGGTTACTACAGTAGGGTTGGGTATTACTATAGTAATTTGATATTATAGAGCTTTTCTTAAGTTTTAATTACATGAACCTTGTGTGTGATGTCAGCATATTTATAAAACACCAAAACTAATCCATCCCAATAGCAAGAGTAGCAATGACCTCTAGCTTTGTCTGTCAGGCAAGCCTCATAAAAACAAAACTTTGGTGTTTGATTCAAATTAACTATAGAATTTACTTAGCATTAAGACTTAAGTAAAGAAGAATTTAAAAATGATGGCAAAATTCATTACCGTTACCTTCCATCAGCTTTTAATAGAACGGCTTATTTTAACAAAGGGCCCAGGCCAGGCAAATATTAAGCAGGCAATTCCTGCCTCCGCACACTCAGCCAGCGCCCCTGCCCGCCCCCGACGTCCTGCCTGCGTCCCACCCGCCCTCAGGAGACGGCCGCCAGCCGTTGAGCGGCACAGCTCCCCCCGCCGCCCCGCAACCGCCGCTCCTCGCGCCCTCCCACTGCGCCGCCTCACGCGAGGGCCCGCCCCGCCCGGGGAGCGCTCCATAGTCTACGCATGCGCCTTGCCCCCCAGCGGGCCCCGACAACCCCAGGGCCTCGGAGCGTGGGCGCTCGGGGCAGCCGGAAGTAGCGTGTGGCTGGGGGCGGGGTCGCGTGCCGCGTGGGGTGGTAGGGGCGCGTGCCGCCGGTGCCGAGATGGAGGCGCATATGGCGGTGGTGGCGCGGATGGAGAGCCTGGCGTTTGAGCCTAGCGCCGCCGGCCCGGCGCCGGCCGAGGGGCAGGCGGCCAGCGCGGAGGGGTCGCCGGGCGAAGAGCGGGCGGCAGGCACGGAGGGGTCGCCGGGCGAAGAGCGGGCGGCAGGCACGGAGGGGGCGCCGGGCGAAGAGCAGGCGGCAGGCACGGAGGGGGCGCCGGGCGAAGAGCAGGCGGCAGGCACGGAGGGGGCGCCGGGCGAAGAGCAGGCGGCAGGCACGGAGAGGACGCCGAACCCTCCGAGCCCCCGGGGGGGCGGCGGGGAAGACCAGGCCGCGCCACCCCCAGCCGAGGGAGCGCGCTGCTCGCCGCCGCCCGCGAGTCCCAGCGGGCCTCCTGCCGCCGCCCTCTCGTCGGACTCGGGCAGGTGGGTTTGGCCCCAGGGCCGGGCCGCGGGGCGAGAGGGGCCCGTCGCTCCCCGAGGGTCGCTCTGTGGCCCTCTGAGGCCTCTTGGGCGGCGGCGCGTGTGGGCCCGCGGCGCGGGCCGCCGGTCCTGTGGCTCAGCGCTCCGCGAGCGAGGTGGCCGAGTCCGCCCCCTCACCCCCGTCCCGTGTTTCAGCTTCTGCAGCTTTTCCTTTCCCATTAGAGGTGACATTGTCAGTTATATTTGACCAGGAGCTTTATTGCTGAATCAGTAAGCCTCCAGAGCAATGACTGTAAGGGTATAGGATTTGATGAAAAGAGGAGTTTGGTGGTGGTGGCCTGTAGAGCGTCATGGTTGGCTGGGCCACCGTGACCGTTTGAATGTCTTGTTTGACGTGGTCCTCACAGGGTGCGCCTACATCACTTGTGTCAAGACACTTGCTGTGTTATTACTGAAAAAAACTGAATGTGGGATTCAAGGTGAAGAGTCTGCAAATCTTAACTTGTGCTCTAATGTTGGCATCTCGGTGGAAGAGCTCATTCTCAACCTGTATGTTTTTTATAAAAAAGGTTCCGTCTTCTACTTGCATCTGTGCTTTGATGTTCAGTAGAGTTGGTGAAAGGTAACTTTGGTTAGACGTGGGCTCTGTTTCAGTCTTAAAAGCCTGCGCACTTTGTCATTTTCAGTGAGTTTTGTGTTTTCTTTTGGGGCCATTGCAGAAAGATGGGTATGTGCTCCTTCTAACTAGCAGAGACTGAAGTGAAGTCTAAGGATCTCCTCTTAAAAAGAAGATACTGAGCTTCATGAACAGTTAATGGGTTAAGGCTTGACTTTGGAAATACTTTGTTTGCTCAGTTCAAAGTTTTCTTAGAACATCATGAAGTGACAGAGAGTGAAATTCCTGACCTGTGGCAGGGGTTTCACCTGTAGTCTTTTTTTGCTTCCAAAATGTTGTGCTGATGTTCAGATGAATATTAAAGGAGAAATTTTGATAGCTTTAAACTTAGCTGTCTATGTTTATCTCAAACTTTTTTTTTCTTTCTTTCTTTTTCCCCTCCTTCCACTGATTGGTCTCTGGTAGTCTAACTGATTTTTGTCTTTCTGCTATGTTGATTTTGTTCCAAGAAGTCCATATTTGGCCTTTTCAAAGGGTTTTTTTGGAGAGGTGCTCTTATTTGTTGTCTTTCCTATCAGCATTTGTTGGAAGAAAAAATGCAGCAGCAGATAATTGAAAGCCATCCATTTGCTTGTGAAGGAGACAATGTAATACCGAAGAATCCAGAAGAGAGCTTTTTTTGTATGTTATTTATCACTTTATTTCTAAATGCTGCTTTGTTAACAGCCAGGTCAGGTAAGAAAGGATAGATGCAATTTTACAAAAGTTTGGTTGTCTCAGTGTATTTTTGTGTAAGGCTTGTAATGTTTTTTTTCAGTCACCAGGATCAATAATTCCACGTGTTTTTTTTCTTCCACCAACTCTTGAATAACTTAGGCTTTTGCTAAAAGGAACATGCTGACATAAATAAGGACTGTTTTTTTACTGTGCTCTTTATTTGAAATATTAAGAGTCTAAGACAATAAACATTTCTTATGCGTGTGCCAGTGAGAAATATTAAATTACTAATCTGTGTGAATACGTACTAGGGGAATTCAGACAGGCCATGAATTATGAAACTAATCCCTTTTATCTGCAGAAATTAGATTTTTTTTTTTTTTTTTTTTTACCTTCATAGTGCAAGATGTATTGCTTGGAATAGGTATTTTCTTGACTTTCACTTAGCTTTATGCTAATATTGGGATTGTACATGAAGAGTGACTGTGAGTTATAGAAGGTAATGTATTATCTTTTGAAAATTTTTTTTGTGCTCAGTTACGTCAAGTGATGTTCAATACTGGGAACTTAAGTGGTGCATAAAATGGAAATATCCTGGTAGTGCATAGATATTATGGCCCTAATTTGGCTGTATTTATCTAGGTACTATACTGAAGTGATCGTCCTGTGACTCTAATGTCTCATTTCACTTGCAAACCAATGAATTGTAGGTCCCAAACTGTGCCTATTGCATATGTCTGACAGAGGGAGTTATGCTGGTGCTGGTTTTCGCATGGGGTAGCCAGTGGGAGAAACTGGACTAGGTGAACTTAAAAAGGTGGTTGCTCTCATGCTACATGCACCATTCAATGGTGAAATAGTGGGAACCCAAACGAGCCATTGTAGTTGTTAGCATTTGCTCTGAACTGCTGAAGCTAATACTCTTCTGACATTTTTTTCATGATATTGTCCAGTGGCTTGTAGGTTCAGAAAAGATTGCTGCTCTTCTGTATACARATGTATACATTTGAGAAAAACATACCTGGTAACCAAATGTATTTGAGTAATGTATAATGTAGCCACGCTTTTCATCTGTATTGTAGAAGTCTATATTCTAACTCCCATGTTTGTTTTATTCAGTGACACGGATTCAGACAGTTCATCAACGACAACCTCCTCTTCGTGTTCTTCAGCAGTATCTGATGAAGACGATAATCCAAATGAGAAGGATAACAGATCTTACTGTGTTAAAACAAAAGATGAGTTGCCTGTTGATGTAAGTACAATGTGTTATCTTTTAAACCTTTTTCTAGTAACCCAACTGAAAATATTTTAACTTAATATATTCTTAAGTTATTGCAAAACCTTGTGATTGAATGTACGTTTTTACACTAGTTCAGGTATAGCACAGTTAATAACTTAAAATGTCTTATTTTTCAGCGTATTAAGACCACTCTGAAGTCATGTTCACAGCTCTTTTTAGGTTCATATTTGTATAAAATCGCAGTTGTAATTAATGAAAACAAATTTCTAGATAAAATTCTGGATATTTTAGTGCATTTTTTTTGTTGTTTGTATATTGCAGACTTTCATAATCCTTTCTCTGTGTGAGAGACTTGAAGGTCTGATGTCTTGCAGACATATTTCAAATATGTTTAGGCTTGAGGTAAAAATTTTGGATGTTTTATTAATCCTCCCAGAGGTTCAGACTGCATTGTCTCTACTCAAGCAAAATTTAACTAGAGTGGTCATAAAAGTGGTTTGTATTTGTTTTCTTCTGCAATTTTTGTTATAGCACTGTTTTATGTATTGCAGATCAGAACCTTAATTTGCATCAAGATACTGTCTTTTGTTTTTGGTTCTCATAAATAGCATACTCATTAAGTATTGCTGCTATTATACCTCATTTTCTCAAAATTAAGAGGTTTAAAGGAGTGAGTTTTAGTAATAATCAGCTAACAGATGATTAACTATGCATCATTTGTAATGGATTGCAAATAAAAGGATAATATAACACTGTAACGTCAATTTACATTAACAGTATATGTTTATCTGTCATTCTGTAGATCTTTCCCCTTCATAAAAAATGCTTTCTGGAATGAGAAACAAGTCTGGTGAAGGGTACAAGAAATTATTAGAAAGGTAGAGAAAAAAACTCTGCAGAGCAGATAACATTTCGATACACTTACCTTTCCGTTAGTGCTCTGTAAGAGTTTGTGATGAAGTGCTGGATGGCTGGCTATAAAGGCTGAGGCATTGACATGCATTAGTAGTAGCAGCAACAGGAGATGGGAGTATGTTGTTAATTCTCAAACTGTTGCTCTAGAGACGCTTGGTGTAGATAAAAGCTCTTATGATATTCTTTTATCCCTGAAATTAATCAAAGGTTGAGAAACATACGTAACATCGTGTTCTGAAGGAGTGAAACATCAGAGCAATTCCTGCTTACATGCATTTCGTTTTGAAATATGATTAATAGTAGAACCATTATAAGTGCTTCTATGACAATGCATTTTTTACAGAACTGGACTTTTGAACAAAAATCCTTGCTCAAATAGATGTACTTATCAGGTTTTATTTACCTTTTATCTCAATTACTTATTTAAATAAAATTCATGTTAGTCTGAAAATGCTTTGTTGATCTGCTCTTTTGTCTCATTAGCTTACTAGGTTCAAGTCCAAGTGTTTACAAAACAGTCTTTCTTTTAAGTACTGGCCCTGATTAATTTCATTGGTTCAGCAAAGCTATAGCTTTTTGCCAGTCATGGTTAATAAGAACTGAAGTTCTAGCAACTACATTATTTACTGTATCTTGTACTAAGGCATTCTATAGTAATAGAATTATTCTGTGTAAAAATGTTGTAGATTGTCTTACATAAATTTGAGGGAATACAATTTGAAAATTAAGATGTCTGTTGAAAATGAAATATGATGATTAGATGACTTTGCCAAGCACTTTTGTTAAGAGTGAATAAAATTTGATAAGACAGGGTAAGATTCTTCTATTGGAGAGGGATTTTTTTTCTGATGATGGCCTTTAAAAGTGCAGTTCAGTGCTAAGATTTGGACTTTACCTCCAAGTTCAGAAGATGTTGGATTTGAAGATAATTCTTACTCTAGTTGCCCTTACCTTGTATTTCATATAGTCCATATTGAATTCACAGCAGTATAGTATATACATAGAAATCTTAGTTATGAGTAAATTGGAGGTGGATGTTGAGTTTGGTGTTAATCAGCCTTCAATAGCAGATTTTGATGCTTACATTTGAAGAAAAAGTTTAATTTGAATATTTTTTGTGCAGTACTCATTTGTATATCTGAAGTTTGGTGCTTTTTTCCAAAGTGTTCTCTGTGATTATCCTCTTGTACCAAATAAAACTCTTAGATAAAAATAATTTTCTTTGTATAGGTTGTTGTGATCTTTACATCTTCTATAATGGTCTGAGTCATGGCATAAATGGACAGACACCATTTTGTCAAATCAGATGATACGTATCTGGTGTATTTAATACTATTTTATCTCTTGCTTTGTACATTTTTCTTCTGTTATGCATTGACTGTGATTACAGGTTGTCTGATTTTTTGATTATTGATTATCTAATTATTATCTAACTTGAAAGTTAAAAAAAAAAGAACAAAATGTCTATCAGTTGATGGTTTTCTCCAGTTGAATAAAATTGGCTTCTACTTTAGTTACAATGGAAATATGTGGAGTAGCGTCTCATCAGAAAAGGTGTCTTCAAAAGTGACATTCCCCCAGGATGACTTCATTTAGAATTATTCTGAAAGAGGGAAATCAAACTAGATTTTTGTATTAAATCTTAAAAATGCTAGGAGGTTTTTCTGATTGTCAAATTTAAGCAGCAACAAAGTGATGAATATCTTAGTGTGATGAGATTATATTCTGACCACTGACTTGATATTTTCAGGAACTGCCTCCTGTTGAAGACTTATCAATAATTCTGCCTGATGATGTTGAACTGAAGCTCTTTGGGACAGTTTCCAGCATCATTGAGCAGCTAGGTAGGCAAGATATGTTTGCTTTGTTTTTAATTAAAATAATTTCTGTATATTGCTGCATTAATTGTGTACTTAACTGTTTCCTCAAAGTGTCAGTACTACAGCATTCTATGTCAGGGGGTAGTGGGTTGCTGAATGAGAACTCAGACTGCCAAATGACATTTGTGTTGAATTCCCTTTTAGTTGACTTACATCTTCTAAAGATGTAAGATACTATGCCTATTATGCATGTGTTCCTGTGTGACTTTCATGTTCTAATTTTTTCATAAAAAAGCCTTTTTTCACTGTGTATTGTGATCTTTATGTTAATTCTGGCAACCATAAGATTGAACATTTGCAGTATTTTAAGAAATCTTCCAGTTGTACATGCTATATTTGAATTATGTCTGAAGATGCAGGAGGTGTATAACTGAAAGCACAGATGCAGTACAATGCAGTCCCGAGTGCTTGCTTGTTAATATATGAGGACAGGAAAAAGACTTATTTCTTTAGCCAGTGTAGCAGTGCTTGGGTAATTGGTATATTATGTATGTTAGTTTGTTTTTTTTTTTTCTTTTTTAATTCATCCCACTTCTGGCACCCTGACCAAATACAAGCTGCCAGTGTCAGCAGTCATAGGACAGTATGACTAACATGATATATAAGTGCTGGAGTGTAAGCTTAATGGGATTGAGACATACAATGGATGTAAGCTTAACTGCAGGCAGTATGCATTTAGGGATCTTTTCAGATCTTCCTGGGACCTCAGATTTTGATATGTGAAATCAAAGTTTTGCTGAAGCTGGTATTAATAAAATATCCATAGTATGTTTGTACTTAAGCTTATTTCAAGTGTTCCATTCTGCTTGAACTGCTTTCAAAGTAATTTGCTTATGAAAATCAGAAATTAAGTTCAATTTTGAAGTTAAAAGTATTTATGCTGAGTGGGGTACAAAAGGATTACAGCAAATAGTCTTTGGCATTAAATTTTCTTTTATTGTAAAAGACTCCAGGTAATACAGGCAGTCCCTTTGCAGTATTTTTGGTGTTGGTTTGGAGTTAGATTTAATTTCATTCATGTGCAGGATGCTGACTTGAGAATGTGGAAGGTAGTCATCTGGTCCTTGTCCTCTTGTTCTACTTTGCCCTTTCTTGCTTATCGATAATAATGGGCACTTCAAGAAGGCTGTTTTCAGCTAAAATGATAGTTTGAAAGTAAGTTAAAAGAGAAATGGTTGAATCATAGTTTGCAATTTTTCTTATTTTTGATCAAGTATGTGAATGTTTAAACAAAGCTGTTTTTAAAGACTTGGGTTTTGAAAACTGTCCTTAATTTCTAATCCTCCTTGGTGTGTATAACCTTTTCAAATCCTGTCAGTTTACTGACAGGTGAATTCTTGAGTCTGTATTCTACTTTATGTAACTGAAATATACGAATTGTTGAATTTAGATTCCTTGGTGAAAGTTAGAAAACAGACTAATAATCATACATTAAATAAAGCTGTAAGAATGGAATAAAACCCCAAGATACCTGTGTTATTTTTCTGCTTTTACTACCTTGCTGTATGACTTCCTCTTTCTACATGTTTTCCTTTGTTTTCAGTTCTTCTGGAAACAGGTGTATGAGTGGCCTCAATTTCAATTAATTTGTGGCCATATTAGGGACTCTGCCAGCTAATTGTGGGTTGGTTTTTGATTTTCGAACTAAATGGATACTTGTGTATACCAGGTTTGTATCTAGTGTGAGGGGAGTTGAGGTCTCATTTGGAAATCACAAATATTATTTTGGCACAACAATCAGTACCCTGAACACTTTATATCCCTTTGATGTATCTGAAATCTCTGCTGTTCTTTGTAGCAAGCTTCTAAGTTCATCAGTCTGCAGTATGTGATACCTGTAAGTTAGCTATTTCATACTCTGAGGTGAGTTTAAGGCTAGAACAGTATAGGTTCATGCTTGCTTCGCACTAGCTAAAGACGACAGCACTTTTTGTGAACTTTAACTTCTGCTCAGTGTATTGGAATTTAACAGAACTTCTGCTGTGTTTTGCTTCAAAGTACTTGAAGAGAAAAGAAAAAAATCACTGTGTGGGTTGTAGCCTGAAAAGTAAACAGCTTTGGAATATATGAGAAACCTGTTCTGGGACTGCGCTTTGGGCCCTGGAAGAGTAGAAGCTGAGGATTTTGGGTGGGTGGGGTAGGGGGAGATAAATAGGCTGTAGGTGATAATGTTTCTCCTGGGTTTCATGGGACTGTCATGACTTACCTTATCAGAATATTTTCCTTAGCCTACTGGAAGACTGGGGGCTATGCGTGGTCAATCAAGTTGAGAGCATTCTCTGAGAGTTTGAGTGTTAAGCAACACATTGCGTTCTTTGACTATATTTTATCTTATAGGTAGGCATAAAATAAACTGATTTCCCTACTTCTCTTGAAATTCAGTGAACTATTAAGCCTGTAGCATTGTCACAGGCTTGCTTGGCATGTCACAAGGTGTTTGTAGATTGAAATAGTAGTAGAGCTGGAGTTCTAGCTTGATGAGATGTTTATTGCTTTAAGTCCTGTTATGTAAGTTTAGCAGTGATAATCTTGTTAATTTTTGTTGGAGTCTGAGTGACACTAAGTGCTTGAGTGACTTTATTTGAAGATGGAGAGGCATTGAGAATGCTTAATTGAGCGTTCTGTTGTTTTAGAGGTAGAAAAGATTACCTTCAGAATCAGAATTTTTGAGTGTAATGCTGCTAGGCCTCTGTATTGGCAGCTTTATGCATAATTCCTGCTGAATATAAAGGAAGACCTGGTATTTCAGCAGACTAAAGCAACAAATGTGAACTACTGTCAAAGAAGAGAGTGAACTACTCTAAAGATTTCAGTAAAGAATAAGCTCTTTATGTCTCTGAGTCTGGAAAAACCTTAAAATGAAGTTGCCTGTATGTCAAATCATGTATTTAATGGAGGAAGAACGTGCATCTGTGTCCATTTAAAAGTGTTTAAGTCTGCTAAGTGTTATGATTTCATATTTTGAGCCACTGGAATGACTTGCTCGCTCTGACCACTGATACCACCATTAATCATGGATTAGGCCCAAATGTAGTATGAGACTATTATATGACATTAAATTGCAAAAATGTATTCCAAATTGTGTATCTGCATACATAAATGACACCACCTGTTGCTACTTTGGACTGCCAAGACATCTTTTGTGTTCTGGTCTGATTCTTATGACTTACTAGGGGAAGCTGTAATGAATAGCCATCTCCATTATTTTTTTTTTCCGAGGAGAATTTCATTTGGAATACTAAGAAGGCAGAATATATTTGCACTCAAAAAACCAGGTTATTGCTGCTATGCACTTAATTAAGAAACATCCTGGGTAAATACAGTGGGTATCTCACACACACATACCTGAGACTTCTCTTTTGTACCTATCATCTGGTCTCCTTTCTTTCTCCACCCCAGAGAATAATAATTCTTACAAGTGTAATAAACAATAAACAAGTGTAAATCCTAACCACTCATATATCACTGGACAAGGGGTGTACGATTGTAAGTAGTTTTGTGTATGCACAAGAATTTTCAGGTGAAGCTCTATGAACTTTAGTAGACAAATAATGGGGTGGTTTGTTAAGTTTCTCTGCTATTAACTACACACTGCTGTTGAAACAAAGTTCTAATTGATTTTTTTTTTCCATTTTAGTCATAATTGAATCACTGAGAGGTCTACCTCCAGTAAATGAGGAAAGCATAATTTTTAAAGAAGATCGGCAAGCAGCAGGAAAGGTGTGTGTAAAGCATAATTATTCTAATGTAAAATTCAAAGTATTCTTTTATGTTCCAACAAGTAGTGTCAAAGTCGACTAAATGAAAGATAACGTTTCCTTGATATGTAGTTTTTCTTTGTGCTTTTGACTCTTGCTATAGTCATCTATTTTTTTTTTTAATCTCAAGAATTCCTAACCTGGAATTCACTGCATGCTTACAGAATTACAGTGTGTGATGAGTTTCTGCTATTTTATGAGGGTGCTTGTGGAGAGGGAGAGGTTGCTGTATGATGTCTTGAATAACAGGCTGTGCTCTTTTATTGCCAGGAGTTGGGGGCAAAGATTGGAGAAACTAGAGTCAAGTTTCAGGAAAAATGGGGAATGTTTACATATCTACGCTCTGTTGTTCCAGTTTAAGGGCAGTGTGTGCTTTATGCAAGTATAATTAAGAATGTTTGCTGAGAGGGGTGTTGCATTCCATATTGTATGTTTTCTGGGGAGAGAAAACCATCATCTAGAACGGTTACAACTATAACATCTTTGAATGCTGGATATGAGTGAAATAAAAAAACACAGCCTGAAATTGCAGCTGTTCTGTACAACATCTCAGAATTCTCTGCTTTCTATGGAATTGGGGAGCAGACAGGGGAATTGACGTAAATGCATCTTGTAAAGATGAACTTTGAGGAATAAACGATCAGGAGATTGTTCCAGGTGTAAGAGGTTTGAAAGCATAATGGAGAGAGAAGAGTAGAGATTTGACAGAAGGAAAGATTACTAAAGTAGAGGAAGCAGACAGTGAAAGCAGTGCAGTTGGGTGAGTGAAGGCAACATCAACATGTGAGAACTTTTCCACATTATGACTTAAACAGTAGCTGGGGAAATAATACTGTTAAGCAAAATGTGGTGATAAAACTAAAGTGTGAAAGTGACTTTATATTTTGTGCTGCATTTTGAAAATATATCAAACTTCTTCAATACAAAGCATCTTAAAACTTCATGGTTGTCTACAATGAAATTAGCTATCTACTCTTGGTGGTTTATTTAAACATTTTAATTTTGTTTGTGTTTCAGATATTTGAGATATTTGGTCCTGTTTTACATCCCTTTTATGTGTTAAGATTTAACAGCTCTGAACATATCAAAGCAAAAGGTATTAATGTGCAAGATAGCATGTATTTTGCTCCATCACTGGAGGACTTCACCCAGTATATATTTGCAGAGAAACTAAAACAGTGAGTGACTTCTTTTCTAATCTGGTTATAATGTATTTTTTCATATAGCTAAAAATCCTGGATTAGCTTTGAGTGAGAAACTGTAGGACTAAGCTTGACACTAAAACTTCTCTTTTTTTAGATATTCTCAACTGTGTTGTAATAACAAGGTTATACTGTTTTGCCTTTCAGAACAATACAGGTAGATGTAAACTACAAGCTTCTAAATTACAATTTAGAAAGTGTTACAATTACTAAAGTTTAGCAGCTTCCTATTCAATTTAATATATTAAGCTTGCTTTCTTTTCATGTTGTTGTGTTACTTAAGATATCATAACCAGAAAAAATTCATTGATTCTTCCCTCCCCCACACCTTCACACACACATACACATGCATGGGTTTTGCAAGCTGAACTTTCCGGATTTTGTTGCTCTGCAGATTCTTGTTTACTTTCATAACTTATAATAAACTTGTTTTGAATTCTGAACAAGTTTGCATTTATTTACTATTTTTATTTCATGTTACAAGGCCAGAACCGAAATTTAATTATTAATAAATCTATTGTGCAGTTGGAGAATAACAACTCTATATGGCAATTACCTGCTGTAAATTTGGGAGAGGGGAGGGATTTGAGTGGCAATGTAGTATGATGTTCAGAAACTTCTCAATAGTATTTGTCTATCCCGGTCTGCCTCAGGAAAGTATGTATAAATAGGACTTGTTGCCATTTAAAAGGAAGTGTACTCAAAGATACAGAATAAGAAATAAAGCATAATAAATCACTGCTAGACATTAGTGATTCTAATTATTGATGAATAATTGTCTGAAATAACTATAGGTTAAAAAAGTCCTTTGTCACACAAGCTACTTAGTCCCTGTTTATTAGGATTAGTTCTCATCTGACTTGCAAATTTTTTCTCACGGTAGCCGATAATATTGGTGTCTGCATTAATTGCAACTCTGCCAGTATTCATACTGAATAATATTTTTTCTTTAGTCATGCATGTGACCATGCCTGCAGGAGTCTTTTTTTTTTTTTTTTTTTTTTCCTTCCTTTCCCATTTCTATGTAAGCAACAAGCATATTTTTTTCCTTTCAGTGAAGACCAAAATAGATCACACTCTAACTCTGCTGCTTCTTTGTTTTTCTGCAGCATTTTGATGCCAACTGGTCTTTGATTTGCGCCATTAAACTTTGTTGCTTAGCACAGTAACTGCACAGACTTTAATCATCTGCTTACTACATCAATAACTGTGTGCTGTACTTAGCATCTGAGGCGTGAGACTCATGTTCTAGTTTGCTACATGCTTTGCAATTAGTTTTGGGAATTATTTGTCTTCTGGTAGTACTTTACTATCCTATATGGTACAAAATTGAACACTAGGTAAAACGTTTCACACTTTCATGACTTATCAGCGCAGCTGAATAGTGCATCAGACATTGTTTGTTGCCCTGGATTAAAATGAGCAGTGTGAACACCTGTGTAATTTGATGTAAACCATAATTTCTGAATAATGTGACTTAAGTTACATTTCACTGAAACAATATTTTATTTCTGAGTTTCGTCAGTAAAGGTTCTTAAGCTTTTGTGAGGCAATTGGTACTATTTGTTGAAGCTGCCTTTTCACAAAGTAGGTGTCGCTGAAAAAGGATAAAGAACTTTGATTTCTGATCTGTGCTGTAAT
Organism: Oceanodroma leucorhoa; assembly: GCA_030449065.1. Classification (NCBI taxonomy): domain Eukaryota; kingdom Metazoa; phylum Chordata; class Aves; order Procellariiformes; genus Oceanodroma; species Oceanodroma leucorhoa. Next base: position 405,489 of record JASVER010000005.1, on the reverse strand, counting down.
GTCTATATAAAGAAACCAAGATGGCATGGGTAGTAGAAAAGTTGAGCTTTGGTCACTGCTTCACAAGAAGGCTTTTGGACCTTAGCAGATTGCAGATTTGATGACCAGTGATTTTTATTTTCTGCTTTTTGTTAGTTTATCTTTGTGCAGACCACCTTGTGGAGTTTTATAGGCTTAAAGTTTTAGAACTGCTACTCAAAACTGTGATGGTATTTTGAAAAGGAAAGGAATCGGGATTAAGATCTGAAAGAAACCTTAAGTTTGAAGCTTCTTGTGAAATCTGGCATGCAATCTGCTTGCATTGTACAAAGTTGCAGTGCTATGAATAAGCCTTACATTTTGTAGCAAAATAAATGAAAGTGTAGTGTAAAACTTCTTGAATGCAAAATAATTTGTTGCTAAAAATAGATTTATGTTGTATTGCCTGAAAAACAAAGTAATTCTAAAGAAGCTCATGTATTTTCATGATTCCTCTGAGTCACCTTTTGTTAGACTTCCAGATCTTGCAGTATCTGAGTTCAGAAATCAAAGAATTACTATCTTGTTCTTTGCAGAAGATTATTAGGTATCTCAGAGCATGAAAAGTGTTTTGTGTTTTGCTGAAATGGGGAAGGTACTTGGGAGAATGAGATAAGCTGCCTGAAGAACTTATAAGGTTTAAATTTTGCAGTCAATCGTACTACATATTGCCTAATGTCTTGGAGTTTCTTACGTGCTCTGGTATTTCTGGCAAGCATGTATTGCCCCAAAATAACAAGATGAGAGGGGGAAACAAAGAAGTTGGTTCATAATAAAAAAAAAAAAGTGTTACTTTTCATTATTGCATAGGTAGAGAGTTTTCTGCAGCCGAGAAATTACTCATATAGAGCCCTTATCTTCCTTTCCTCCCTGTAACATTTTCTTCTAACTGAACTTTAAAATGGCTTGCATGTTAATATGATTTGATCATAACCACAAAGGTGGTGTGTCTTTATGGTTTTCTAGTGATATGTAGAGATTGAGCTTCAGTTTTATGGTTAGGGTTTGAGGCACAAAGTACCTCCAGATGACTTGCCAGCATTCTCATGGACAGCCTTTGACTAAGGGCCTCTTAAGTCCAGGCTACCTAGAGCCGATGGTTATGTACTTTGAAGTAGCTATTGCTGCTTGATTGTTGCTGACTTGGTGAATACGTAAAAGAACCCTTGGTTATTAGAGCACTGTTGAAGACTCTTCACACTGAACACGTTAGTGTGTTTAAGTATATGGTTCCACTTTGCAAGTAAGAATTTTCAGTATTGCATTATTTTATATAGTTTGTCTGTATAGATAAGGATTATGTCTTGATATTTCAGACCAAAATATATTAAGTTTGCGAGCAGTGTGGAAAAACCTTCCACAGACTTTAACAGCATAATTTAAATTTGTTCCACAAATTTGTTGCTAATCAAAGAAATGACTTGATTTTCAGTGAAGTTCTTAAAGTGGTGGGTGAAATAAATGATAACCACTTAAAATTAATTTTGGTGCTTGTCGGGCAAGACGATTGAGTTATTGCTTCCTTAAATGTCTCTTAACTTGCTTTTTAATTTTATATTTACAACAAAATAGAAGGTGAAACCTAATTATCTAGCTAACACTGTATTAATAGAATTGTAAGCCAAGCTTAGAGGTTCTCTGGTTCTGAATTCACTTCACTATAGATATCATTAAAGCCTGTATCCTATTACACTAGTTCATTGTCCTTTTTAACTGGAGATATGTATTCTGAAACCAGAAGAATAAGAAAGCTTATGGCTGTAGTCAGCATAAGAAAGTTACAGGGAACTATCTCCATTCAGGTTCAAAGCAATTTAGGTTCAAAAGGATGTGTTGAGAGAATGTTGATCAAAGCTTAATATTAGCTATGTGAAATGTTCAGTCTTCACTCAAAGTAGGAAGATTTTTCAAGTGACATATATAGTGAAGTTCTAAGTTGACACATACATTACTGTTCACTTAGAAACAACATTAAAAAACAAATGCCTCTTTTAAAACAGGCAGCTCCTGGTATAGGAGATCTCATACCTTGAAGAAAGTGTTAACCTATTTGCTACAGTACAGTTCTTGCAAATTATTTCTAACCTGGAATATGTTGCTACTATGTGACTCAAACAAGAGATGTTTCATAGCCTCCTTACACTATCTTCCTTCATCTTGATTGTCTAATTTGTGTGGTGTTTTTTTTTTTTTTTTTCTTTTAGGGAAAAAGGTTCAGATGCATCTTGGAAGAATGACCAAGAACCACCACCTGAAGTAACTATAGTTTTTTTTGGTTTATTGTATTTGATTACAGAAGATATATGTAGAAAAAATTGTGTGCAGAGTAACTAATTAGTAAGCTTGGTTTTTTTACGCAGACAAGAGTTAGATGTACCTCTTTTCTTCATTGAAAAGAAGGTCATGTTTTTCTTGGAGAGGCCTCACAGTCAGTGTGGAGAGTACTAGCTGTGTTTTTCTGCTTGCTTTTTTGCAATTGGGAAAATGTATATCTTCAGTTCCTCTAGTCCTTCAAGAACATGTTTGGCAACCTGAACATTCAGCTTTGAGTAGCAGTGCTTTTACCTTGCCTAATAGTTCTGCTACTGCTAGGGAATTTTTCTCCTTGCTGTTCTTTCACCTACAGCTTTGTCTTTTACCTTGCCACAAGCAATTGTTTGTCTTTAAAGGCCTGCTGGTACTCTGCAAACTGTACTACTTGCGTGTTTAAGCTGTCTGCTCTGTTAAATTAACTTGACACCTCCTCTGTTGCATTCTTTGAATGGTTTCTTAGTAAGATTTTCAAACTGTTTGCTATTATAAAACACTAGTTGCATGAGAGGAGTTGAACTTCTTCCATACAAAGGCAATCATACAGGATTGTGTAGAAGTGAGAGCTCCTCATGACTGTTGACATCATTTACTCTAGGATCTGTAAAGATTTCTTCAGTGACATCCAGGCTTCCTGTCCACTGCTCCTTGACTCCACTCTAGCTATACTTTTCATGACTATTCTCTTCTTCAATAAGAATTCCAAGGCTGATGGTTCTATTGAGGTGTTTTAATGAGATTTGTTTTCTAGCTCAACACTTGAGTCACTTTTCCTTGCAATTTCTACTTTAAGCCTATCTTATGCCAAATAGCTGAAAGTCTGAGAAGCCTTGTGTGTGCATAGTTTCCTAAAGAGATCTCTATCTGCTTGTTTTGAATCTTCCAAAAGCTTGCATAGTTAGCGTAGTTCTAAGCTATGTAGTATGTGCTTCTTACTCTATAATTAAGTGGGAAAGGTGTTTTTTGTGGGTTAGGGTTTTTTTTTTGTTCTAACCATTTTTTAGAATAGAACAGAATAGACTATTTCAATTGGAAGGGACCTACAACGATCATCTAGTCCAACTACCTGACCAATTGAGGGCTGACCAAAAGCTAAAGCATGTTGTTAAGGGCATTGTCCAAATGCCTCTTAAACACTGACAGGCTCGGGGCATCGACCAGCTCTCTAGGAAGCCTGTTCCAGTGTTTGACCACCCTCTCGGTAAAGCAATGCTTCCTAGTGTTCAGTCTAAACCTCCCCTGACGCAGCTTTGCACCGTTCCCATGTGTCCTATCACTGGATACCAGGGAGAAGAGATCAGCACCTTGCTCTCCACTTCCCCTCCTCAGAAAGCTGGAGAGAGTGATGAGGTCACCCCTCAGCCTCCTTTTCTCCAAACTAGACAAGCCCCAAGTCCTTTGCTGTTCCTTATAGGACATGCCTTCTGGCCCTTTCACCAGCTTTTTCTGCCCTCCTCTGGACACATTCAAGGACCTTCTTAAATGGTGGGGCCCAGAACTGCACACAGTGCTCCAGGTGAGGCCGCACCAACGCTGAATACAGGGGATAATCACCTCCCTTGACGGGCTGGCTGTGCTGTGTTTGATGSACCCCAGGCTGCGGTTTGCCCTCTTGGCTGCCAGGGCACRCTGCTGACCCGTACTGAGCCTGCTGCCGACCAGCACCCCCAGATCCCCTTCTGCAGGGCTGCTCTCCAGCCACTCCTCTCCCCATTTATACTTGTGCCCGGCGTTACTCCATCCTAGGTGCAGAATGCGGCATTTCGACTTGTTAAATTTCATCCCATTAATCATAGCCCAAGCTCCAATCTATCTAGATCCCTCTGCAAGGCCTCTTGTCCCTCAAGAGAGTCAACAGAACCTCCCAGTTTGGTATCATTAGCAAACTTGCTAATGGTGCATTCAACTCCTGCGTCCAGATCTTTGATAAATATATTGAACAGAACTGGCCCTAGAATTGAACCCTGAGGAACACCACTGGTGACTGGTTGCCAGCCAGATGTAGCCCCATTCACTACAACCCTTTGAGCTCTGCCCTTCAGGGAATTTTTCGCCCAGTGCACCATGAACCCGCTCATCCCACAGTTGGACAACTTGTTCAGAAGGATGCTGTGAGGGACAGTGTCATGCTATGAGGGACAGTATCGATTTTTGCATTCACAGTCCTTATTCCAGGCCAGTTGTTCTGGCTTGAAGGAGAGATGTTGTGACATGGGCTTTTTTATGCTTGAAGATAGGTCCTGTAACAATGTATCAGTCTGTTAACCCAGAATGTTGCTTTTTCCACTATGGTGAGGATGATGCATTTTGAAATACCTTTTTTTCTTCCCACAAACGGAACTGAGCTGAGCAGTGTCAACTTCTCTCAAAGAATGCTTTTCTGTCAGTTCTGACTGTAAATTGCCTTTCTTTCTTGGGGAAACATCATCTCACAGAGAATCATTATTTGAGAATTAGAAGTGTTACATAGAATTGGACTGTAGGTATGTGATCGGTAGAGCTTTGAAAGACTGTATCCTTAGAAACTTTTGGATAGTCTTAGCTTTCGTCAAACAGTTTTCTAGTGATGATGATACAAAATGTGCTTATTGGCTAATGGTGAGCTCTTTTTTTTTTCTTATTCATATTTTTAAAGCTGTTCAGGAGATAAGCTTGTAAACGTGTAAATTGAATTTGTAGGAACCTAAGTAACTTTAAAACTTGGCTAAATATAGTCAAGCAGTCAGGTCTTCTGCAGATATAGATTCATTGCTATTTACCAAAGTTGGTATTTATTTTTTTATGATTTTTCTTAATTTTAATTATGATACTGTTACCTTCAGGTTAGAATCTGAAAGTACAGGGGGAAATTTAGGTTTATTGTACTTCACTATAGGAAGGACGGAAGCTTGAACGAAATCAGTGATGGCAAGGATGGGCAAACTTGATTGCTTTTTATGACACCTTTGTTTCTGTGGCTGTTTTGACTTTGTGATATGTCTGTGTGCTCAGTTTTGGAGAAAACACCACATCTAACATCTTGTAATCCTTAATTAGAATAATCTTTGGATAGTTCTGGCAGTTACAGTTTATACCAAGATCCCCAAACTGTGACAGCTGATGAGCTGATAGAAAGTAGCTTTTGCTATGGAGGTAATAGCTGTTGACAAGGGTGCAGATTAAATTTTATGCTACTGATGCTTGAAATTGTCTCTTACAGCCCAGAGTCTTTTAGAGCCCTCAGCTGGCAACTGATTCTGTAACTTTTCTGGCCAGCTCCCATGCTAAACTGTGTGCAATTGCTGGAGTCGGTTCTTTTTGTGATACTGTGAAGCTCTATTTTTGTATGAACGTTAAATTAATCCATGTTAGGCCTTCTATGCTTGCTACTTTAAGGTATATGGTAGGTGCTACTTTTCTGACAGGCTTGTAATTAGCCCAGTTTAACTGTAGACTCAGTAATATAATCTCTCTCAGCCTTGTCTTTGGGGTCATAGGATGACAAAATGTGATCTGTATGCTGCAAGGCTAGCAGGAGCAGATAACTGCAATTTCTCTGTGAGGCGGCTTTTATGGAATGTTACATGGAAATTAGCTAGCAACAGAAGGTACCTGTTGTTTGTTATTTCTGCTCTACTGGAGGATGGTGTATTGAAGTCCTTAGAAAAAGCAGGAGTTAGTGAAAGATTTTACTTGATGGTATATCTCATCTTGTGGCTTTTTTTGAGTAAGAATATAATCCAGTATATAGAAGAAGAAATAGTTGTATTCAGAATTAACTTTTATGTGGCTTTTTTAGCACTGTTTTAGTGTAGTGTTTTTGAGATCCATGCTCTGTATATACTATAGAGATACATCAGTAAGCAGCAAACCACTTCCTTTCAGAATTGGGAAGGGCAGGGTGGGAACAAACCCTTTTAAGTCGTATGAGCAAGCTGTTTTTCAGGGAACTAATTATGCGGACAGATTTCTTTCCTGTCACTAATAACTTTTCCTCATTCTAAATGTAAGCTAGGATTCAAAAGGTAGCAAAACCTTGTGTAACAGGAACAAAATGTTGCAGTGACATTGAATCTATTGTAAATGACAACATTCTTCAAAGCTGAAAATTCTTTTGGAATAACATGCTATTGCAAGTTTAACGGGAACAGTGTTATTAAATATACTACAGAGAACTCCAATTTAGTGACAATTTTAGACTAGAGATATTTTTTTAATGTAGTTTAACTGTGCTAAGTGTTGGTTGCCAAATTAATTTTAACTTATTTTAAAAACCCATATTTTAATTCACCTAGTCTGCAGTTTGCCTGTTGAAAGCTTTTTCTTGGTGATAACTAGCCAGCTCCCTCAGAGATTCCCAATTTTTTTCTTACAAACATCTAGGCAATCAAAAATTTGTGTTCAGTGCTTGAATGTTGCTGCTTTTAGGAAAATTAGAGGGAATAACTGAGTATTGTATAATTGTCTTATGACAAATTTGTRATGTGTTAAGTTTTTGATTGTGTTGAGAAGCCAGCTGAACACACGATGGCTCTTTGAATGCGAAATAGGAAAGTGCAGCTTTAATATTCTTCTAAGCTGGCTGCAGGATGGATTGTTTTCTAAATAATGATTTATTGCTAGAAGTGAAGCTCTCTGTGCAGTCTTTATATGGCATTGTTCTCCCTTTTTTTTTTTTTTTATAACCAGGCCTTGGATTTCAGTGATGATGAAAAAGAAAAAGAGGCAAAACAGAAGAAAAAGAAGCCTCAGAGTCAAGGAAGGAAGAAACTCAAATCAGAAGCAAATGCATCAAGTGAGTGAATGCTATGGGAGAATGCTTTTATCTGTTAAACTGAGTTTGAAATACAGATTGATATCCATCTTAATGATTGAGCTTTCATACAGTTAACCAGTATTTCTGTGCTTTTCCAAGTTATATTCGTGAATTTGTGGCTACATTCCTTAATTTTTTTAGAAGAAAAGAAAGGTTTTTTTCCATTAAACTATGGAAGGGTAGTAGTATAGGAGCAGAACAGTTGTCAGAGGAGGTTCAAAGGCTCTTACGACAGTGTAAGTGACACACAGTGAGGATACAGAACAGATGCCACCTTTTGGAGTTTAGAGCTTGCTTATTGCAGGGGTTACTGGGGCCCAAGTTCGGCTTAAGACTTTGAGTGCAGGGAGAAGATAGAGGAAGGCCATGTGCAATTTTTGGAAACCCAGTTTCTTGGCAATCAAGAAGACGTGAGTCTTAGATGGGGAATTTATTCCTCTGTCTGAAAGGAAGCTCTTCCTCACCCACGGCATATAAATACTCCTTTAAAATAACTGTTACTTGTGTAGCTCACTGAGAACCTCTCTGTTTACCTAACACAGTTATTAGATAAACAAACCTGTAGTAGTTTAATAAACTATGTATAGTTTTTCATAATATACATAGCCGCTTTCACCTTCCTTTCTCCTGCTGTTGACAGATCTAGTCCAGGTGTATGCTTGCAGCTGTGCTCTGTTTGCAATAACCAAATTTTCCTGTCTGTCTTCTGTCGTGCCTCTTTAATGACAAAACTTTTTGCTTTTTGGTTGCCATTTTAGTTGAGTAATTTAAATTGCATCCCTCTTTTTCTGTTCTCACTGGTCTGCTTCTGTTGCATGCTTTTTGTACTACTCCCTTTAAACACTACTGACTCTGATTGCCTCCCCTCTTCCTCTTTTTCTGCTACTTACATATCAGGTTGCTTCAACTGTCTGCAGCACAGTGCTTCCCCCCATTGATTTTCTTGGACTGACTCCTTCTGTGAGTTTGCTGTTCTTCCTTTTGTAAAGCTGCTAGACATTGCGCCCCACTGAAGCCCTTTTCTGTTGATCTGGGAAGTCAGTAACTGTCCTGATAACCATTTTACTCTGTGTACAGTACATCCCTCCCTGGTACCCTTCAAATAAAGCTGCGATCTTTCTTAGACTGGCTTTTGCCCTATGGTTTTGACAGTTCTCCCTTAAGGGAAGGATCTGAATCGTGCCATGCTTTTCCTTCATTCCTGATGGTTATTTTCTCTCCTGGTTTCTGCTTATCTAGCATACGGCATGTTTTCCACCATATCCTTACTGTGCCAGCTTATTGCAGACCTGCCTTTGCCTAGGGCTTGCTGAGGCTGTTACTGAACTATGTTCCATAACTGAGAACACAATGGGAGGAACTGTCTCAATCTGTCAAGGGAGTATGGGTTATGATTTGCTGTGTTTTTCTGTAAATAACATGGTAGAAATTGACATTGTGTGCAATTCAGTTTGGCTGTGGAATTCAGCAACAAGGATATCTGGCAAATTGAGGCACAAAGTCTCAGATGGAGTTTTGCTTGGTTGCGTCTTCATACAACTCGAACTAGTTTTTTTGAGTATATTAAAATTAGCTCATTGTTACAGTCTTTGATAGGAGAAGAAAGAAAAAAATATTCACTCAAGTACTTCCACTTCAGTGCTTCTGAGAGGACTGCATGCACCAAAGGAGTCTAAGTCCTAATACCCCATGAAAATGAGTAGGAATTTTGGTATCCAACTACCTTTCCAGACTTGGCTTTTCAAAAGTGAAAATGTTTACGTGTAGTCTAGTGCCAAGGATTAGGTCTACATAGGTTCTTAAAATTCAGTGATTTTACGCGGTGTTATGTCCCTAAATACCTTTTTGTTTCTAGCCCTAAAATCCTTTAGAGATCATGTTTCGGTTTAAATACTACAGCCTTTTGAATATCTTAGCAGCTCTTTGGAACGTTTTTAATATTTCCATGCTCTTAATTTTATAGCACTTACCCCATTAATACTGTTACGGTATTTATATAAAGTGGCAGTTCATTTGTTACGAACCTTAAATATATGCTTACAGTGACCTGTGCAGGGAAAAATTCATCTTTGAAAGATGAATGCTGAAAGCTAATTGGCTAAAGGTACAGGCTGCCTTTTTATTATTTTCATTAATACAAATGAAAATGCCTGGAGGGGAAGAAAGTGAAATTTCTTTTTTAATGACTGAATTTGCAACCCTCAGGATCATTCTTTCTATATTACTCTAATAAATCAAGATGAGTTACTAAACAGTAGACTTGCCAGTATTATTTTGTTGTTTATGTATTATTTGCCAGTATTATGTGTTGATAAGCTTACTTTTCAAATTTCCTTGACTTCAGCTTGAAAGATTTGTGAGGACTAAACTTAATCTTTCCAAAATAATATGAAAACTGTGCGTGTTTTCTCATTTTTTTGATGATGTGTTTTGTTTGKTTTTTTTTTAAGGTGAGAATAAAGGACTTCATCAGTCAATGCAACAGCCTGCTTCAAGTTATTCCAGGGGATACCGTGGCAGAGGGTTCTCCAGGGATCCATTTCCTCCTCCATCAGGCCCTTCAGGTTTTTTGAGACCACAAGTAAGACCACCACAGCTATACTCTTCAGACAACAGAATACATCAGGAATCTTCAGTGTTTCCACAACCTCATAGAAAAGAAAATCCAATGATGCAACAGTATACCTTTCCTCCTCCAGTTTTTGGCTCTGTTAATGAGATGCATCAATTCCACCTTCCACCTTCAGATCTGAGTATGATTTGGACAGGCCCAAACATGTACAACTCATCATACCCATTTTTGCCGCCGCCTCCTCCACCTCCTCCAGATAGCCATCCTTCTCAGTTCAGGCCTTACTAAGTTTCCATAAGTGTGTGTACAGAGCATTGCAGTTTAAAGGGAGGAAGAGCAGGCTGCTGCCAAGACTGTATTCCCTTATTTTGGAGATGCTTTGTTTTTCTGCAACAATAGAACAAATGCAGAATTTGATGCTTTGTGGGACATCCGTAGAAAACTATTTTTTTCTATGTTTTTTGTGTCAAAAAAAAGAAAACTGTATGATAAAAAGAACTGAATATTAAATAATGGTTTATTTTTATAATATCTACTAGTTTGGGATGATAAATAAAAACTTTCTGGAGACTGGTATGTAGTGGTGGAAATATATTTTGTAATAAATTTAAGAGTTTATGTAACATCACTATTAAGTGATGAGGATATGTTGCATAGATGGTATTTTAATACGTTTAGAGTGGTTGTATGTCACTATGCTAAACCATTTTTATCAATTTCTGCAAACTTTGAAATCTACTTGCATGGAAACTAAAAATCTGACACCTAATTTTTAAGGTAGATTTACCACTGTATGTATAAGGTATAAACTCCTGTTATCCAACTTTTAATATTTCATTGATTTCACATTAACTAAAAGACTAGAGCTGGATGGTCTTTTTTTAAATAGCTGCAGTAGCCAGATCAGAATTTGGACGAGCAGCTGAATTACTCTCAGATTTAGTGTCCTACAATAGCTATAGAAGATCAACTTACCGATTGCAATTAATTTTAGGATGTAAAACTGCATGGTATGGGGAAATTAAAAACCAGCATAACTTCTCTAGCTTGTTGTTGCTCCTAGTGCAGAAATGCCCATAGATACAGAGAGTACATAGTCAGCCTTTCTAGGAGGAAGTCATCAGAGCTGTCAGGGAGAGAAAGTATGCCATTTCAGAACTCCCTTGTTTAAATTTGTATCCAAAATGCAGGTAGTACTAGATTGCTCTTTGATTGTCTTTACAGTCAAAACTGTCTTTTCTGAAATTATGAGGTTCATCAACTCTCCCAGCTTGTTTCTAGGAGGGGGGTGGAATTGTCAACTAAAGACCTCCTGGAACAACCTCCACCTGTCCAAAGGGTCAGTCCTGCAATTGCACTTCCTTAGTCTCCATGGAAATGGCTTGGACTAACTAGAATGGAAATCCTTACACTGCATGAAGATTTTAAAAAGACAAAAAAGAAAATAGTGGGACAGAGACAGCTTAGATGATTTTTCCACTGAGAATAAGTTGTAATGATTTTTGAATCGTTAATCAACAATACAGTCACTCTGAACCATTGAACAGAAGTGATACAAGTGGGCAGTATGTATTTCTATTCTCAAACTCATACTGGCCTCATTACTTTGGATGTGTATTTAAAGGCTAATTAAGCTCTGCAGGTGTTGCTTAGACTTTAATTCCAAGTAACTTAAGAATGAAGCAAAAATTTAATGCAGAGGGAGGGACTGTCTTGTCAAGATGCTGCTACTGTGAATTAGAATTTAATTTCAGACGTCTAAAGTTTTCTGTAATATACCTAACAGTTTTATTTTCTAATATATCTAGAACTACTGTTTCATAGGTGTGCAACTGAGAAGGTTGTATAGATCTCAGATTTTACGGCAAACAGGTACTGTACAGTGGCAACAAACTGTTTCAGAACAATAGCATTCCAGACACTAATATTTAACTCAGTTCTTGCAGGTTTTTGGGGTGTGTTTCTTTTTTTTTTTTTTTTTTTTTTTTGTTTTGTTTCACCGAGTGTCAGACTTGCACTTTTAAATTATTATTAATTATTATTTGTAAAAAGAATGTCCTATTCTAGTCTGTTGCAAATGCTCACGTTTTGGGGGAAAGGAGAAGGGGGGTGAATTTCTGGCTATCTAAGCTGTATCCCAGCTATTACCATTGCTAATGATAGCTCACAGGCATGAGTAAACCTGCTACAGCCTCATGACTGAGGCTTAGTAGGTTTGCTTTGTCTGAGCTTCCCTTGACTCACCTGGCGCTTTCTTTTAACTTAGTTTAGCTATAACAGCAATTTGTTAATGGCCAGGTGGGTATGATTAATTTCTTTACTTTTTTCTATGGTATACACATAGGTTTTTACATAGATGGCAGCAGCAAGTAGTTAGTCTGTGTGGAGTGGGGTATTTATGGCTTTAATGGAGTAAGATAGTGTAGAGGAATAGAGACCTGACATGATAACAGAAGCCCGAAGTGGCAGCGCAGGATGCAGTGTAGAGGAGGACATGGGATGTTAAGACATGGGGCAGGGCTGGCTCTGGAAACCTCTGGGTTGCAAAGTACTCCCCAGCGGTTAGTTGAAGAAATGCAATGTCATGTAAATACTTCTTTTGTATCTTTAACTCTTTGAAAACTGTCCCTCTCTTTGTCCGCAGGCCTTTAAAGCCTTAACTGTAAAGCTTGGGAAACCTGGCCTGACAATTTAGTGGTAAGAATAGCTGGTTTTGTTTGGTTATAGCTATTTTTATTCTATGTTACTACATTACTGTGTTACATTAAGCACATCATTACATTAAAGCGTTAGAGCAATATGCAATAATAGGATTACAGTAACTCATCTGCTGAACTGCACTCTTTTGTTTCTGGGACACCAGTTCAGTCATAGACACAACAGGGACAGATTTTTGGCAAATTAAGCACTTTAAGACATCTTCCTTTTTCTTTGCTGCTGGAAATTGAACAGTAATGCACACCAGCTCAATTCTTCATCAGTGCTGCTTGGGAGCAGGCTGAGCTTTTTAATCTGAAATAATTTGGTGTGTAATGTACCCTCTCTAGAGATACTCCAAATTAAAAACAGCCAGCCAGCCAGAAAATAGAAGCCATGAAATGTGAATCGTGCAGATATCGGGTCCTCAGCACCAACACGTTCTCTACAGATCTGCTCCAGCTGGTCCACACTACTTCCTAACAGATGTAATTTTAATCTTCAGCATGTACTGCAGTAAACCTTATTTTTTGTAGATACTACTTAAGCATTACTGTAGTTAATATTTCTAATACAGGCACACAAAGACAGAAGGGCTTAAAAATCACTGTTCTTTCTGGCTATCAACAGCGTCCAATCCTGATACCAATTGAAAATACCAGCAAACACCTATTTGCTAGGAATTTCACTATGACCTATGTCTCAGCAGTTGGCAGGTTGCTAGATTAGTACACTGATATCAGGAAAGGTAACAAAGTCAATGTGTTGTTGCCCAAAATCATTGGAATATATCTGATCTGTTGTGTTTAAACTCAAACCAAACCATCCAACTTCCCCTTCTTCCCCCCCTCCAAAAAAATGCCAAAGAAAACAACAACAACAACAAAAAATGCTAAATTTGTGAAGCAGATTTGTGCAACGAAATATTCAGCTGTGAGGGAAAAAGAGACAGATCCCAGCTTCTACAACCCTTACTGAATGCACTTCACATTAGTCCCTGTGTTTAAAAAACAAACAAAACAAACACACAAAACAAAACAAAAAACCAAACAAGCAAAACAAACAAAAAACTCRAACAAAACCCCCCATAATTCCAGAATTTGATCTTCCATATGTACAGGTACCATTTTGCAGTTCTGCTGGGTACTCACCCTGCTTTGAATACACAAAATCTGAAATTACACTGTAGAGTGATCTAAGATGAATTGGAGTGGAGGAAAAATGCCATCATGCCTTATCTTCCCTGTGGAATAACTTCACCTGTGAATTCACTTATGTTCCTTCAACTAACCAACCTAATCCACTACTTATGTCTGAAATACTGACTCTTTTTTCCAAATAAATGTATTTGGTGTAGGAATACTATGATAGCATGTTTATATAGTATTTAACTTTCACTTTTTTTTACTGAATTGTTAGGATTTAGGATTTATTAAATTGTTGGGAGGTTAGAACTTTACAACAGTTTGCTTTTGTTCAGTGAGATATAGTTGGGAAGTCTGTAAAAGCCTCCAAAGAAGAGAGCATTTCTTATTTTGTAGTTATTCTTTCCTCTCAAAAGGTGAGTAAAGCAATGTCAACATCAGAAAAATTTTGAGTCTGGGACAGAGTTTTCAGAGGTGACTCCCACCAGCCCTCCGGCTATGCCAAAAGTAGCAGGGATTGCTAGCCTCTGGGGCTGTGATGGGTCAGATGCAAGTCTTCAGTAAAGTAATATTTTCTAGTGGGCTATTATTTCTCTATTTTTGACTCACATGATGTCTATTTTCAGATTCAGCCTGGGCAGCTGCAATAGAGTCCTGTCACTTCTGTAGTGTTTTTAGTTATTCCCCCCTGGATTTAATATTTCTTCATGGACTGCTTTCCAGAGAAAGCTTAAGGTATGGGATGAGTGAAAAGCGAGAGAGGGGAGAGACTCAAGGAAAAGCAGAGGCTTAGAGGGAAAATTGGCTACAGTTTCTCAAAAGGCTGAGGTTTATAAATAGAAGTATGGATGCACTAAGCTATTGTACTGTATAAATGACTGTAACTATGGTAACATGGGAAAATAAAAATTGTAATCACATGCTTGACAACATTCCTCTTAAATTTGTAAATAAACAACATTGGCACTTTTCCTGGCTTTTAACTCCAGTTTGAACAAGAGTTAGCAGTGAGAAGGGGACAAACTTTTCCTGGAGGTGAACAGCAAAAGGACAAACAAGTTTCWTAAAGGAAAATTCTGGCAGGTGCTGTGAGGAGAGGGGGAAGCTCACGCTGCCACAGGTTGCTCTGAGAGATGGTGGAACCTACAGTCTTGGAGGGGTTCAAAAGTTGACTTTGGACAAGGGCCTGTGTAATATAATGTCCAAGTTAGTCTGGCTTTGAGTGGAGAGGTGGACCAGAGGGCCTTATGAGAGCTATCCCAACCTGAACTATTATTGTCATTGCTGTCATTCTTCTGGAGTTCTGTCTTCTCACCAGAGACTTTTTGTCTTTAGATGCTAAAAGGCATGAATTAGCCTAGCCTGAATTACTGGTGTTCAGGAAGCCCAGCTTTTCATTTGTGCTATTGTGCTCTTTCATTATCCTACAGATTTTTATGGAAATTGTGCATAATGCCTGCCATTTATTAGCATGAAGCCAGCCACCTACACACAGAGACAGCGGCTGGGCAACTGTCGCATACTCTACCTTTGAACTTGGAAGGAGAATTTTCTCTCTTTGGCTCTCCCGTGCCCACCTGAGTAGTGTGAGTACACAGGCATAAACTAATTTGCTCCACCAAGTGCTGAAACCAATATGGGAGTGATGATGGTTATGAAGTATCTAAGTTGTTTATATTAAGTCTCAAAGGCTATTGTTTGCGTTATGTTCTAAGCAGGAAGATTTTACTCTCTCTGTTTCCTACTGTGGAAAGTAGGGAACAAAAATTTAGGGATTTCTTAATCATCACGAATAAGCTGCTGATAGATTAAGTTGTCATGGAGGTCTGTCTTTTAGAAGAAGTGGTACAGGTAAGATTTTCTTTAAAGAGAAGAAAAATGTCATTACCTATATTCATTTAATAATCTTTACTAAGTTTTTAATATGTAAATTAGGTAATCTTAAACCTGTTTTGTGGGAATTGCATGCCCGTGAGGTCTGAAATAACAAAATATTTTCTGCAACACAGAACCAAAAAAAGAGTACGTTTTGTGGGGTTTCAGCTGAATCCTTTAGTTGAATGATTGACCAAAAGCAGACTTTCTACAAGTGAAAAGTATACCTGGACTATAAAGGCTTGTTTAACCTTCCTATTGGATCTTCACACACTTGATTCCACCATTCTTAGGTTGTCCTATATAACAGTATGCCCCCTTATATCTGAGCAAACTATTAAGAGGCATTCTTGTGAGCCTTTTCCTCAGAAATCGTGGTTAGCATTTAGTTTCTTGGTTACACTCTTCACCATGATGCACTTATTTCACAGATAGTTTTACATTTATTTGTTATTCCCTGCAATCCTCAGTCTCCACAGCTTTACTTTGCCACGTAGCGAGGTACTTGATCTTTGGTCTTGGTTAACACATCCTGCAAGATAGAAAGCACATGGATATGTTGGGGGTTTTTTCCTACTTCTTGACAGTCCACAACACTCATCTCTTCCTCCGTTATATATCAAAAGGAGGTGCAGTACCACTTGCATTGATATTCTGCTTTTGGTGACTGGCTGTTTGGTTTTTCCCATGCAGAGTATCCAGTATATACCCATTATGTTCTTTTTCTATTTATGGTATACCTGATTTTTGCTTTCAGTACAGTTCTGACCCTGAAATTGCTTAGGCAYTGAAGATTACCATCCCTCCAGCAGAAGGTGATGAAGTGGTGATATCAGTATTTGTGGTGGAAACAATTACTGTACTCCGGAGGAAAATACAGCCCTGGGTAAGTTATGTAGGTCATGATGCTCTTTTGTCTGTAAGTAGAGAATCCTTTTTGCTATTTGTTTTACTATTCCCGTGTAGTGAAAGAAGAAAGACTTGGTGACCTGAGCAGGAAGGGGATTATCATGCACCCCAAAATTGAGGCATGTCTGGACATGACAGCGTAGGACGTTCAGATCATTGTCACCCTCAATCTTTTTAGCAAATCAACCATTTCTTCCACTGGAGAAGCAGGAGGGGAAAGCCAGCAAAAAGCTATGGCATTTATCAAGTTTTGGATTCCGAGGCAAAATATTTCCTATTAAGTTCAAACTCATTTTGGTGGGATATATAACACATTGGAAGATGATTTTATTATAACTAACCATAGAGTGTCCTTTTCGAGAAGAGATGATTCTAGTTTGTCACAAGTTAGGTCAGTGTCTCCTGTGCCCTGTAACTGGTTCGGAGATTCCGTTTAAAAAGCAATTTCAGGCAGAATCAATCTGGCTATTCTGGACATCTGGAAAACATTAAACTTGGGATCCTAAAAGGAATCCAATTTGGATTTCAGAGAGAATTCATAGTCAGACACTAGGTTCTCTTGTCCCACGCTGAACCTAAGCCAGTTAGAAACTTTTAAAGACCCATCTTTACGCATTTGTGTGACATAAGGATAGCATCAAAACCAGTGTGCGATGCTTTTACTTAGTGATTTTTTTTTTTGTTATTTCTGCACATAATTTGAATAGTAAAGTATAATCTTGAAAAAGGTTTACTTTGAACTTAATTTATAGCAGGATACATATACATTAGAACTGTCGAGTGTCAATGAGAAAATATATTTTGTATCATTTATAGCAGCTACAGACCAATAGGAAGACAAACAAAGACATTTTGCAACAGTTTAATGTTATATTGTTGGGTACTATAACATACCTGTGATAGATACTGAAAATAACAACATCCTCATGGATTCTATGAATAAGCAAAACAAAAACCAAACAATCTCTCTTCAGAGTTTTGCAGTTAAGTGTCTTTACAATTAAGTGTCTTTAATATCTTTTTTTAGACCTGCTTTAGTTTGGCTAGGCTAATTCATAGTTCTGATTTGGGCATTCCTTGACATTTACCTATATCATTTATTTTGTGGTGTTAAAAAACTGTTGAACATGAGAGGTATGTGAGGCAAAGGACTAGAAGGTAGAAATTGAGCTGCTGCTGATACCTTCTTGACACTCACTATCTCAAGCCTGAGAAAAGCAAATTAGCTCAGCATTTTTAAAGTATAAGGGATTTAGATTTATATCTTCCTGAAAGGTTAATGGGAAATGTGTCCAAATCCCATGACTTTCTTTTCCCATAGTCCTCTGTGGAAATGTTAATCTAAAATTGCTTTGAGAGAGAAGATTGACCTAAAAATAATTAAAAATCCTAGAAGAATCTGATGTTTTACTTATTTTTATAATACGAGTAAAATAATTTTATTTGCATTGAATACTGCTGCAAATGGGACTTTAACATATAGGATTTGTTGACATACAGCATATTGATTTGACTTTTCTGGGAGTTAATTCCTTTTTGAAAATTACGGACTAATCTGATTTGCCTTTTTATCAAGATTCAGGTACTGTGTGTTTTGTTGATAACTCAAATCTTTGCATGATGTTCTTCATCTATAGATCCTATATTGCTACTGCACAGTATTGCTTTTAAAGATCTTATGAGCAGCACTTCTGAGTCTTTAACCCAAAAGCTATTTAAAACCCAGCTTATTTCTCTTTCATCTGTGGATGAAAAAGTTTATATCTGTAAAGATATTCTTAATCTTGGCATTCCTGAGTTTTGAATGTTTCACTGTCCAGGATGATGATATTCTTTAAAGGTGATTTTCTTCATAATTTGTGATTAAAACCAAGTAGATCTAAAGGTAAAACTATTGTAAATGCATCTAATAAGGCACAGAGGGACTTGAAAATAAGAACTCCAGCCTATTTTTGAAGGAAAAGCTTAAACTCTCTTCCAACAGGCATCTAAGGATTTTTGAGTGGAATATTTTAGCACTAATTTGGGATTTTAAACCCTGGAAAAAAGCAGTTTTGGAAACATCAGCATTAGATGCTTACTTGTAGAGATGCAGATGTTTTACTTTCAAACTGTTTCCTGTCTTTGCAGCCATAACCAGAAAGCATTTTTTATTTCTCTGTCAAATTCCTAGGCCTATCCACACTTTTTTTTAATCTTGAGCTTTTTTTCTTTAGAGCCAAAAACTTACAAAAGTGGCTGAGATCCTACAGGTGGTCAATCACTAATCCAGTTAAGTTGTGATGTTCTGCTTCAGTCTCAGATTAGAGAACATAAGCAAGTAAACAAAGAATAATCATGACTGGCTCTGAACTAGCTTATAATGTAATAAAAGAAGAGACATAGAAAATCTTTGAAGCTATGTGTTATGTCTTGCTTAGATTCTAATTTTCAGAAGTAATCTTGGGAAGCAAATCCCCTTTTTATCAAGGAAGAATTTTTTTTAATAGGGTTGGTCTTACGTATCATCTAATGTTTTATTTCCAGTAAACAGTTTTAGTATCAATATAAAGAAATGTGTGCATATATATATAATATAATAATCTGTAATATATGCACTTTAAAATATAAATATTAAATTATCATTAGTAATTATGTATGTGAGTATATATGTATAAACAAATATTTATTAGTTATTCTGAACTAATATAACTTAGCCCCTGCCTCATGCTAAGTTTCGGCAGCAGACAGGAAGTTGCAAATTACTGAGTTAGTGCTGCTTAACCAGTTACTGCAAGGCTGCTGAGTCAAAGCGACTGAGCATGTTAATGCTCATATTCCATTGCATTGTATCGAGTAAAATGTTAATTTAAGTTATCCCTTGAGACAACGAAAGCACTTCTTTTTTGGGAGAATCTGTTAGTATTTTCCTCACTTTACCCATGGTTGCTAGGATGGCTGTGCCCTGTGTTTTCCCCGTGCAAATGACTGAATGGAGGGATCCACATTCCTCTCAAGTCACTTTCTGCGCTGGTTCACTGTTCTGCTCCACGCGGTATGTCAGCAGATCAGGGCTTTGCTGTCATATGGGAGAGCTTGGGAGCTGTGCCTGGCTGCCTTTTGATTTATTTATTTTTTTTTTTTTAGTGAGATGAAAAGGTGGCCATGCCCTCTCCTCTCTGTTCCTGCCTGTTTCTTCTGAGCATAACAGTGGGATCAGGTTTCTGACTCAGCTGAAGAGCAAACCTAATAGTAAGGCAAAAGATCTCAAGGAGATCTGAATGATAATGTAGCTTGCTGCACTATCTTGAAAGTGGATGGTCTTCTATATTGTTTCGGAAGCTTTCGACATCTGTATATCTATGATGAAACTACAATTTCATTGTAGTAGTAGATTTTTTTCACATTATTAGCACTGTCAAACTGTCAATGATTTAAAAAAACAATCTGGAGCTTCA
The DNA here is from genome assembly GCA_030449065.1 of Oceanodroma leucorhoa. Taxonomy (NCBI): domain Eukaryota; kingdom Metazoa; phylum Chordata; class Aves; order Procellariiformes; genus Oceanodroma; species Oceanodroma leucorhoa. The sequence continues at coordinate 385,731 of JASVER010000005.1, read as the reverse complement.
ACTTTACTCCTATGCCTTTAAAGTGATTAATTTAATTTTCCTATCATAACTTGTTTCCTGTACTCAATTCTGTTGGCATGTATTATTGCATTTCAAATTCCATTAAAGTTGTGATTATGAAAGAGGGTAGGTTTTTTAAACTCAAGAAGCAATTTGATAACTTCCAGGTGTAATTACAGTACCTCTTGATGATCAAGTAATCTTGATGATTAAAAACACCACTTGACAAGTATTTTCTTATTTTCACTTACAATATCATGCAGAAGCCAAAGGCAGCAAGTAAACCAGATGCTTTATAACACATAAGTAGATGCACTTAAAAATTTCAACATGGAAAGAGAACTATTTTTATCCCCAAAGAAATGTTTTTCTTGATGTTCATTACTTAGGATAAAATTTTGCATCCCTTAACATTTATTAGAATTTGCTTTGTATGCAGCAGAAACAGAATCAAACTTGATTTTTTTTTTTTTTTCCTTTAAAGAAGTCCTCCTTCTCTCACTCCTCTGGTATGGAAATAATTTTCTGAAACAATAGCATATGAGGTACAAACACAAAAGAGAGAGCTCCCTATTTGCATCTTATCCAAAAGAATTAACAGAATTTGTATACAGGTTTTCTGAACAGGGCCTAAGGAAGTTGAATACGTCTCAGAGAGATCAGATACCTGTACTGCTTTGAATGTAATAAAAAAGAAAAAACATCCACAAAATATACCTGTGAGTAATCTTTATTTGGTAGTGCCTCCTGAATTCTTATTTGTATAGGCTAATAAGTAGTGCTGCACTACAGATGTCTTATGTCTTGTACAGAAGACAAGAAAATGGAAATGGGCTTTGAATGGAGTACACAAGAGAGCTAGTTATAGTCAGCCATAAGCACAATAATCATCAGTCAACACTGAGGTTTTAACGTTTGTATTTATACTTACAAATTGTCCAAGTATATAATGGAATCTAGCTTTTAAGGCTTAATCCTGAGTAATTTTGGTATGTGTCTAAACAGAAAACAATGTGGTATGTTAGAGCATAATGACAGACAAATATCATTTATAGCCTTTAAATATAGTGGCTATGGATCACCTTCATCTCTCGAGGGTGAAAACTTGGGAACATCATCATTTTATAATCATTATGAATAAATGCTTCAGAATACACTTGAGTTGAAAAATGATGCATAGAAAATTGGTCACATGGCTTATTATAAAAAAAGAGAAGTGCCCTTCCATCTTTCATATATTACAGGGCTTGTATTGCTGGCAAACCCTCTCATTTATGTTTGCCTCATCTACGCTATTTGCTTTTTAGTGGGCAGAATAATTAGGATGACATGCCTTTTGCTTCACAGTCAGAAGGAATAACCCTTCGGAAAGGGAAAAGCCTGCATAGTCTCACCAGGCTAATACAGTCTGCTGTAAAAGATACTTGTAGCTGCAGTCCAATTTAAATATTGTAGCAACTCAGTGTGGACCACTGTTTTCCCATGAAGAAAAAACTATGAAGTTGAAATAATATCGAAGCTGGGTTTTGGGTAAGTAGACAGGTGTTTGTACTAGACAAGTATTTGTTTTTAGATTGATAAGCTCAGTAGGCCAGTTTACTTCTTAGTACTCCCGTGGACACAAGACGAGGTCAAGAGCCCAGGCCAGCAGCATAGGGACGGGCAAGATCACCTCTTGATGGCAAAATGTCTTAAACTCCCTAGGAGATCTCACCCTTGGTCTTAACTAGCAATGTTGATGTCCATGGGGATGTCCTTTGATAAAGAATTGGACACGTATTGTTAGAAAAATTTGTATCCTTAATTGTCTTTGTTTATAGGAAGACCAAATGAATTTGCCAATCTACCCCTCCTTTCATTCCTGCCCTTCCAATGTCCTACTTTCTCCCTTCAAATTAGAGCATAATACCACCACTGATATAATACTAATACTGCCTGAGATAGGTCATTTAAAGTGCCAGAATTTAAATATCTTGTGCTCTTTTGGGAGTATGAACAAGGTAAAACAGGATGTTGTTAATGGGTCTTCTCAGTTAGTTGAATCGTGGATGGTTGTTAAAGTAGGTTGAAGCTCTGGTAGTAGTTTTAAAGAGGGCAGGAGACCTCTTGCTGCCCCTCTCTGCCTCTTGCCAAATTTCCCCTGCTCCCAAAATCTAGGTTTTTATTCACAGATTACTCATAACAACCATAGGTATGTTGGAACAGATACATAGGCAGAAGCTGCTGAAAATTTCAGTATGTTACCAGTTTGGGAATATCAGAATACCATGCCAGGAAGTACTCCTATGGTAGACTCAGCTATGGTTTCAAAGATGCACTTTGAAATAGCACAATCAAATTACTCTTTCCAGACTATACTGAAGGAGCACAATTTTTCCAGTGCGATGAGTCAATAGTGGAGATTTAGCCTTTAGTCCAGATCCTGCAAAAACTTATGTACAGGTGTAAGTCTGTAATCACGTGAGAATTTGAAAGGATCCTTTGATATCTGCATAACCATACTCTATTTTATCTCTTCAAAAAAAGTGATTTAACGTCTTGAATATAACCTTCTCTGATAAATTGTAAAAGTTGGAGAGAGAAGATCATAGAAGGAAATGGGGTGCATATGCACGGCTCCTGAGATAGGAGATCGCACAGGGATGTGATTTCTGGTCTTTGGGGAGGGAAGGGAATGATATGAAGTCCCTAGTGTATGCAATAACCTTGGCCAGCAGAATTCAGTGTGTGCAGTCTTGCAGCTTCAAATGCTTTATTTCTTGTAGCATTTCACCATTCATCTCTCGTATACTTGAGCTACACTTTGCCTTTATATTTGAAAACTGTGGCCTGGCTGTCACTCAAGAATGTTTAAAGGCCTTACTTCTGACTAGAAGATTTATGTTAGGTAGTACTTAGTCATATTCACATGCATATGTGCACACGCACACAAACATCTTTCTGATTTGCAAGGATGCCAAAGATTTTTTTAGATAAAGGAAACATCTGTTGAGTTTATTTTGATTTTTTTTTTTAAATGAAAGGTATAAAATCTTGCATTTAAAGTGGATATTTAAAACTGGAGATTACTGTTGTGCATCTGAAAATATCAATCTGTCAAAATGGAAACACCTCTTGAAAATTATCAATTAGTGAAATTCCCGGGGCAATATTCTGAAAGGGAACTTGGAAGCTCTGTAAACAGTGTTTGCTGCTCTGAGTTCATTGTGTGGCCAATGACAGAGGAGGGGCCAGCCCCTAAGGCTGCCTGGGTCCGCTGGAGGTCCCCTGCAAGTTTATGCAAAGATTTTCAGTGTTCATTAGTTGGAAACTTCTGGTTAAGGGGCTTTTTGGAATTTTTCCAAAATGTTCTGCCTATTAGTTTGGCATGCTTTGTGTGTGCTGCATTTGTGCAAAGTTTCCCCTCTGTGTGGCTGCTGTGCTCTTTCTTGCCTGCGCTGGCACTCAGTTATATGGAAAGAAGAGTTCTTCCACACAGCAGAAGACAGCAGCAGCATCACTAAGGCCAGACTGATGTGGAGGTGGTATGTGCTGTCTGCTTGTGCCGAGATTAAATTAAGTTGGATGCTCCAAAGTGGATGACAATTACTTGTGTTAACTTCGCAACAAATACACATCTCATCCTAGGTGGAAACAGTAGAATGTGTAAGGGCGTGAGATCACCTGAACAACAGGTACCCCAACCCCAGCTGGGGCTCCAGCAGTTTGTGGTTGAAGGTCTGGTTTGACGCTGCAGAGCAATGTGATGTTGTCTTATCTATCTTCTGAAAAATATTAAAATGTGAGTTATTTTAATCCTGAAGGATTTGAGAGGAAGAACACTGGTAAGAAAAGGTGTTAAACCGTAAGAGAAGCAGGGAATTAGAAGCTGACAACTCAGTAAGGTTGAGGATTATCCCATTCTGGATAATAGAGATCAGTTGTTTTCCACTGAGTGATGACTGCTGCAGGAGTGGAGAGCATATTAACGTCTAGATACTGCTGGTTACACCTAGGCATCTCTTGTGTGTATTGACAAGTAAATAATTGCTGTGTACTTCTGAACTTTGTATATCGTGCTTTGTGGAGTCTCTTGGCACCTGGTAGAAGTTGCTGAACAAAGTGACCCAGAGAAGGAGGGTTACAGTGCTAACAGCTGAAGCAGTCTCTGTGCAAGTATAGGTAAGCTTGAAAATACCCATGGACAAGATTTTGGTCTAAAAAAACCCATAGACTTAATTAAAAAACAACAAACAAAACCATAAAACAAACAAACAAACAACTTTGGGCACTCTTCTAGGATGAAATTTAGCCCATAGCTTCTTAGGGGCGATACCAATTTAAGCAGGCTAACTATTTTTCTTTTGCTAGATGTCTTTGTCAACTTCAGTAGTGCCCCATGCATAAGTGTATGAATGCTTGTGCTGGCCAGGCATAGAGCAAGGAGTAAAGCAGGAAAGCATTAATGCATGTAGAGCTGGAGAAGCCACAAAGAACCATGGGAGTCAGGTGTAGAGGTAAGAAGTAGTGAAAACAGACCAGGTTTTATCTTGACATATGGCTCTCTGGAGTGACAGCTTTGGGGATTTCTAAACACAGAAACTACATCTTTGATTGTAGATATGGCTGCCTGGGAAATAAGATTGTATGCGTTGTTATTATTATTATTACTCCTCAGTGTGGAAGAAATGTTATGTTGTTATTTTTATTATTATCTTGCTTAGAAATAAGATTATACTAAGTAATATGCCTGACTCAATATGCAATTTCGCTTTCTACTGCAAAGGAACTGGGTTTACATATTAGCTTTCTGCTTGAACTACAGGGAATAATGTAGAAGAAAATGTACTAGGTGTAGTAGAAAAAGTGTTAACTCTACTGCTCAATACAGAAAAGACTGGGAACTATGTAATTTCAAGTGATAGGAAGAAAAGAAAAACTGGATTGAAGAAAAATATTTTTTTCAAAATATATATATTGACATTTAATATTCCTATTGTATTCAGTGATTAAAAACAAAAGCAAGTATCTTTGAAGGAGAACCTAACCATCAGACCGGGAGGTGGATATTGATGTCTAGAGGAAAAAAACACAAAATAAGCTACTACTTCTAGCTAGCTTAAATACCTTTTGAGTTTGGTTGTGGTTTAACCCCAGCCAGCAACTAAGCACCACAGCCACTCGCTCACCCCCTCCCTCTCCCCAGTGGGATATATTGGGGAGAGAATCGGAAGAGTAAAAGTGAGAACACTTATGGGTTGAGATAAGAACAGTTTTTAATAATTGAAATATAATAATAATAATAATATGTAATGAAAAGGAAAATAACAAAAAGGGAGAGAAGGAAAAAAAAAMGAAGAAGGGCAAGTGATGCAAATGAAAAACAATTGCTCACCACCAACTAATCGATGCCCAGCCTGTCCCTGAGCAGCGGCCCCCCAGCCAGCTTTCCCCTAGTTTATATACTGAGCATGATGCCATATGGTATGGAATATCCCTTGGGTCAGCTGTCCTGGCTGTGCCCCCTCCCAGCTTCTTGTGTATCTCCAGCCTTCTCAGTTGATAGAACATGAGAAGMTGAAAAGTCCTTGATTAGTGTAAGCACTACTTAGCAACAACTAAAACATCAGTGTGTTATCAACATTCTTCTCATACTAAATCCAAACCACAGCACTATACCAGTTACTAGGAACACAATTAACTCTATCCCAGCCAAAACCAAGACATGCAATATTGAAGACTTACACTTGTTACCTTATTATTGTATGATAATGCTCTAAGAAGATGCAATATGCACTGTATGTCAGTGTCTGTTCATAAAAAGCGTTTCTGCTCCTTCTATATTTCCTCTACTGTACTTGCTCTTTGGTGAAGGCAAATGGTAGTTAACTATGAGTGCAGTTCACGCTCCTCTGGCATGAATGCAAGACATAACTTATCAGTTTGGGTTTTGTCAAGAGTGGTCAGTACTCTGATGGTTTTGAAAAATGTRTTAAGACTTTATTGTTAGTAAAAGTAAAATTTATTTGAAAAATAAGCATATTTTAGACTTATTCACCTTTGTAAATGAAGTGAAAGTAAAGGAGTAGTATCTTGCTTAATCAGTTTGGCAACTGCGTCATTTACCATTTACCAAATGGTGAGACGCACAGATTGGTGACCTCAGAGAAGATATTTGTCAGGTGAAGGTAAACCAAAATTGAGGAAAAACCCTCCACAGAAAACCCCTCCTGTCCATGGAAGACATCTGTAGTTGTAAAACAGGCAAAAGATCAAAGGGACGAAGCACAGCAGAAGGCTGCTGAAGATAGCTCTTAAAGGAAAAAAAAAAAAAAAGTAGAGGTCTTACCTGAGAAGACAGGGATGTATCTGAAAAGCAGATAGTTATTGTAATGTGCTGTAGTAAGCAGAATAACAGTAAAAGGTAAGAAAAATGAATTTGGCACCTTCCACAGCTGCAAAGAGATGTTAGAATAATTTTAAAAAATAAAGAGAAACTGACAGACACTAAATAAGCCACTCCTGGGCATTAGCAGAAGAGGAGCTGCACACCATGTAAGTATTCGATGAAGTTGTACAGCTAACAACTAAACATAATCCTGTGCATAATAATCTCAGCTACTTTCCAGAGGGCAATGATACCTTGAGAAGTTATTAGAGAAATAATTTTAAAGGCTAACCATAAATATTGTACATTTTTATAGTTTAGGATCCCTGTAAAATGACTTTCATTAGTGATCAAGTCTTGGGACTTTGCCAGAGCAGATGGCTTTCTGATGAGATGGTTTAAAAAACAAATTTGTGTTAATATGAAGTTTAAACCATAAAGGGCTTGAAAAAAGTTAATACAGATATATTTTTCCAAGAAAAGTTCCCTCCTACTGAGGTAGTTCCTGCCCCGCCCTTCACCAGGCCTAATTCAGTGATGTGAGCTTTTGTTTTCCCAGCTTCTTAATCCACGACTTCTGTGTCTTTTTTTTCTTTTTTCTTTTTTTTTTTTTTTCTGTCATGCTCCCGTGGTTTAACCCCAGCCAGTAATTAAGCCCCACGCAGCCACTCGCTCACTCGCTCACTCCCCCCCGGTGGGATGGGGGAGAGAATCAGAAGGGTAAAAGTGAGAAAATTCAAGGGTTGAGATAAAGACAGTTTACTAGGTAAAGCAAAAGCCACGCATGCAAACAAAGCAAAACAAGGAATTCCTTCACTGCTTCCCATGGGCAGGCAGGTGTTCAGCCATCTCCAGGAAAGCAGGGCTCCATCACGCGTAACGGTTACTTGGGAAGACAAATGCCATCACTCCGAATGTCCCCTGCTTCCTTCTTCTTCCCCCAGCTTTTTATATGCTGAGCACGACGCCATATGGTATGGAATATCCCTTCGGTCAGTTGGGGTCAGCTGTCCCAGCTGTGTCCCCTCCCAACTCCTTGTGCACTCCCAGCATCCTCGCTGGTGGGGTGGGGTGAGAAGCAGAAAAGGCCTTGACTGTGTGTAAGCACTGCTCAGCAGTAACTAAAACATCCCTGTGTTATGAACACTGTTTCCAGCACAAATCCAAAACATAGCCCCATAGTAGCTACTATGAAGAAAATTAACTCTCAGCCAAAACAAGCACACGTACTTGCTATGCAAATAACACCCTGCTATGCAAGCTCACCTATAAGGTTATGAACTGAATCTTTGTGTATATCACTTTTAATGTGCTACCTCCAAGGGCCTAAATAGGTGGTCATTCCCATGTGTTTGGATGGACTGTTGTAGAAAGATCAACAGTTATTAGACTGATGCTCTCTTGCTAAAAATAATCTCCCTTTGTTTTTCTGTTCTGATGGATAATTTTAAGGAAGACTTGAAGCCTTATATGTTTTTCTAGTGTTAGGTTTTAGCTGTAGAAAGACGTAATAGGTACTAGCTTCATTCAAAAGTGAGTGAAATACACTGCCTTTTTTCCCCAGAAAACTATTTCGTGCTGGCAAACTGGGTAACTGAATGCAATAACCCTTACTATCGTCAATAAGAAATTATAAGCATTGAGGTATGGAGAGGACACAGGATGACTACTTCACTGCTGTGAAAACACAAGAGGGAGAAAATGAAATACTTGCGAAGAGCCAGATGCAGACATCCATAGATGTGAATTATTCCAGAACCTTATTCTCTCTATAGCCCATGCCAAGAGAACCACTAGTCATCTAACTTAGGCAGTATACAGCTGCTTTTCTACTCCTTTGGACTGTAACTACCATGTAGTATTTTGTGCTTGTTTTCCAAAATAAATAGCTCAATTTTCCTTTCTGAGCATCTTTACCATATAGAAGACGTCAGATTTAGGCATGAAAAACATTCCATAACGACTGCTGTGTAGACCATGAAGAAGATCTGGCAAAATAAAGATCCTCTACAAGATTGGTTTCTCACAGATGACTCTGAAGAAAATCTGTTGAATAATTGTGTGTCCTTTCTCTTCAGGACCTCACTGTGGCTTCGTGAGGATGATAATGTAGGAATACAACTCTGTCCTGTAGCTGTTTGAGCTGATTTCTTCCACAGCCTTGAATGGCCTCAAGATGTAGTTGTAGTGGAAGGGGGTCAGTTAGCTAAATGTTTTTTAAATATATCTGCTCTTTTCCATGTGGTGCTATTGCCACGACTTTTATCACGTTCCTGAAATTGCCTTCTTCTGTGCTTGGACATAGCCTGCGTATTTGTTAAGATGCTATTGCTAGGTTGCTTACATGAATTTAGCATTGTTCTAAGAGCACCTATATTGTGTGTTCAGTGCTGGGAGCTGAAACTGTCAACTTTGGATGGCTTTTACCTGATTTTATAGAGATTTACTTATTACCTGTTTGGAGGCTGAGACGATTCCAAATATCTTTTATTGGCAAGCCTCAATGATTTTTTTTTTCTTTAATTTTCTGCTTTTCTTTTGTAATTCAGAATGCATAATCTCATTTTGCAACATGCTGTCATTCTGTTTTACAGCAAAGGGGTTTGTTTGTGGTGGTTAGTTTTGTGATTCCTTTCATGGCTTCTTTTTTGTTAGGCAATTTGTCTTTTATATCACCCGGATTCCTAAGTGGAAGGAAGATGGTGTTTACAGGACTGCAACAACAACAACAAAAATCCCAAGCTCTCTAAAGATAGAATAGATACAGTACACTTGCAGTTGTTGTTAGATGTAATACAGAGGCAGCATTTGGGTACCTAGCAGCAGCTGACTTGCATTATGTTGCAAGAAGCAACCCATCTCCTGTTAAAGCACAGCTTCAGCCTGAGAGAGGTTCACAGCACAGAGGTGAGAGGTGAGCGGATTATTCAGGGTCGCACAGCAGGTGCGACCTGAGGCAGAGCAAGAACCAGAGCAAGGTGTGAGAAGCAGCCTGATACTGCTACTATCTTCAGAGGAAGATAATCCTTTGAACAATTTATTTCCCTAGAGGCACACTACTCTGTTCTTTGATTTTGAATGAGCTTTCACTTCAATAGGGCGAAGATTTAAACCATCATATTTACAAAAGAGGCTTTATGATGTGGTTCTGAAGTGTCTGTCACTGTGATATTTTGGTTCCCACATAGTTGATTCACTGGGATTTGATCTTTGTTAGGAGTGGCAATGACTTTACTCATACTCTGCTTGTTTGTAAGCTCTAAATTCACAAAGGACACTTTCTTTAAATGGTACTGGCAAGAGATGCAGTTACCAACTTTCAAAGTATTTGTGAGTTGAATTATTCTGGCTCGAGCTGGCGGCTTTCTCACAATGACACCAGAAGCTCCAACTCTGCCAGAAATCTCAGCCCTTTCCAAGAAAGAGCTCTTCCTTCCATCGTCTTTATCCTTGGGAGGGGAGCTGCAGAGAAAATGCAGAGTTTTCTGCTCACGAATTGAAGAGGGTTTTGTGTGAGTTGGAGGAGAAGGGTGCAGAGAAAGGTCGGAATGGTTCCTCTCTTTCTACTACCTCTCTGAGTTCAGCTTTTGCTCTTCTCTCTTCCCATTCTCTCTCAGGGATACGAGGTCTGGAAAGGGGCAGAAAGGAGCTCTGCTTTAAACAGACAGACAGATAAAAGTTTCATCAGACACCTTTCTCTCCCTCTCAGCTCAGCAAAAGTATGCAAAATGGTGTTGTTAGGAATCTATAGACTGAAAAAATATTGTTGTTAAAATAGGTGTAATGAAAGCAAGTACAAGTGGTAGTCATAATGTTAAAGTTAAATTTAAGGACTTCTGAACATAGCATCTCTGTGCATGTAACTGTATAATTGCATGTTGCAAGGTAGTATTAGTGTCATTCAAAATTCAGCTATAAAATTCATTGCACAATGTTATTTTTACCATTCTTCTGGTAAGTGTGGTCTCTAGACTACCTGCATTTTCCCAACCACTTGGAAGAACTCATAAATAAGACCAGACAAAAACTGTTCATACAGTTGACTGTATTTATAAATGATGGTGCATTATAGCTAATTTGCTAGAAACCATCCTATTCATAGATTGTATCAAATTTCTATGTGTTAACAGTCTTCTGCTTTCTTTTATCTTTTTGGGGACAGTATAAGTAAATGGGCTTGGAAATTACCTTTAAAAATCAAGCTGTTTTCTCACAGATTCTTTGAGAACTACTGTGTGATTTTTGTGTTTCTTTTGGTTTTGTATTTTTATAATTCTACTGAGATGCCAATGTTTCAAGGAAATAATAAGAACTTGAAGCCTACCCTGAACTAAGACTATACTTTAGCAATACAATATTGTAGAAATTTATCTCTCCTGGGGTTTTCTAGGTAACAGGTATTCAGTGCTAACCTGCAAATCTAAGTAATCTTAAAAAAAAAAAAAAAAGCAACCTTTTTTTTTGGAAGTTCTGTATTACTTTCAATCATTCTGAATCTTTTTTTATTACGTTTTTAAATTGATCAGTGACTGTAGGTGCTGTACTATAACTTTTAGCACCAACCTCAGCTCGCTAAGAGTCCTCTCCCTGAGGAATTAAAGAGATGAAATATTAAAGATTACTTGTATCACTGTTGCCAAGCTACCTGACTCCTCTGCAGTTGCTGACTGGAGCATCAAGTGCCAGTATTTCCCCTTCTGCTGTTGCTGGGCAAGTGTTGATTCAGCACAGTTAGAGATTAGAGTTTGAAAGATATAACACAAAACCATAAATTCTAGACATGATTGGGATTTTTTTTTTTTTTTTTTTCTGAAAAGTTCACTTAGGTTTTTACAAGCACTTTCTTAGGGGCAGAAAATGGAATTTTCTGGCTTTGCAGATGCATCATTCACTACCCCTTATTAATCTATGGCAAATATGGCAGTGTTTTGTTTGAAGTGTACATTATTAAAATTTACTCTTTTTTTATGAAGGAATGTGTGTGATTTCTTAACTAGTCATTAGTACTGATCAAAGCAGTTGAGATTGTCTTAGTACAATTTAGTCATTGTGCCCCAACTCTACTCAATCCCGTGTTAACTTTTACAACTTGTCTTGTAAATTGTATCTTCTTCACGGGAACTGGCATTTATTTGGTATTTATTCAGCATGTAGAACAGTGGATCACAATTTACATGATGTCATGAATGGCACTAAATCCAAGTGAGTAGGAAGAATAATTCTAATATACTTTCTTATGTTGAGTCAGAAGAAAAAAAGCTGCTTCAGTTTGAGACACTTGATCTTTTATCTACAGCACAAATCAGTCAAAGTCCAATGGGTTCAGACACTCAATTCTTGGACAAGAATTTGCTCTTGGAAGGTTTCAGCTAGATTTCTGTTTTACTGTTCTTATTTTTGCAGGTGAATGTGTTTGTAAAGGTTGTTCTGAATGTTTTCTTAACCCTGTGATCTCACAGGACCAAAAAGTAAATAGTGAAAAACAAACCTTTTTTGGTCCCCAAACAGTTTCCTTTTTATTCCTGAAATGGAGAAGCCAAATGCTTGCAAGTTTTGCAAAAATATTTCAGCCTTTCTATAAACATTGCTTCAATATTCTAAACCTGCTGCTCATAAAACTCCCACTGGGTTATTTTGGACAGTTTGAGATCTAGCAAGAGTGAGCATGATTTCATGAGCAGTTAGAAATAGGTCATGAATCATGATATAAATTTTTTCCTACACGTTTTGCCTCTGATTCAGCTGCAGAGGGTAGTTCAACACTATTAAAAAAATAGTTAACAGTTAAACCATTTATAATTTAAGAGCAATTGGAGAAATCCTATAGAAGATAAAATGCTTTCCATAGGGAAATATGTGAGAAATTTTATTTTCATAGGTCACTCCATAGTCTTTCCTAAGGTTCCATTTTGTATTCTGAGGCAACTACAGTCAAGCAGCAAGATTTAAGATGATCACTGTGAGAGGCTTAAATGCCAGCAAAACTTACTCTTTTTTTTTTTTTTTTTTTAAAGGAGCAGACCTGAATGTCCTCAACATGAAGGCATTCCTCGGAGTACAGAAGGTTCAGAAGCACACGTGAAATTCTTATACACCTACGCATGCAGTATGAGAAACAAAGAGGATGAACTGGAAGTGTTGTTCAGTTCCCAAAGTTATGACATGATTGGTATTAGTGAGACTTGGTGGAATGAATCCCGCGGTTGGAGTGCTGCGATGGAGGGCTACAGGCGGGGCAGGTGAGGTGGAGGAATGGCCCTGTATGTAAGGGAGAGGTTTGATTGTACAGCCTTTACAGTTAGCGATGATGTGGTTGAGTGACTTTCTTATATGCATACTGAAGTTGTTATCAAACACAACCCAAGCAAGTTCATTCCTTCTGTAGTCCAGAGCCTTTAAACAGAACAGAAGTGATATGATTGCACACAAGCCGGGTGTTTGCCATAGAAGGACAATATCTTCTGTTGTGATCCAGGTTTTCAAAATCCCCTGCAGTGCCTATCAGCAGCTACGCTGGCAGTGTAACCAGGAATAGTGTAGAATTATCATGTGTCTCTGTGCTTGAAAGATGTTTTAGTAATATAATAAAGGGTTGCTGAAAGAGCGAGTCCATCATGAGGTGTCTTTCCTGCTGTTCCCTTTAAGATTCTGCATGGTGTTCAGCTAACACCTCCTTGTTCTTTATAAGCATTTTTCTGAACCTTAGGCTGAACAGAAATCAGTTGCTTGCAAATATAAGGAGTGTTTAGGAAGAATCATAACTTCCCATTAAAAAAAATTAAATAATTTGCTAAAGCTAAATGTGTAGTGAAAAAATTTCAGCAGCTGGAAATTCTGTCTTTTTGGAACTTGCAGTTAGGATCAGTGATGGACATGGCCATATTTTTAGCCTGTATCTTGATGAAGGAAAAAACAGTTATTTAAAAAGGTTAACTGAAATTGAAGTGATTCATATTGTCATGCATACCATATCCCTCTGGTCCTCATGGAACTAAAACGAGAAGCTTCTTAAAAAGGACACACTTTTTGGAGCCTCAGCACATACCTAAATTACAGGCCTGATCTAAAGCTATTTAGGATCAATGTAAATAGCTTTTTCTCTTTGAAGGCTTTGAATTGGCTTCTTAATCTCCTTGGTGTAATTTGAAATAACTCTTTCTATTGGAAACATAAAAACTGAGCCTGAAGCTTTCAGGCATCAACCATCCCATGGCCGGGATCATACAAAAATTCATAAACTGAAGAAACACTGATTTAAATACCAATTTTTACTGTTATGTGTAGAAGAGTATTAGTATGGCTTTAACATGTCACTTGAGATCCTAAGTACCTAAACCAGCATTATTTTAGGATTAATGTTTCTAGTCATCCTAAGTAGAACAAGTCCATTACTACTTAAGTTGTACCCACAGAAGAAAATCACTATACTGTCACAAAATAAGAGAGAGACAGAAATAATATCTCTATAGGAAGGAAGCAGAGCAGTTTCCTGGGACCACAGGCCACTTAATTTGGAATCTGGTCCAATCTTTAAAAAAGACAAAAAAGACATCCGTAGTGACAAAGTTGTATTTTTTTGTGGGGAATAATGTAAATCATGGAGTATCTGTCTTATAAAGAGCTTATTAAGATTCCAGGTTGCATGATTAAATCAAGGTGCTTTAAAACCTGAAATGCCTATTTTTAGCTTCTGCCATGATTTATGGTCTCACACAGAGCAGAAAAAATTTTCAAATAATTTCCACATAGACTTACAATGGCTATAAGCTGTGACACAGCCATTAAAAAATATCTGGTTTTGATGTAACAATGTCAAGTAATGAAGAATTAGCTACCACCAACACTTGTTTCAGTGTCAAATTACCTTGATTTAAACATGTGCTTCCTCCTTGCAATCCAAATAATTTTGGTGTTTTTTGGTCAGCAGATTTTGTCAAAAGCAGGTGTGTGGTTTTAAAAAAAAAAAAGAATTGTGATGGAAAAATAATTATAATGTAGGCTTCTGTGAAACACAAACCCAAGCTTTCATGTCAAAGTATGGTGAGGAAAATGGAAAATGCTCTGATGCACAAGGATGAGCTCTGTGGCAGATGTTCCCCTCAGCTGGAGCCCCCACTTTCCTGATTGCCCAGCCCTAGGGACCTGCTGAAGTACCCCATGACTCCTGGTCCAGGCTTCCCACATAAGGAATCTATTGTGCGTGGGAGAATTTATTTGTCCATATTTTCTCCTGATATGCTGTTCAGACATGGCAACAACAAAACCTGGACCTGAGAACTGAGAAATGTTATCAGGTCCCCTCCTCGGCTGTGCCTGTGGCTGTTATAGGACAGTGCTCTGGTCTGATTCTGAATTTCTTAAGTGGAATAGTACTCTTTGTGCTCAGTAAAATCTGCAATGAAGTTTCATATTCTATATTTAATCTAGCTACTTAACAGAGCTTGCTCACCATGATAAATCCAATTAAAAATTTACATCTTTTACTGTTGCAGAAAATGGTCACATCAGGCAGTGCTCAGCTCAAGGGACATGGTCTGATAGGTAGTAGAATTGGGTAGAGTAGAAAAGGGTAGATGCTTTTTCCTATTCTTAGTGGTTTTATCACTAGGGGTAGGGTTTAGCAGTTTTAGCACTATGAGTTGGTGTCAGATACGAGACTAAAGCTGGACTCAGGTAAGCAATAAAGAGTTCTTCCATACTAAATCTGTCCCCTTATTCTGCTCTTCCTGCAACCATGAACTGATCAACAGTTGCTAAGGGGAAGAACAAAGGTGCTGTTCAAGAACAAAAGCTTCTTTTTATTGACTGTTTCCTGACATAAAGGAAAACCTTAAGATTACAAAGGAAAAAAAACCTGAGTGATAAGAGATTCTTCATTGGATGTCTTTACATATGACTTAGTTTCGCTTCACAATTGAGCTGTCATCTCAGTAATTTCTTTTTTTTTTTTTTTCACCTTTCAAGCTACTGTTAAAATATCAGGCTGGGAAAATTGAAATATTGTAGAATGGCAGCACCTGAAAGCTCTGATAATTAGAGTCTGCTTAAGCCTCTATGCTTCTACTTTTAAAATACTCCGTGACCTATTTTGTTAGAATTTTCCTTGTAGAACTGAGGTAGCCTTGGGAGACTGTATGTACTATGCTTTTTCAGTACCATAAATGCCTGTTTATTCAACTCTTGGATGAAGACGGAAAATGAATGTTTATCATTGCAGTCAACTGTGGATATGCGTCTAGCTTGTACAGTTTAGTGCATGAAGTCTTATTAATGACAGCCTGAAGCAACACTTGACTTATATTTTCTCATGACTTTCAAACTTTTTTACAGTGTACCACGAATAGATGAAGGAAATTGCAGGATTCCAGCCAGTGTTATTCAGAAAGGTTCTCACATTGCACTTCCAGTTTTGGAGGATGTATTTTAGCTACCGGAACAAAGGAGGCAAGTGCTCATGTCCAGTGCTCTTCCTCCAGGATGTGGCATGGGTTGCATATTAGTCCTTGAAATAGTTTTATTATTGTGTAGAAAACGTATGTTTCAAGAGCCTGGAGAATGAATCAGATATTTGAGTGAGTGCAGTAGCACTAGGGATCTGAAGTACATCATGCATGCTAAATATCTTTTTACTGCACTGCATGGAGTAGTGAGATAATTAGCTAAAAAGTTTATAGATGCAGATTTTCTGCTCTGCAACACAGCTCAAGCAGCATAACAAGGTTTTGTTATCATGGTAAGATAAACCTATTCGTCAGCCCATTTAAACCTGAAAGGTTTAACTTAATAATAATGGTATAGATTGTTATTTCTTTTTAAAATTACAATTGGGTTATAGAGAAGAATTTCCAGAAAACAGACAATAAATTAGACAACATAGCTGCAAAATAAGCGAAATGGTCTAACAAGTTCAGAAATCTTTCAGGAAACTTGCAAGACTTTCACTTTTCTTTAATAAGTCTCTGTTCTGTTTATCTAAATACTGATACATACAGAGTCTTTTTATCTTGCCTTCCTACATTAAGTTTTCCAGTTGTAGAGTTCAGGTAGTTCAGGTTTAGCAGCAGTAATCTTCAAGGAGTTTCTTATTTTAGTGATGGTGACTGTAGATGTAATCAAGGTCTGTGAACCCCCAAAAAATCACAGTCAAAAGTTTAAGTCAAAAGTACTGCATGGACTATACTTTTCAGGGATAATGTATATTTGATTTGCTTGTGGAGTTTCTTAATGCCTTTTTTTAATTCTATAGCCATAGAATTATCTTGTCAATAACATTGACAATAAGGATAAATAGTATATCAGCATATTCATAAGATGTTTGGGATTTTTTAAACCCTAAAAAACCACAGTTTTACCCACCCTCCTCATCCCCTTCTTCCAAACTCTAAGCCTAAAACAGATAGAACTGGTTTATAGAGACGTGGGACATAGAGATCTTGCAATGGCTTAAAAGAACACCACTTTTTTCCCCAAACTGTAGACACTGCATTTTCACAGATGTAAGTCAGATGACCTAAACCTGAGGAAAGCTACCTTTGAAGGTGTAATATTTAGTAATTTTGTCCCCTAAGGAGATAGATATGGACACCAAAAATACATGACTACACATTATTTCATATAAAGAAGGGGAAACTGTAGTTTATTGAAGTTGTCTTTGAAAAGTTAAGTTTCTTTCAGTGTATTTTAATTTACCACTGGATTTAATCTCAAAATGAAAGAGTTTTCAGGGGGAAGCAGAGCGATGAGGAGCATTTGAATAAAAAGATGAGGAAAACATTCTAGATCCTGATTTTAAAGAAAGAGAAAGAAAATCTGATGTTTTAAGGCATCCAAATTACATCATGTAGGGGTTTCAGCTGACTGACTATAAGAGAGAGGAGAGGTGAGAAGGATGGGAAAGCCTCGTGGACAATGCCAGAAAGTTCTGCAGGTTTTCCTTCAAACTGTTTCAAACTGCAAAGCAAGGACTGTCCCTGCACTTCTCTGGTTGTCATAGGGAGAGTTACTCTAACTCCATCTGCCCCTCGGACGGACGTGAGCTCCTGCTACTGTTACTCTGTCATGCCCGCCTGGGGCTCACAGTTTTACTGAGGTCATAGAGTCATAGAATCATTAAGGTTGGAAAAGACCTCTAAGATCATCAAGTCCAACCGTCAACCCAACACCACCATGCCCACTAAACCACGTCCTGAAGCGCCACATCTACACGTCTTTCGAACGCCTCCAGTGACGGCGACTCCACCACTTCCCTGGACAGCCTGTTCCAGTGTTTGACAACCCGTTTGGTGAAGAAATTTTTCCTAATATCCAATCTAAACCTCCCCTGGAACAACTTGAGGCCATTTCCTCTTGTCCTGTTGCTAGTTACTTGGGAGAAGAGRCCAACACCCACCTCGCTACAACCTCCTGTCAGGTAGTTGTAGAGAGCAATAAGGTCTCCCCTCTGCCTCCTCTTCTCCAGGCTAAACAACCCCAGTTCCCTCAGCTGCTCCTCATAAGACCTGTGCTCCAGACCCTTCACCAGCCTCGTTGCCCTTCTCTGGACACACTCCATCACCTCAATGTCCTTGTAGTGAGGGACCCAAACCTGCACACAGTATTCGAGGTGTGGCCTCACCAGTGCCAAGTACAGGGACAGGTACATAGTCCTTGCTCCCTCTGGCACATCCTGGAGTGGGCTCCTGCTCCGATGTGGGCAGGCTGGTAGCTGCAGCCAGTGGCTATGAAGAGATAGGAATTGCAACTTAAAGGGTTTTGGGCACAGAAGAAAAGAAATTGATGTGTCTGAGGGGTCTGGAGATGGAAATAATGGGGAAATACTTGACAAAACTGTGGAATTTTGTGACCACACAGATCCAAATGCTGTAGTGTATGGATATACACTATGTGGTGCCAAGTGATGATGATAAAATTATTTTCTTATTAAAAAAAAAAAATTGTTTTTAGTTTTTTTCTCTTGCACAGCAGAGAAAAGGCACAGAAAGAACAATTTATGGGGAGGAAAAAGAGAGGAAAAACCAAGCCAAGAGGTTTAGAAAAGACTTTCCCTTTTTTTTTCTGTGCTAATGACTGGGCAGAGTGTTGCACAGCATACAGAGTACCTCTGCAGAATTCCTTATGCACTTCAGCCTGCTACCTGCTAACACAGGAATGAATTAGACCAGCACAAGGCAGTAGAGAAGTTTTCTGCGCACGTACCCCAGCTGGTCCAATGTTCTGACGTTCAGACATTAATGTCCCCAGGTAGTAAATATTGCTAATGAAAAAGAAGGCTCCAGATATTTTCTTTTCCTGATATAATTCTTCTGAAATATGCCAGTATAGCATTTGACATATCTCAACAAAGAGAATAAACACACACAAATACTACCTAGAAAACGCAAAGCTGTGATTTCATCTGGCTTAACATGTAAGGGAAAAAAAGTGTACTTTTTAATGTAATAATGTTCTGCCACTTAAAAATCTAAGCTTAGAGCTGGCCATCTGCGAAAAATTAAAGGCGTTACTATAGAAGTGGTCAAATGTTTTATTTACATGATTAAAACACCACTGTAATGCAAGAGCACTGAAGTTTCCCAGTGGACTTAAAATAGGCAAAGAGAAAGGTAGCTACAAAACCCCCTGTATTTTCAAACAGCTTTGGGCGCAATGCTTTCTTTGCTGGAAGAAGTAATTGCCCTACCTGAATTGAGTTTATTATGTAATACAGAGGCTGGGATAATGGATTGGGTTACTGAATAAGGCAAAATGGAGGGATTACTTAGCTCGAAGCTGGAATGGAGTTGTTGATGAAATTTTGACAGGGATCGCTAGCAGGATTTAATGGACTTTCTCTGAGGAGAAGTGACGCAAAAGAAAAATTTCCTATATTTGCCATTCTTATAATATGCCTGTGCTCCCAAGAGGAAGTCTGGGAAAAAAGCAACGCTTATAGAAGCTTTAGCACTTTTTCCCTGAGATGGCTGCTCAGCAAAGCCAGATACATGCAATTCTCTCCAAATGTGTAGGGCTTAAAAGAGGTAGTAGAAAGTGCATCTGAATCCACATAGATGATGGTAATCTTAATAAAGAAGTAACAAATTAAGCTACTGCTATGGGAAGAAGAAATGTCAGTGGGCCGGGACTTTTCCAGGCTATTCTTAGCTAAAGGAGCAGCTCTGGCCATGCTTTGTTTATGAGGAGAAAGGGCACTTGAAGTCAGAAAGTACGTGGATGTCTTAAACTTTTTGTAGAATGTCTACAAGGCTGGTAGGTCTCTTTTTTTTTTTCCTTCCTCTCCTCGATATAAGAGGAAATTATGTGATGTTCTTGATGTTTAATGGAAAGTCCATTTGAGCCCTCAAAAAAAGCAAGTATGCGCTGATAGTTAAGAGAAGAAGATATGAAAACTGCATGTCTCATTTCCTCTTAGTTCAGGTTGTGTTGATAATGAACAAGCTACAACAGTTTTGTAAAAATTCCCCAGAAGTGTACCACTGCAACACAAACCTGGGAGTCTAGATGCGTAATTTTGCTAGAAAGCCTTGTTTCCATTGCAAAAATTTGCAGCCCAAAAACCAGGGAGGAGTAAGGTGGGGAGGAGAGTGGTTGGCAACCTGCAGTGCTGATGAAGACGTTAGAGGCAAAGCTGATGTGACAGCMATGGCTGTTCTCAGAGATTCACCCGGGACTCAGTCTCATCAGTGATAATCTTCTCAAGTCATCTGGGTAAAAGTCAGGGTAAATTCAAAGAGGACTGACCTGAGATTGATCTCTACTACCAAGACAACTAGTGTTCTCTTTGGTTTCAGGGTCCTGGTCTYATGAATATCTGCATTGCATTCGTGCTTCCTCATTCCTTCTGGAGTGAACCAAATACTTCTTTTTGACATGAAGCTGCAGTAGCTTGTCTTGACAGGATAGTTTGCTGCAGGGTTTGTCCCAGACAGACAGTGCAGAAGATGGTTTCCTTGGACCAGAAAAGCTTCCTACTTGCCATGTGACATGGTAATTTCCTCCAGCATACCCCCAAGCATACAATGCTTCCTCAGAACTGTGATAGCAAATGCAGTGCTGTCTGGATATTATTTTAGATACTTTTGAGAAAAAAATCCTCCCATTTTGTCTTGGGGCTGTAATGACATTATGCAAAACCTTGAGGAGTCTAGGCAAAGTGCTATGCATTGTTTTTACATCAGTCATCTCCACAGGTTACTAGTTCTGAGCAGTGGGAACATTGTAGACAGTGGGTCTGTAGCCTAGGTTTCTCTCTCCACAAGTCAGTTTGGATATAGCCTTCATGCTACCTGTAGCAAGTGGTAAGAAAATCAAGAAGGTGAAAATAAACTGCTGAATTTCATTAGGTGAATGGTATCGACTAGAACTTGTCACATCAGAAAATGCTGCGAGAAAGGAGGATTTCAGGCTGAGCTACTGGTAAACAACTTCAGCGTCCTGGAGGTTGACTGGGTCTGTCCTCACCTGTGATAGTCAGTATGACAAGTTGTTATTGTTGAATATGCTATAAAATAAAATATTGACTCAAATAATTTGAAGCTGGAGAGACAATTCAGTTGCCCAGTGCTGATATACAGTTTACTAAAATATCTACTGTGCCAGGTTTAGATACAGACAGAAGTATCATAAGTACATCACTAAAATGTCACATTTTCACAAACAATATTCGTATGATCACTGAGTAATTTTGTTTTAATATCTACCATATTTCAATGTATTTACAGAAATATTCTGTACCAGGATGGCATCAGCTGAAGGAAGATTTGGGCAAATTGACCAGATGTAAATTGTCAGTTTTCATACATAAATTCTGGTACAGCGCAGATGATTAAATATAGAAAACTCATTATCAGAGGAAGAACAGCTATATATAAAATCCATGTACTTCCAGAGCTAGCAAAATCTGAGCCAGGATTCAAATCCTGAATATAACAAGAAAGAAACTAGGCTGAAAGCAGTAACTGCAGTTTTAAAATTAACCTTAACTAGAATCTGCTACTCAAACATTTTGATTTAGCTACGATTTGACAAACTTCCATTTTTTTGTTAATCACAATGGCCCTTCTGTTAACTCATATGGCCTGTTGGAGCCTGAGCAGAATGCAGCACTGGAGAAACTGTACCCCTCTTCCTGTGATTTTTGAGTGATTCTTCTCTGTGAATTGCAAACGGCAGCATCTGAGTTCAGATAGTTTGGCTTCTAGTCAGGAAGCAGAAATGGTCAGTGTGGTTTTTTTGGTTGGGTGGTCGGTGTTTTTTTGGTTTTGTTTTTTGTTTTGTTTTTTTGTTTTTTTTCTCCCTGCAGTGCTGATTCTCCATTCTCCAAGATTGTTTAATTGGATTATGTGTCCTGGTTGCTTAGAGCACACACTGTTTTTGCTAAGAAAAGATGTCTTCCTGCGGTTTGTATTTTTTCTCACATGTTACTAGAGGAAGCAGATAATGTATTTACATGTTGATGATGTCCTGTGTGTTTCCCTGAGATAAATGCATTTAGCTAAGCACACTTTTATTTGCTTATTTTCTATAACTCTTTGACTGAAGTGCTTGTGAAACTGTAGGCAGCCATGAAATCAATGAGACTCAAGAGGTAAGGCTTTAGTCAGAGCAAGAACTTTACAATTGGCTTTTGCATCAATAATCCATTGCTTCCTTAAAAATCAATGGCTTCTTTAAATAGGCTGTTTCAAAGAGCATTTTCAAAAGATTTGAGTAATGAACTATTTCATCTTTCCACACAGCAGCTACACTGATCTAGGAGTAATAAGGGGCATGACAGGTGAATCACTGAATCTTAAAATTATTGCTCTTCAGCAATAACCTGTAATACTAGATTTTTTTCTGAACATTCTGAAATGAACAACTCTGGGGGAAAGGGCATGCTGAGGAGAGAATACATTTATAAAAATGCAATTGTTAGGTTAAGCAATTAATAAGAGTTGTTAGTTAAAAATTAAAAGGGAGACTAAATTTCATCTTATGGGAAATGAGTGATTACAAAAGGCAGACGATCTATGCAACCCCCTTCTTAAGGCAGTGGAGATTATTGTTGCCCTCTAATGGTGTGTGCTGAAGCTTATCCAAAAAGCGACATAAATCCACAAATCTCTATCCAGTCACTCAATTACATTTTCTGAAAAGAGAGCTATGAGTTAAGGTTGTACCAAGCATGCTAGTCTCATTTAAAATTGCCTCTTAAGTAGTTGTAACATTTATTTTGTCTTTACTAGCTGAAGTGCAAATTTTATTACACTTGCTTTCTGGTTTCTGTTTCCAGGGATAACCACCAATCATCCTTTTAAGTAAGAGGGATATTTTCTTTACTCCTGTGTATTCAGGATAATAATTTTTGACCGTGTTCTTTCACCAGCAGCAGAACCAGATAGGGAATGAAGGTAAATGGTAGTGAAAAATGTGTACCTGGAACAGGCTGAACCTCTTCATTGCAATTTTGAAGAAAAACTTTAGCACTGGCCTTGGTGTGAGCTTTCTTTGCAAGTGGTGGAAGCAAAAATTGTACTGCTGAAAAGAGCAATTATTTCAAAAAAGGCTTGAGTGTATGTGGACATATAAATTCATGCAATTTCACATCAAAGTCTGGCTTCTATCTCAAGAGATAAAGAATTTTTTTTTTTTTAGTTTATTTAATATGGCAGAAAACTCTTTTTCTAGAAACACTGACTTCTAAGAGAATTTTAAACCTCTCCTTCCCCAGCTTGTGTAGTAAAGAATTTCTCTGAAAAATCCAGAGGGTCTGCTCTCAACCTGTCTTGATACAACTGTGTTTTGTAGTATATCATGCCAAAGCTGGTGCTTAGGTTCAATCATGAAAATGCTTTCCAAGACTAATAGTAAGCTCTAATACTTGCTATTATTATTCTTCTTATCCTATTTTATGATTGCAGTTCCTTTCTTGTAATTAAGATACTACTTTTGTTTCATGACAGTGCAGAGATCAGGGGTAGGATCGTGCTGCATATGAGCACAATTGTTTGAGTGGGGTAACGATAGCTGTTGTTACAGAAAAGCGTGTCCTGGCTCATGCTGCATAAAATGTATTTGGACTCTTCATTCTTGGACCAGTTACTGTCAGTGCAACCTGCAGCAGAAAAAAGCTACAATATATTAACAAACAATGATGCATCTAAACAGTTGTCAGTTAACCCCCAATTTATCTGCAGCATTCAAACACAAAATTCATGTCAGCAGGTAATAACTTAAGCTGTATCATATTTCTAAATCTAATATAAATTAATTATGGCACAGATAGCATGCAAATGCTACAGGAAGAAAAATCCAGTTAAATAGATGTAAATATTCCAAGTTGATTAATGGTTAGTTTTTTTAAAAAAACAAAAGTCTTCAATATTGAAGAACTGATAGTAATGCACCAAATAGGAGCCCTGTGTGGCTAGGAGGCAAGAAGGATTGGAAAACCCAATATAAATAAAAGTAATTTAAATTTAAACTTTATATACTTTGACAAAGTGGTTTGGGAATTTAAATATTACCTGAAGACTGGAGCATGTGCTTTTTCATGATAATCAGAAAAATGTAGTCAGCTAATTAAGTTTTGCCCTCATGCTATGTTGAAAAAAGCAGTCACCAGAAAACAAACTTTTTATAAGCTCTAGAGTAAATAATTAAAAACCACATTTGACCTCTCCAGTGCCCCTTAAAAGTAAAAACATAATATGGAATTCAAGAACTCCAAGATTCAATCTATTAGAGAGAAACAGTTATGTATTTAAGAGGCTTTCCTGTCAATGAAGAGAATTATTACTATTTTTTTACTCTCCCCTTCCCTAGTAATCTTACTCTAGATGCTGCTTATAAAAGGAAATCTACTTAGCTTTTTTTCCTATATTCCTAATTAGAAAAGGGCATGCCACACCTTGCTCGTCCTAACGAGCATACAAATGCATACAAAATTAGGGATATTTGGCATATCATCATTCACAACTATGAACTTTCTTATTTCAGCTCTGTTTAGATGACAGTCTGTGACCAAATTCTCTTTATTATTGTCACTTTTGATTAATTTTAAAATTACAAATATTGCTTTGTGAGATGTTTACTTGAGATTCATTTAGATTTTTAACTCATTCAAAAATCTTTGCTTTGGTGGACTTTATATGGTTGCATAAAAGATAAAGTTTTACAATTTTTGTACGAGTGTGTCAGATTACTACTACAGGAGTCTCATATAAATTGCAAAGTTCCATATTTTTGTTTCTCTTCAGTTTAGTGCTATCAATTTAGCTTGTTAATAGTTGATTTGTTTTCATTAGTCAGCTGTCTGAACTCAACTCCCTGGGTATTGTTAAGAACCCCGATCCTACTATATCTAGGGTCTACTCACTAGACTCATGTCCTACATGTTTATGGATCATTGATGAATCTCCTAGTACCTTTGTTAACAACCTTTAAACCAGCTTCTGGTTTTCATTGCTACCCTGTGAACTGAGAGTTGTGAGGATTCTCGGGGAAGTAAGGAGAGGGGTCAGTAAGACTGCTACCATGGATTTCC
>JASVER010000005.1:253177-358791 GCA_030449065.1 Oceanodroma leucorhoa | reverse complement strand
TAGTGGGCATTTGTACTGGGTTGATGGTTGGACTCGATGATCTTAGAGGTCTTTTCCAACCTTAATGATTCTATGATTCTATGATTCTATGATATGCATTTGGGGTTGCGTTGTAGCTCATTACTGCTACTTAAGAGGTACTGAGACCTAAACTTCTCCAAAGACTTGAGAGAATAATGTTATAGCTTTGTTTTTTTCAAGCTCCGATGAAACAATGGTGGTATCTAAGCTTGAGAAGAATGTTAGAATAACATACAACCTTCAAAATATGAAAACTAAAGGATCCATTTACCTATGTTTCACTAACATATAGACAGAAAGAGTTTTGACAATTTTGAAAGCTGAAAGAAACAGCAAATCATTTTTTGTACTTAAATGGACTGCCTATAATAAAAAAAAATACTTATAACAAATTTCACTAATTCCACCTTACTGTTCTTTTGAACAGTAAAAGATAGTGTGTGGTGCAGACTTGGCTTATTGTTGCCAGTGTTTTTCTTGATTTCCACTGTATCTGTATATTTCTGTTTCTCTGTATTTCACACTTGATTGCAGCAAAGAGTGAAATTACTGATCAGTAAAAAGTTGCTCTGGGTTATCACCTTCTGATAGCAACTTTCTGCAGTTGAACAGAGGAATAAAAGGATCTGTAAGGTGGCTTTTCTTTATTTGCATCATAAAATGTAAACTGTATTTAGATGGGCTGCTCAGTTTCATAGCAGAATGAGCAATGAATGTAAGAGTTCTTTAGTGCAAATGAAACTGAAATTATGGGACCACGGAACTTCCATCCATGCATAAATGACATCAACAGATGTAATGTTTACTCACTCATCACATTAAATTGCACGGGATAAAAATTGGAAGATATCAGAAGATCTTTCTTATATTTTTATATTATATTCTGAATATAAGCAATGTCTTGAGTCTGTTAATTCCTCTCTCTTTCTCATCCATATTCACTATTCATACCCAGAATTCACTGTCTGAAGTGATTGAATTTTTAATGAACCTTCTGCCAGTAGTCCATTGCTATCTGTCTTTAGGAAGACTTCTGGAAGCTTCTTCTAGCTAGAATATATTGATTCATTTAGCTTGACTCCTAACTGTGTTTATGCATGAGAAATGAATGTCTGACCCTAAATTCTATGAATACATTTCTATGTAGTGTTGAGTTATAGTACACATTTAGTGATAAAATAAATGTTGCATCTAGTTTATTCACCAAAGCGGTTATGGCAGTTATAATTCTTAAAAAAGAATCCGTTTGTTGTACTGTGTTTGTTCTCTCTGTGCCTGACAGAGAAACTAATGTCAATAAAGTCAAGCCCACATAAAAGCCCTCAGGCACAGTCCCTGTCATTTGGAAATTGTCGTTATTTCTTCTAATGCTTTGCAATGAGTGATGAAATGGTTGGAAATAACACAAAAGGGGGCATTTGAATTGTCTAAAACTGTCTAATATATCTCGGGACATAGTATTTAAAATTACCTCTTGAATTACTGCAGGCATTAAATGTAGTGCGAATGCATTTCTTGCGCCTGTATTTCTCATAAAGGAAATGTTAGAAGTAAAATAGAGATGGTTTTGTAACTGCTTTGGGAATTTGAAGGATTAGGGAAAGCAGAATTTCTTGCATTTTTTACCAAGTAAGTATGAAGTTGTGGGGTAAATCTTACTCCACAAGAAGGAATTACACAGAATATTTTTAGATAGTAGTAAAGAAGAGTTTTTGGAATGAAATGTTGATGCTCCTCAGAAGTTTCTTTTTTAATGGAAAGAGTATTCCTTTAGGAATCTGTTTTCTTTTTTCCCCTAATCTGACTTAATTACATCTTTGAGATTTTGCTTTCTGTTCCACTGAGTGAATTTCTCAGGGTCTTTAATTGCTGAGTAGGATTATTACTATGTGGTGCAGAGAAACGGGCATGTTAAATTTTCAGACTGTTGATTTACAAGTAAGATCGTGAAAGAAATATGTGTTTTCAGCACCATGCTTTTTAAAATCTACTCCCTCACTGTACTTTTCAAGTGCATGTTATCAATTCATCTTTAGTTGAATACACAATTTAGTTGAATTGCCCTCAAGCAAAAGCAATTGAGCTTGTAATCCTCTCAATTACTCTGCCAGTTGCATCCCAGTTTCTTCTACAGATTTGCCAAAGTTTCTGCAGTGTAGGTCAGAGTTGATATGGGACTCTCATGTCATGTTGCTTCTCAGCAGGGAGTCATTATTTTGTTTAAAACTGTATGAAACCAAGCAGACTGCAGTTCAGCTGAATCCCAAAATCAAAGAGGAATGAAGGTGGTATGTGTACACATGAACAAAAGCAAAACAATAGTAAAGAACAAGGCTAAACTTCTGAAGATGCTTTCTTGTACGTAGCCCTCATTAACATTTCTTCAAATACGGTAGTTAATTTTAGATAGTAAAAATAAAGATGAATTGATTTTGTCTGTTTATTTTGCTAACCCTCTCTGAATTTTATCACTAATGTATAATTCATGCATCACAACAAAGTGTGTTGCAACAATAATGGAATCAAACATTTGCTTACATTTACCCCTTTGTACATGTCCAAGTAAGGAGGCAAAGGAAGGGTACTTGTTTGTAGCATGGCAAACTCGGGTCCAAAGAAACCTTCCTCACCCCAAGAAGTGATAAAAGATTGTGTCTTTTTTGGATGGCAAAGCAATCTGTTGAGAAAACTGTGTGATAATATTTACCCTGACAGCTTGGTTCCTGAAGAGCCACAGGGCTGCAAAATACCTTCTGTACTCAGGTGTCGTGTATTTCCTAGCTCTAGAACATGATTTCCTGGGTTTAAAAATAACTGCTGACAGATCTGTTGGGAAATTTGCTTTGGTAAGGCATTTAATACACAGCGGTCACCAACTTACTAATGGAGTTAATAAATGTAAATTTACTTTATGGTGAGGAAAAGAACCCCCTAGTTAAAAAATGACATGAAAATACTTGTTTTGTAACTGAGGCAGGCAATTGTTTTTAAATGTATATAACACAATTCTTTTGAATTCTTTTCAAACATTTCAGAAAAGATGGACCATTACAAAATAAGGTTGGGTTGTGTTTAAAATGAGATGTTATCTTCCAGCTAGGATGACACAATGGTATTCTGTGCATTCAAAGAAAGGGATTTTAAGGAAGTGATAGGAAATGTCATCTTTTTTATTCTTTTCCTTGCTGTTCTGATTTGTTTACYATTTCAGGCCCCTTTAGATGGTCTGTGTTCAGTAAGAGTTCATATTAAACTTTAGTGTTTAAGTAAATGACTTAGAAGAAGCACTTCTTGTAAGTTATTAACGCAACAGTAAACACAGATATGTGGATCCATGGAAACATGGACAATTACCTGAATTCTCACTATGATGAAATATCAAAGTGTGGTCATATGGAATATCATATGGACATTATTTTTGTATTTTAGTCAGATAATATTTCAGGATGCTTGTCCTTGCCACCATCTGTATAAGGTCTGTACAATTTTGTCAGTTATGTCTTATTTTATTGATGTAGAATAATCTTAATTTTTCACTTAGCAGTGCTGTTCAGGAAAACTTTCCAAATGACAAATATTTAAATGACTTTATAACTTAATTGTCTATTTTAAATGCCAAGCTTATTTACCCTGCTTCTCAGGCTATTGGGTTCAATAAATTTGTAAGGTTTAGATAACCCTTGGAGAATTCTAAGGCTGCACATTCTCCATGAAAATGTATGCTGTTTAATTAATTGCTGCTTAATTAAATAATGATTGATTATTAGGAGGAAATTATTAATGCTTTCTCAGAGGACTGAAAAAGTGCTCCAGCCAAATGTTCTGAATTTATCCACTGTAGATGATGTCAGAATAAAAATCAGTGCTCCTAAATGTGTTTTTACTGCTTGGGCAAAAATTTCATTTCAGCATTGAAAAGCTGTAATTACACTTTTATATTATTAATACAACATACGTATGTGACTTATAAGCTGATAACAAACTTTGTAAATCTCCCATCACGTGGATCATAGAATCATTAAGGTTGGAAAAGACCTCTAAGATCATCGAGTCCAACCATCAACCCAGTACCCATGCCCACTAAACCATGTCCCGAAGCACCTCATCCACACGTTTTTTGAACACCTCCAGGGATGGTGACTCCACCACTTCCCTGGGCAGCCTGTTCCAATGCCTGACTACCCTTTCAGTGAAAAAATTTTTCCTAATATCCAATCTAAACCTCCCCTGGAACAACTTGAGGCCGTTTCCTCTCGTCCTATCACTTGTTACTTGGGAGAAGAGACCAGCACCCGCCTCTCTACAGCCTCCTTTCAGGTAGTTGTAGAGAGCAATAAGGTCTCCCCTCAGCCTCCTCCAGGCTAAACAACCCCAGCTCCCTCAGCCGCTCCTCATAAGACCTGTTCTCTAGACCCTTCACCAGCCTCGTCGCCCTTCTCTGGACACACTCCAGCACCTCAATGTSCTTCTTGTAGTGAGGGGCCCAAAACGGAACACAGTATTCAAGGTGCGGCCTCACCAGTGCCGAGTACAGGGGCACGATCACCTCCCTACTCCTGCTGGCCACACTATTCCTGACACAGGCCAGGATGCCATTGGCCTTCTTGGCCACCTGGGCACACTGCCTTATCCTGCAGCCTTACCAGAACCATACCAAAAAAAGGGTGGGGAAAATGCTTTTTTTGGTAACCTAATACTGGCACAGCTGAGAGGGACACATGCTTTTTTGTCTATCTTTACCTTTACTCCTACTTAAATTTAAGCTCAAGGTGGTGGAACCTCAGATGCATACAGTCCAAGGACATTCTGGTAGCACTCACAAGACTTGCAATGTTGTGTTTGTTGGTGAAACGCTACCTTCCCTGAAGAGGAGGACTTRTCTTGGGAGCAAAGCACTTTTAGTGGCATTTTTTAATTGGAAGTTCTGTTTCCACTGTGGAAATCTTTTTGAGCTGTACACCTTATGGGACACTTGGCCATTGTGGAATGATTGTGCAAGGTCTCTTGATGTCCTCCCCTATGGTGCTGCCTACTGACCTACACGTATTTGCTCTCTATGTGTTCATCCTAATGTGCACCACAAGCAGTAAATTACCTTGTCAAGAAACCGACAGTAACATGCACCAAGGCTGATGATGTCTGGGAATCTGTGAAGGGAAGTCTTGGAAGGTGGACCAGAAGAGCATCTAGGCTGTTCTTGCAGTATGGCTTGCAGGTGGTATTTGACCCAGCATTTCTTAAATTCGTCTTTGCTGGGCCACTGAGGAGTCTTCCCACTTAGACTCAATCCGATTTATACAATATGGTAGTTTATGGTAAACATGACATATGACAATGTACTGTGGGATACCAGGTTATCTTCCATGACTTGGCTTAGCCAAGTATTTTAGTATGAACATAATCTAATTCAAGAAATGCCCCCAAGCCCCAAAACAGTGTCAAGACCTATTTATCTGACTCTATACGTGAACAGCTTCTATGTTTGAGAATTAAATGTTATATCTGTGGACTATTTCACTTTCAAATTAAAAAGTCTTGATATCAGCAAAAAGTTAATATGGCTTTCATTGAGCTTGCTAAAAAGTCTTTCTATAAAATTCAAGAAGTGAAAGGAACCATTTGAAAGTTCTAAGGATTTGTTTTCGTTAAATGTTCTCTTAATCTTTAATATGTGAAAATGAAGTGCCAGAATCAACCTTTAGATATCAGTAATTATTCTGTATCTTGATTTCCCCCTTTTACCAGCTCCTATCCAAAATACTATTTTCTAATTTTATTTAGGCTCTAGCTTTTCTTATCCCAAATATTTTTTATTGCTTATTGCTGAACCGTTTTGTAAGATATGCTGTATCTCTGACATAAAAATATTGGAAATGAATTTTTTATTTCAGTTGAAGGCATGGTATTGATTTGTATAATAAGCTTCATATTTTCCAGTTCAAAACGGAAAGCTTAACAAAGCATTGATGGCACCAAGGAAACCTCTCAATTTACGTCAACTGGAAATGCTGCTCAATATTATCATTATATGATTTAGAAGGTATTTGACATTTCCTTTACAGCAGTGTCATACCTTTAGTTGTTACAAATCCAATACACAAACTCTACAAATGTACAATGAAACTTAGTTCCTGCTACGTCAAAGTCTTTATTTTAAGACTGATTTTACAGTGATTTTTTATGTGGGTTAGTGCAGGCAACTGCATAGAAAATAAAGTTCAATATACAGGCAGAAGTTCTGCTTTAGTAATGTTTATGGCAGTATTAGAGCTATTTTAAGATGAGATTCAATGTGTCAACATGACAGGCAGGGAGGGGAGAAGGGAAAAARATGTTAATATCATGGAGACCTCGTGGCTGAAAGGATAATATTGTGAAAGACTGATGATTCAAAAATCATGTAGACTTTCAAATGAAAAATGGAATCTCAAAAAGACCCCAGCTCTCAATTTACAAAAGCTTTGTTGGACTGGAATTTGAAAGTAGTGAAAGCATAGTAAGGATCAGTGTACACTTTCCATAACTTTTAAATTTGCCTGCTTGAACGCTACCTCCATACTCCTGCTTATGTGTGCAACACAATGTTTAAATTGAATTATTTTCCAGTTCTTAAGTTAATTCACATCACAGAAATGGGCAATCTAATTTCAGTGAAAGATGTTCTAAGACTTCCATGCAATACTGAAAAAAACAGATTTATAAAGTTAGAATATGATTACATATTAATTTGAAAATATTTAAAAATAAAGATTTACCTGTAAGAAAATTACATTAATTTAGTAGAAGAAATAATTACTACTTTTATTAGAATAAATAATGTGGCTTGTAGAAATGGATGTAGATGTTATCACTGGGCTTCCATTATTTCCTCAAGGCAAACTTCTCTGACATGCACTGCGTACCTCTTATCTGCATTGCAGGTTTCTATTACATATTCTACTCTTGTTCCATGTTTGGGATTCCCAGGGATCTGCAGCATTGATCACAGAAGACACTTTTGCCCTAAATGTTGTGAATGTTCCTGTATTTTAAATAAATAATAGTAAAAGAGAATAAAATTGAAAGTTAATTTAATTCACTAGGATAGCAGACTATATAAACCATTGTATCTCTTTGTCACTATTCTTGCTGCAATGTTTTACGGAAGCTGAACCACATGCACTTGAGATTTAGGTCAATGAAAATGTGTTCCAAAACAGATATGACAAAAAACAAGGAAAGATTAAATAAATGTGCAAGTAAGATCCTGGGTGATCCTGTTGGGGGTGTTGGGGTTTTTTTTATGTTTTCTTGAGCTGTGCTGATTGCTTCATTTAAATATCAAATGGAACTTCAAGGAACTAGAAATGAAAGTTCCTGGGAAATAATGAATAAAAATTTTAACTGTTAAATGCTTCTAAACTTTTATTCATGCGGAATAAAGCTAGTAATCAAAGCTAGTAGAAAGATTTTCAACACAGTAAAACTGTCATGGGGGCACTATAATGAATCTGCAGATGTGGAGGGTGTTAAGACTGTAGCAGCCAACCAATTACTTTTGGAACAGTGTTTCTTTGGGTGAATTGCTCTGATACTTATGTGTTTTAATTGAGATGAAGTCTTTACATTGAAAGAGTCCAGCTAAAATGCTACCTGTATGGCATCAATTATGTATAATACAGCAGTGACGGTTTGGTATCAACTGTATTGGTGGGCTAGAAATTGACTGAGTTGAAGAGTAGTAGGTGCTGTTGTGTCCTCTTAAGAAGCATAATTTGGATTATTATTTTATCAGTGACATTTTAAAATTTTCATTCTGGATAGATGTCTTCCATCCGTGTGTAAATCTTTCATGTTTTCTGTGTTTGACTAAACTTATCTGACTGACAACAGAAGGCTTGGCGTTTCCTTAACTATCAGTTATTTGTTAGGTTGAATTGCAAGCAGCGAAGGGTAATAATAGCAATAAAAATGTAAGGTGAATTTATAGTAACACAGGACTATTTTCTTAACAACCGTACATCTTTCTGAAAGGAAGAGTTGTGTCAACAGCCACTGGGCATTAGTCATGTGCTCAGCTCAACAATGTTCTCCAGTGGTGCCTTGAACAGCCATTGCTTTTTAGCAGCAAGCGGGGCAAAGTGTTCTTCGGCAACCAAATATCTCTAAATCAATCAAAAGCCCTTTTATTTCTGTAACAGCATGTATGGATAAGAAGCACTGCTAATAAATATGCTTATCCTGTTGTGTGTGTTATCCCAACTTTCACAATGTGTCATAGAGCAAGAAAACAAATCAATGTTTTTCACTTGAAGCTAAAATGTTCAAGGATGATTTAATAGCACCTCTCTGTTAATGTATTTTTCTCACAGTATGTAATATTCTATTGCAATGGGCAGATATGAATGCAGCATACATAAAACAGAAAGCTCGGGTTTAAAAGTGGATCAACTTTAAAATTATAGCTTAATTTCAGGATTGGTGTAGATGATGAGCACTTTAGCTGAGCATGTTTGTGGAGGTTGCTTTGAAGGCTCTGGTGCCACATCTATATTCCTTTTAGTATCCAAGCTAAGATGGTTAAAGTTAGCTTGGGGTTGTACGTGACATAGACTTGCATCTTTGGAACATACTACAGATGTTAACTATGGGTTTTGTTATTCTGTTTTCAGTGTCTAGTACAGTAGTTGTCAGAGAGACAGGCAGACAACATAGAAATTCTATTTTTCTCTAAGACACAATGGAGAATTTAAAATATTCAAATAAAATGCTTTTTCTATTTATACAAAGTAATGTCCTATTAAGTGATAATCTTCTAAAGTTTATCTGCAGTAATGTTTTTTTACTTAAGGCACAAGACTTCACTAATATTTTTCAGTGCTGACATTTATCCTGCTAGGTATTAAAAATGTTTACATGGCTACAAGTGATCAACTGAGAAAATACAGAGATTAAAGAAACTTACTTCCGCATGTCACACATAGGAAGATATCTTTGAAAGCTTAAAAAGGGTGCCTTTTTCACCCTATGGAGCTTTTTATAGATTCCAGCACATTAAACGAGCAAGGTCATGAAGTCACAAATAGAAGTTGTAATACAATTTGGGATACAGGCTTGAGAGTTTGGACACAATAGCTATATTTTGAAAGATAAAAGTTTAACATATAACACAAATATCTGATAATTTCTTGTCTATTATAAAATTTGTTAACTAGTAGGCTAAGACATTAGCAGTAACTTAAAATATCATGAGGGAAATATCACAGTGTATCACTAGTAGCTTATTAAAGAATACTGCAGCTATTACAGGTGTTTCACAACTGACCACATTACAAACTTTACATTACTATGCAAAAATCAAAGTTACCTGTATGACCTTTCTTCCCCATATTTGTCATAAAGACTTATTCTAATAACTGGGTATATCAGGAGAGTTATGGTAAATTAAATGATGTTATAATTTAAACAACTTTTTGTGTTATTTATGATTTTTAACAAGTGCATTACTCTCTGACCAGTATAATCTCTGCAAAAACATCAACAAGTAGCTCATTCATAACTGTTCTTTTTGGTCCACAGCTTGGAATACTTATGAACTAAAGTGACCCTTATGGTGCCAAAGGGAAAAAAGACTTGAAAACAACTATTGAAATTTCTGTGAAAATAACCAGATGAAACTTGCGATTTAAAATTTCTAAATAATAAACATCTTAGATGTATCATGATAGAGCTTGACTTTTATGTTTACAATAAAATTCCATAATAAATATGGAAAGGTGCTGTTTACTATGTCTTAACACATTTAGCCTTAAATTTGATATTCAGAGCTGGGTGATCACTTTTCCTTAACTTTTGCAACAAATCTGTGACAAACCTAAAAATATGGTGATAACCCTAGTGCTCGGGGCACAATGCAAAAAATCATGATCTACTTTCCCACTCTATTTAAACAGGATGCAGGTGGCTTATTAAGAAAATAAGTTATGGAGCAATAAGAAGAGAATCAAAACACAGAATTATTTTAAGTTTGTCTCTGTGATAATCAGTTTGGCAAAATGAAACCCAGGCTATTTGCAGCTTGATGATGGATAAAGCCTCTATATTTGCATGTAACATAAATATTCTTGCAGATAACGCACCTTCTGTTTCTAGTAGTAAACTTGATTTTGTATTTTGAATATGTTTGATAGGAAAGCAAGAACGGGGAACTAATTTTGCTCCCACCACAATCAGGGGCTACATTTCCCTCTCTTAAGCAGAAATGGATTCTAACCCCCAGTGTAACATTTATGCAGTGCAACTGAATCGACTCCTAACCAAAACTTAGTCATTTTCAGAGGTTCATCTTCCTCCCAGTAAGCAAAACTTTTGCAGTGCCTATTCAAACTGAGTCAACAAAATTACCTGCTTGCAACGTATTTTCAGACTGCAGTTAAACATATACCTAAATATCAATACTATTACACAATTAAAAATTCAATAATGCAAAGATTCTTTTAAAGTTGTTGTGATTAGCTCTTAATTGTGAAGATGTAATTAAAGATATAACTCAGATGATAGCTTTATTTATTTAGATAGAACATGCACTCACAATTGACAATAGCAGAACCCTGTTACTATAGTTACCCTTAAATGAGACTGAGAGCAATCTGTCAAAGACAAGTTTACTACAATCACGGCTGTAGTAATTCTGCGTTAAAAAAAACAACACTGAATTTCGAAGTTATGCCATCTTAGAAGAAAGATA
The DNA here is from genome assembly GCA_030449065.1 of Oceanodroma leucorhoa. Classification (NCBI taxonomy): domain Eukaryota; kingdom Metazoa; phylum Chordata; class Aves; order Procellariiformes; genus Oceanodroma; species Oceanodroma leucorhoa. The sequence continues at coordinate 348,044 of JASVER010000005.1, read as the reverse complement.
CCTAGTCTTTAATACTCTAGGTATTTAAAGGAATTGAATGATTCCTGAGGGACTGAATGTAAAAATTATTATTCTTACAGCCTGAATAAAAGGAAAAAGTAATACTTTGTCCTATGCCTTCCCAGTTTAAGCAAGTAAGTACTGAGGCTCAAACTTATAATTATGCTTTAAAATTGAGTTAAATTCAGGTCCACTGTGATCTCATTGAAGTCATAGAGCTATGTCTTGGCTTCAGAATAAGTACAGACTGTCTGGGCAAGACTTACAGTACAACTATGTTTAAAACTGGCTTTTAGTAGTGCTGGCCAAAAATATGAGTTTCTCTCTCTTTAGAACTTGATAGTTTTGCATTTTGTTGTGAAAAAAATTATGTTTTGTCCCTGAATGATTTGAACAGCACCTAGGTGTGCTATAAATGAACTGGAGTACAACTCAGTTGTGCCCTAAGCTCACAAATGTTTGACGCTGTGCAGTTTTACGGCCTTCAAGTAAATTTTGTGACCAGGAAAAAATGTTGACAGGGTGAGTAAAATGAGGAAAATTGAACCATGGTAAGATTTAACTCAGATGATTACAAGCTTCATTGTTGGTTTGTTTGGGTTTTTTTTTTGTTTTGTTTTGTTTTGTTTTGTTTTGTTTTGTTTTGGGTTTTTTTTACGTACCATTGGTATGAATAAGCAGTATCATTGGTAATGAGTTGGTTATATGATGTCACAGATGGACATGTGCCTTTCTTCTCTTTCCTTTTTCATTACACAGTTTCAAGTATTCTTCCCTCCTCCCAAATGAGGACATCAGCCTCCTGCTTTCATCCTCCTCACTTTCCAGCTTCCCGGCATATATCCCTGCATGGTTGTCCCACTTCATTTTCTCCTTCTCTTCTCCCATAAATGGTCACCTGTTGCTCTCCTGTCTCCACGTCACCAAGGGTGATGTTCATTGTCTTGCTCTGCTTCTACTTTTTTCAGATCACAGTCCATTACCGATGGCATTTCTGCAGCAGACACCATGGAAAGAATAGCCTGGGGAAGGACTAAAATAGTTCATCTGACTCTCACAAGCGGTGGACTATTGAAAGAATCATCTGAAATTGTTTACAAACAGAATACTGAGAAAAAGCACAGCTTTCAGTAAGTTTGAACGTGTCATTACATTGTCTTTATATGCCCTTGATTTTCTAGCTAAGCTATAAAGAAAAAAAGTTCAAAATCAGGGTAAAACAGCTGTATCTACAAAATACCAGCAGCCTCTATTAACAACTTATAATGAATGTTTCAACTTTTTGGCTCTGAAGCACAAATGATGCCAAGTACTTTTGATTACAAAGCACTGGAGTATTTCAAGCAGTAACTTTTTCAAGCAGTAGCTTCCTGTTGATATATTTTAATGAAAAAAGATTTATGCATAAACAATAATATTGCATGATGTTCTTAAAAGAAAAAGATATTTCACTATAAACACTGCTGTCAGGCTGCTCGAATACTTACAAAACCCACTGAAGTAGATAATGGAAAGTAGCGAAGTACAGCTTGTGGAGATCAAGATTATAGAAATTTTTAGTTCATTTGTGCACAGGCAAGTTGTAGATTCTAGAAAAAGAAGACTACATATGTAAGAAGAAAAAATGCAAAACAAAAAAAGGAATTTGAACATCCATATTTATTGCAAAAATAGCTATGCTGTACAAAACAGAAGAAGAGAGAGTCAGAGAAGTCAGGTAAATGCTAATAAATTTTATAGGTTTTTTTATGACCCGGAAGGGCTCTGAGGGACATTAAATTGATTAAGACTGATGCTTGGCTTCTTAACGAGAAGCAAACTATGTTATCTATTCAGCTTCAGACATTTAACAAAACATAAAAAGGAAAACCTTTTTTTTTTTTTAAACTAAAGAGCTAAATACAAAGTATTTTTAAAAAATAATAAAGTGTGATGACTTTTTAAAAATTAAATTATGTACTAAAAATGTAGAAAAAAATACAAGAGGAAAGAAAATTATATTTGCTATATCAGAGGTGAAAAAGGAAAGGAAGGGAATAAAAAAAATGGAATGATGAAAAATAATAGAAATAACAAACCAAGTAAAAAATACCTTGTTCCTTTATCTGGAAACCTCTTCAGCTTTCCAGATAACTAACTTTGATCTGAGATACTGAAGCAGTGGGGTCTTTTTTAAATTACTTTTTATTCTTTTCCCCCATGATCTGATGTCTCCTTGTCAGATTTCAGTTCTGCATTATTTCCTTTTTCATCATGTATCTTTCTGATTTCTGTGCATGTTTTCTTTATATATATAAATATGATTTCATATATAGATATGATTTCTAGACATGATATTTTTATTTTTATATGTATTTCTATATCTATTTTCTAGGTACATGATATTTCTATACATATGATTTCTATATACATAGCCATGTATATTTTTCTAAAGAGGATTTCTCTGTATTTCGATATACTAATGTATATATTGTATATGGAAATCAAGTGCATGTGTGTATATAGATATAATTCCCCTATATATCGATATATGTTACTTATACAAATATTTCAGTTGTAATTTGCAGTCTCTTCCCCAGCTATCTGTTTTACTCTAATCTAGCTCTCTTGTCCTTGTTTTTCAGACCCTTCCTGGGCCACTGTTTCCAGTGAGTTACATTCAAGCTGATACTTACGTAGATTGTTGTAGCTTTTTTTTAGCCAAGTAGATATTGTGATGATTTTGCAGATATCAAGTATATAATGGTTGTTGATATAGGTAGATTAAAAAATTTGTCATGCATATTTGCACAACTGTGATTTATACGCTTCTATTTATTCTTTGCAAGTCCTTGCTCAAGAGATGGAAAATACGTTTCATTCAAAAACTGCTAAGTAATCTCTTAGTCTAATTCTGGACAGGAGAGCGCCTAACTGCCATTGGTCTTAAAAATGTCCTTCTGTTTTTATACACAAAAACATTTAAATTTTTTGTTACCTTACAAATGTAGTAATCCCTAGGAAGTCTTTGAAAACAATGAGTTTTTAAGGCTAGAATACAGTGTGAACTCAGAAGTGACAGATGAATAATTTATTTATGGGGTAGTTGTAGGCACAAGCCAGTGGACTTGCTGCTGAAGGGCAGCGTGAAGAAAAGCAGGCACTAAGGGCTTTTGCCACCTGCTTTGGAGAGTGCATACTGTGGTTATCAGTCAGCTCTCCACATGGACGAGTCCAAATAAAGTCATCCTACTAAATTTCATCTGGTGGTTTTTGAAGACCTGCTGCGAGGCTCTGTTCATGAGTGACAGAAATAAAAAAAAGGACTTACAGCATAAGCAGGAAGCAAACTGTATCGCTTGCCTTTTGTAGCTGCTTCTTCCAGTGACCTTTTGGGGAAACCTCTAGCTAACTAATTTTTTCAGAAGTCTTAGCTCCTAAGAGAGGAAGAAGATTGTGATTATTTTAGTTATAGAAACAATTAAAGTTAGTATGCACAAAACTCGCTTCCAGTTTTGCTATGTTATCCTTTAAAAATAAAATCTACAAAATCCCCACCTAGAGAAATATTTTTAAACTCAAATTGTTAATAATAATGGCAATATTTCATCTGTTAAAAAGCCTTCAAATGTTACACTTCTGAACGTGATAAACATTAAAAAAGAATGAATCACCACTATAGTACAGTTATTCTAGTTACTTTAAAATAGACATGTTACAAACATAACTTTCCCTTGTAAGCCTGATCTGAAATCGAGAAGATTTAGTCTAAGGGTTACCCATTCTGTGAAGTGTTTTTGTCCTTGAATGTGGTATGTTTTTATGCCAATTTTGATCAAATGGGTCTCATTGATCTTTACTCTTTTCGTGGCAAAACTGCATACTTAATATATTGAGTTATTTGAAAAATTAACACCATTGCTCGCATTGGATTTTGGTCAGGTCTTTTAGCCTGTGCATTAACTACTAACAAAAGGGCCCTGACAAAATTTTTGTAATTCAGATATACCACAATGCACACAGATTACATGAATGTATTTTGGGATGCAGTCTTACAGCTCACAGTTAGAAGCCCTAGGTAATGTGTTTATTGCAGGCAATGTGATCCCTTTGACTTTGAGGGAAGCTCACCGGTAAAGAAGAGCACTCCAGCTACCTATGAAATGTTCATTACTGTGCAAGCCTTAGCTCTGACTGAATTTTTATTTTTATTACTCCTGAAAGGCTGTACTACAAAAATAAACAATGGAAACAGCAATGATTTTTAATCATTTCTCTTTGGTCTAGAAATTGGGTCTGAATCACAGGGACAGCGTTCATCCATCTTCTATTTCTTATTATTCCGTGTTCTGCTTTATTCCTTATGGTATTCTATAACAAAATGGTATATTTTAACACTCATTTAGTAATAGGGCTAATAGCTGACACCAGGCTTTTTATTGTTTTTATTTTTTTTCCTTTATTGCAGAGGGAAAATACAATGAAGTGTCTTGTTTTGATAGAGCTTTTCTATTTGCTGGTTTCCTTTGGCACACGTTGTGATTTATGTATCTGTGGTCTGTATTATGTAGGAAGTAGCAATTCAAGCGAATGAGCCTTGCGCTTGGAATATGGTTTGTACTGTCTCATCTGTAACAAGGGAATTCATTCTGTTGTCTTGGCCCTATTCTTGGGAAACTCTATCTTTTCTGGTTGAAAGAACTGCTGTGTCTGAGGAGTGGAGTTGTTAGTCATAGGCTCATGAGATTTTTAGCATATTTATTTTTCTTATTCTGCTCAGGATTATGACAAAGTAAGCCTTCACTGATACTTTCTAGTTTATACATAATCAGCATTCTGAAATGAAGAACAAAAGATGTCAATTGAACATTTTTTTTCAGTAAAACATCTTAACTTGAGAAATCATTAAGCTGAACTAACAGGTGTGGAATATTTGGGAACAAATTCAACCATGTTGATCTTTACATTGTAAATTTACTTGGACTAAAGCATAGATTCGCCTTCCAAAGGTCAAGTGGGCAGAATGCTGCTATCCATGTTATTGCCCAGATATGTATTTATTGCTGCTTGTGAAGTACTAGATAACCATACCTAACAGAAGGCTGCAGCTACCTGGGTGCAGCAGTTTGTGAATTGACCTTTGCTCCTTTGACCTCTCCTGGTGTAGGCTCCTCGTTGGATGTTACTGTCCAAATGACCAGGCTGATACAAGCAAGCTGCAACGTGGTCTAGTGCTCCAGGTTTCATCTCTAATATGTTCTGATTTTATGATGTGACACAAACAATATTTTAGGGAAGGTGCTTCTGGAGACCAGAAGCTGTGAACTTTGCATGAAAAGTGCCCACACAATTTGGAACTGTTTGTACAAAAAAAAAAAAAAAAATCCTGCAAATATAGGTGGTCTTGAGCAATTATTAATTTTACTGGTGTCCCCATAGATGTGTATTTACTAGTAATCTGTTTGTATTTGTGACTATATATGACAACTGGAATAGTTGTGAAATCACATGTGTTCTACAGCATGTCCTGGTAGGGTTTTTTTAGCTCTTTAAGTACTTGACATTTAATAGACAACTTACTTGTGTGGTTTACTTACATTTCAAATAGTAGAGGTTATATTTGGGGTTATATTTATTTCTTTTATAGGAATTTTGGGGTTTCATAATTAAGAGAACATGGGAAAACATAATTTTCAAAGCAAATTTATAAATTAATGTACTTTATAAAAGCCAGAAGGTTCTTCCATCCAACTTTTTTCTATTTTCCTATTTCTGGACGATGTCATCTTTTGGGGGTTATTTTCTCCCATTGGCTCTATCAATAAAAAGCAATATCTAGTTTAAAGGAGATATAAAGTGCTATTTACTGAACTATGTTACGCATTTAAGCAGGGTTAGGTATCCAGACTACTTCTGTCAGATTCACAGATTTCAAAATGTGAATTAAAGTACATTTTCTGCATTTGTGACGTTGAGCAACAGTAAAAGTAAATTCAAGGTAAACAAATATCTTTCTCGGATGCATTATGCAGAAATGCCGAAGGGACGTGACTACAGAAGGGAACATTCCTGCAGATAAGTGTTTAGACATGCATAGAGAATAAAATGTTTGCTACATTATCCACTTTGAACAACAGAAACAAGGAGTGTAGGACTGGATAGTCCTTTTAGGCCACAGAATCCTGTCCCTTTCTCTGCTGCATGCAAATGTATTATAAATTAGTTAGCTGCATTTGAGACCCCTGATTTTGAGTCATAGCACATCTTCATTTCTTTAGAGGTAAGCAGCTTAGTGGCATTTCAAAGATGGAATGCTCTAATGAAAACACCCTGGAAGCAGATGAGTATACTTGTAGTACAGTACAACAACTCCTCCTTCCCCCAAGCCCATGCTGCTTTGGAGAATTAAGTATGTTTTGATGCATGGGAAGCAGCATGAAGGGGACTGGATCCCACCAGATGAAATAGGAGTATATGGAACTTTTAAGCATGAAAGACAAGCCATATAAAAATACTGTAGAAGACATATTTATTTTCTCTGATAACTGAAAAGTAAGTTTCTGAACTTGAAGCTGAACTTCTCTAATATATGCTGGTGACAAAAGGCTGGCCTCTGTGTAAAGGTGTACTGAATTAAAACACTATGGATATTGTTATCCTGAAAACACCTTGCTAGCAGATGTCAAAGCTGGTGGTGAGTTCAACCGTTTATGGAATGAACTTACTTGGCAGTGCTTTAGAGACCTGTGCCAGAAGAGTGTGATGAAAAAGAATGTCAAATCTCACTGACATATCACAGTTTTATTATGTTTATGCTAAGGTCTACCTTCACTGAACAGTTCTCCAGAATCTGACATTCACCAAACATTCCCATAGGATCCCCATTACTACATATGAGCTAGCCTGTGTCTGGAATACAAGGGATTTAATTTTTTGGGKTTTTTTTGAAATATAACTCTGGAGCTGCTTTGCACCCTACTTTCTAAAGAAAAATGTTCCAAACGTCAAAGCCTTCTGTGGAATGAAGTTGTCTGGCAAGCTCTATTTTGTAATCATTGTTTCACATACCAATAATTGCTGTCAATAGCTCCTATAATAACCTATGAGCACCTGCTAAGGATGTTGCCATAGCACAGTCTCATGAGAAGAAACAATTGTAGCTTTGCCATTTCTTGTGAGAAAGAAGAATACATGCTAGGAATTGAGTGGTGGAAATCTTTTATATTACTATTTTATAATTGAAGAATGGAAAGGGCTACAGCTGTTTAACTGTGAATTATCATTGTACCTTATGAATTCTTTTGTCATGGATGAAAATCTTCTCAGAAAACCAATTCTTCAAAGCTTGTCCTGGAGATTTGTTAGGAGGGGATTTGTTTTAATCTTCTAACGGGGAAGATAAAAGATAATTTGAAAAGCAGAAAAAGTTATGAGTGTTTACACATGCACATAATTGCACTAAGACTCAAATTTCAACCTGTGCTTCCAGGGTTATTTGTATGGGGGTTACTGTGTTGAGTTTAGCTTTTCCTGAGAAAGCAATTATATTTTGGGCTTGGTGTTTATACTTGCTTTCAAAGGATTAAATTCAAGCTGCAGTTGAAAGGGTGAAAGACACCTGGCCTTTTTTTCCACATTTAATTAATTAGAATTTAACCCTGAGGGTAAAACTTATTAATGAAATGTAAATGTAAAATTATGCTACTCTGGAAAAACAAATGTGCTGTACCAAAAAATCCATTAGCGGAGTTTCTTATTTTCTCCTTAAACCCTTGGTATTCAAGGGACATTAGGAGGGAAGCAGAGCTGGGCAGAGGACTCTGAATTATAATACTGTAGGAACTGTAGTTTCCAGCTCTCGTTCTGTAACCTTATCCTGTTTTCACACAATTTTAATTACATTTCCTTCAATATTTTTAGGGGATATGAAAGATGAGATGAAGAAATAAACAAAGACACAAACCCATGAGTGTTTGGATAAACAACGGAGTATCCTATTTCTTGTTTTGATCTATGCCATTCTTCTTTCAAGGCAGTCTGACACTTCAAGAGTTCCAAGGTTCAGTATGTCAGAATGTATAGCAGCATTAATATAGAATAAATCTGAGTGCACAACCCTGACAAAAAGAGATACAATTCGCACAGGCTAACCAGAATTTGAACTACCAGCTTTCTTAATGTGGTGGATTTTAAAGACTGTTTCTTTTTCCTCTGCTGCTTCTGAAGAATTTTTCCTGACAAAGGGCATAATGTAGGAAGCTGGTATTTCTAGTACCCGGGATACTGGAGCATCCTTGATCATCCAGTTTAAAGTATTGCTCTAGATCCACGTAGCTTTTAATTGTCTCCTTCACAATTTGTGATACTTGATCTACAGTCATTGCAAAACCATTTTTGTTTTATATATTATAGGTCTTTCTTTTTTAAGTTAAATTAAACTGTATTTATCATCCTGTCAAACGTGTTGTTGAATTAAGTCTTTTTGGAATGGTTAACAATACCGGGTGTTGTTTTTCCTACTTAATCAACTAATAACGTGCGTTTGTAAATTTAGACTCTTGTATATCCATGTCTTAAAAAACTTCAACCGTACTAGTTCAGCCTTCATCTCTGGTACAAAATACTGTTATCTCTTTTTCATACTGCCATTTATCATTCTTTTTTCCTAACTGGTTTGTGATCCGTCTTAAATCTTGTTGTGTAGTTATTAATACTTCCTTTAAAACCTTTTTTCCAAGGACCCTGTCAAAAGAAATTTGAAGGTCCCTATGAATTACATTCACTTTTTTCTTTTTGCACAACTTGTCTTTGCCTTCTGCAAAAATAAGAATACATGCTTTCATAGAACTCACGCTCAATGACTCTTACTATTTTAACTATACCACCTGACATTTTCATGTTTGGCTATGCTATTCTTGTTCACTTTCTTAGGGCTGAATTAAGTACCTTTTTTGATCTTTGGCACTCCTTAAATTCCAGTTTGACCATTTTCCAAATACACTGCACATTTATCTGGAATTAGGGATGTCATGTTGCATTGATTCTGCTTAACTCGTTTCCTGATTTACTGCTGTATTAAATTTTAACTCTGGAAGCATACATTTCTTCCAACAAAATATTTTTAACTTAAATGTTTGGGGTTTTTTTTTAATTTTTTTTTGTTGGTTTTTTTTTTTTTTTTATTTTCATGCCTACCATGTTTTGATCTGTTCTGTCTTTATCTTTTATACGTATAATTTCAAAAGCAAATTTCATGTTATCAAATCTATTTATGGATACGGCTGTGTGGTGCTTAGCTGCCTACCGAGGTTAACCCACAACATATGGAAATTAGATTTATTGCTGCTGAAAGGCTTGTATTACTCTGATAAGGGAAGCCTTTGCTATATCTGCAGAGTGTTAATAGGGCACGCTTCCTTTATCATTCCAGCAACAGCCTTAGTCCTGGAGAGGAGGTGCTGACTTTTCTTGGAGATTAGCAGCTTTGTTTTGACCCAGGCTATTTTTGCCCTGCACTCGACTGGTTAGAAAAAAGTATGTTTGTGTAAAAGATTTAAGCAGGAGCTAATGTATCTTTACTGGTTGTTTGACACTTAGCACCTTTAAATGTTTTTCTTGAAAGCCGTTAACCAAGAGTTTTCTTACTTAGGGTCTGGTTTGATGTTGGTAGCAGTCACCAATAGAATCCATTGACCTATCTTTGATGGTTTCATGTCTCCTACTAATTCACTTTAAGAAAACTCTGAAAATGTTCTGTGATTTTTTTTCAGGGCTTGCAACCTGTGCTCTCAAAGGTAGTGAAATTGAAATAGCTGGTACAGGGATTTTATCCAAGTSATGATAGCGCAAAACTGATGAGTGCCTTCTGTTTACATACATACCAAACCATGTCACTTATATGCAGGAAGAATGCTTCAAAAGGATCCTAAATGCATTATAGCTTTTACGTGACTGAAAGCTTAATTCAGAACTCATTTAAATCAAAGGAATTATCTACGGATTTTGGTAATCTGTAGTAAACTTCATTAGCAAAAATATTGTTCTGCAGTATTTGAGATAATTAAAGTTAATATTTTAAACTGTAAATAACACAATTAAAAGAGATTACTAGGACAACTGGGAAAGTGTTTCAAAGAAAGAAGAAAAGAAAGGATGAAATTCCAAAAGTATGCATAAATGCATGGCTTGGAAGAGATACAGAAGTACAGCTTCATGTGACAGAAGCTGCGGAGGAAGAGATGTTTGCACCAACAGTGATCAGATTGTGTGCACATACTGCTTTAGAAAAACAGAAACTGAGGACTCCCTGAAAGACCCTTCTTAACAGGAACAAGCCTTTGTTTGCAGCCCAACAGGTCTTGAGCTACCAGACCTTTAATTTAAAACACAGTTATCATAGGCAGTGTTAATTTTACATAATTTTGACAGGTTTTTGACTTAAACTGTATTATTATTTCAGAATCAGAGCCTGAATGGTGCACTGTTTCTTAAAAAAAAACCCACAGTATATTTACTGCAGCCCAGAAGGCCAACCGTACCCTGGGCTGCATCAAAAGCAGCGTGGCCAGCAGGTTGAGGGAGATGATCCTGCCCCTCTGCTCTGCTCTGCTCTGGTGAGACCCCACCTGCAGTACTGCGTCCAGCTCTGGGGTCCTCAGCACAAGAAAGACATGGACCTGTTGGAGAGGGTCCAGAGGAGGATCACAAAAATGATCAGGGAGATGGAACACCTCTCCTATGAAGAAAGGCTGAGAGAGCTGGGGTTTTTCAGCCTGGAGAAGAGAAGGCTTTGGGGAGACCTTATTGCAGCCTTTCAGTACTTAAAGGGGGCTTATAAGAAAGATGGGGACAGACTTTTTAGCAGGGCCTGTTGCGACAGAACAAGGGGGAATGGTTTTAAACTAAAAGAGGTAGATTTAGACTAGATATAAGGAAGAAATTTCTTACAATGAGGGTGGTGAAACACTGGCACAGGTTGCCCAGAGAGGTGGCGGATGCCCCATCCCTGGAAACATTCAAGGTCAGGTTGGATGGGGCTCTGAGCAACCTGATCGAGTTGAAGATGTCCCTGCCCATGGCAGGGGGGTTGGACTAGRTGGCCTTTAAAGGTCCCTTCCAACCCAAACTGTTCTATCATTCTATGATTCTAAAATAATTTCCTACTCACCGAGACAATATGAACCCACAGTTAGTGTGTTTGGAATTGCTGAGATAATTTGTGAACATGGTCCCTATTTATTTCTGTTGAGGTTCCAAAGTTAATTGTATTCTAATGTGTTTATAGCCGACATATTTTCAAAACCACAGGATCATGTATTCTCCTTTGTACAGTTCAAGATTTTTTACTTTTTTAAATTTTTTTTTTTTTTTTAGTTCACAGTTCTTCCACCAACTCCACTTATGCACTCATGAGTAATCTGCACCCATTTTGAGGGAACTGCCTCACACCGAGACTACAGACTGTGAGCAGAAGTGCAGAAATTGAAGCTTAAAGCTGGAACAACTCAGGCAACAGCAGCTGCACACAAATGAGTGGGCACAGCCTTTGAAAACATGAGAAACAAAGAGGCTCTGCCTGGACAAGTAAGTATTTGAAAGCATGCCGATTCCTCTCTGATATACCAAGTACTAAAAGTGCATCGCTGGTGCAGAGCTGATTTTTATGTGTTGCTTCGAGCCATCACAAAGTTTCAGAATCAGGACAGCTTGACTTGCACCTTGTTAATCTAGCCAGAGGTCAATGGATTTAGTTGTTTCCCTATTCATTATGACAGTGTGGAGACAAAGGTTTATACTTTGCTGTGATCTCTAGTCATATTTTAAGTGATAGGTTCTACTAACAGCGGAGGTTTGTTTCTTCTGTCAGCAGTTCTAAGAATCAGAAAAGTCTGAGCTCTTGCGCTGAAATATTCTGTTTTATGTTTTGAAAGGAAAGGTGGTAAACAGAAAGGAAGAGTCATAAGGTTTTTTTTATTCTATCTATACCTATTAAGATGTGCAAAGAATAGAACAATTAAACATCTTGCAAAGGATGATGACTCAGTAACTAAAGTGCGACATTGGGATGTAAAACATATTTTGATTACCTTTGCCTAAACTAGGTTATTGGCCAAATCAGCTTTTTTACCTTGTTTTCCCAATTCTTCATCTATATTAGAGAGCTCCCGAGATGTTCTCATTTCGTGTAAACGTTGTGAGGTACTCACATGTTATATAATCAAGGATACGATACTGCATATGCCAGATATATTTATATAAATAGACTCCTTAGAAATTCTGAGAAACATCCAAGCATGTATGTTATGCATGTATAGACAGTAATACAGACTTTTTTTAATAGCAGAAGATACTTCTTCCTCTTCTTGATAAGGAGGTTGCTGAGAACAAGAAATATTTCAAAAGAATGTTTTAGTCTTGGCATCTGTAGTATTAAAAAAGTATGGAAAGATGATAAAGTATATTACTTCTGAGCAAACACTCCTCTGATGTAGTACAGAAGGGATAAGTTCACTAAATTGAAAGAGAAATTCAACTTATTACCAGAAAAAGTGCTCAAGGAAAAAAATGCTTTACGACAACTGTGGGAAAAAAATGGGATAACTAAGTTACAGGTCATTGTCAATAATAACTATAAGGAGCACAAACCTCCAGAACAACTGGATTTTGGGTGTTAAAAAGTTTTAAGCCTGTTTTAAGTGCATATTTGTGCATTATCAGATTCTGCTTAACAGTATCCCATTGAAGGACCACTTACCAGACAAAGCAGACCTCTGTCTGCTCTGTGCAGACCTCTGTGCAGCAATTGTGCATCTAATGATTTACTATTAATGGCTGAGAATTTTCTGCATAAAGTACATAAATCTTCCTGATAATTATGTCCATCTAACTAATTTGTGCAAAAGCATATCTTGGAGCTGTTCTAGAGGAGACAAAGTCCCTTCTCTTGGGGTGGTTACTGTCATATTTATGTTGAGTGGAGGGATGTAAGCCAGGTAACTGAATATATGTAAGCAAGATTTATTGTCAGCCTTGTGTCACAATTGTCTGTGTGGAGCCTCAGGCAGCTGGTATTTAGCTGAAGATATTTTATGTGGTAAGTCTTCTTTAGGTACCAAAAGTGCAGCTGTTTCTATCCATCTCAGAAGTGGTTCCTTTAGATAGATAGGCTAAAACTGTACTGGAATACACTTTAATCATTTCAGGTATCAATAGCAATTGAAATTATCACTGTATAGTTGTTGAAGATATTCAGTATTTTAAAGATTTTAGATCTGCTTTATCAAACAAAATATTGTTATTTTTGAGATCAAATACAGAGGACAGGTATGAGTTCCTTCTGCAACAGCGAGTGCTCAGAATAGATGTCCCTGTTATTGACAGTTCTTTTTTTTTTTTTAAATTTTGGTTAGGTTCTTTGGTTTTTTTTGTGGTTGCCTCTCTGTGGGATCTAAGGTAGTCTCAAGTTGGATTTCTGAAGAAGTCTTTTATCTCATTTATCCTGAAATTCTGAGTTCAAAGACAACTGTGTCCTTTTTTTGGCTCTGAAGTCCGCTTTCTACAATCTCTGAGGGGCCTACAGTACACCCGTGTGCTAGTGTATGCAGTGCATTACAGTAAAGCCCCGTAAACAAAAGACTTCTCGTAGTCCCTGGCTCTACCAGAAGGACTTGTTGCTTTCATGTTTCAAAACTTTGTGCTGCATTGCACTGTACCTGAGCAGCGTCTTCTGTGTGGAAACAGGATATAAGAGCTAAAGATAGTAGTAGAATAAAAACTGATGACTAAATTTAATTAAGAATACTAAGTGCATACTAAATACCAAGTTGAATTAAATTTAGGTGAAGAAATGTACATATCAGTAATTGAAAACTTTCTAAACTTGATTAAAATTAAAAGAACCCAGAAGTTAATGACAGAGAAGTAAAAATAAAATCTTACAAATAATGCTCTTTGATTATTTATCACCATGTTCTAACAGAAACTGTTAGACTAACATAGAAGAGCCTGGAATGCATGCTCAACAGAAAAACAGGACAGATTTCTTGAGATTTCTTTCAAAAGATTCTTGGGGAAATACACATATAGATTTTAATGAAGTATAGTTCCATTTTCCAGATGTTTTATTGAAAAACATTCAGATGTAAAATAAATCAGTAGACTATGTAATGAAATCAAGCTCTATAAAGCGAAGAAAAAGAAAACCAATTTCTTCAACAGCAGAGTTTCTAATGGTCTTTTCTTTTAAAATTATAAATCCACCAAATTTAAATATTTATGGCCTTGGTGTCTAAAAACAATCCCCAAGCCTTGCCTGTCAGCTTGCTGAACTCTATGATAAAGACAGATACTCTTTGGCTTTATGACCTTCTTGATTATTTGTCCTGGATGGGTGATAAAAGAACAAATTACAGCATGCATGAAAGCCAGCTATAATTACAGTGGAGATCCAAAGGCCAGTGGCTGTAGTCTGCAATGGTTTAAAAAAGGATAGTGAAACTTTAGAAGCTCCCTTTTAGGTATGGAAAAATCCAACCTGACAATAGTTGGCATTTATTGACCCTCTCTGTTAACCTTTTTCTAGAACAATTACTTTTCTCCATTTCTGTATTGTACATGAGAATGCACATTCTTTTTCTTTTTTCCACCAGATTTTTTACTGTTGCTTTTAAAGTATTCCACCACGCAGTACCATCAAGTACATAGAAGTGAAGAAACAGTAAAAAAATTCTCACCTGAGAACAATGTGCATACACAAATGCACACTATAAATATACAAATATAACTATATTTGTATCTATATTTTTATATATGTGTGTGTGTGTATACATATTTATTTATTTATGTATATACCATGTGGTTCTATTTGTTGCAGTTAGTACTGGCTCTTCAACTCCGTACCCTTCCAGGCAGGCTTTCTAAAGACCACTGACTGCTCCTACCTGTTTCCTCAGTGTTCTTTCTGCTCCTGCCACTGGTCATCCAGACCAACAAGCACTTCTGAAGTTGCATGGAGAACAGAATTCCTTGAAAACCAAGTACTTTTTTTCCAAGAACTCTGCTTTGGCTAGAAAAAGGAACCTTTGTAATCTCAAATTTGATAATAGTGTTCTGATCAGAGAGATCTGATAGGAAAACAAGCCAAAAGAAGAGCTTATAATCCCTTCTCCCACCACCACCCCGCTTCCTCTCCCGCACCCCCTTTCTCAACTGTAGTTATCACAATTTATTAGGGTCATAACAACCTAGGCTAGGTTATGCTTACCTGGTATTGCTGTCTCTGAGGCCACCTACAAAATTGGTTCAGAGATCTGAGTTATGTAATTTCACTACCTTTATTTTGTAACTAAGGTATCTGCTCTATTCTGGTGTTTGACTTCTTTTTTCCCCCTGTCTGTTATCTCATACTTTTCAGATTTGTTGTTCTTTCCATCTCTATTCTTCAGGCATTCAGCATTCACCTTGCTAGGAAGGGCCAAATCTGGAATATCTCTGGCCATTCCCAGAACATCCAGGTTACATAAAAAACAGGTCAGGCACATGCTAAGGTTCTGGTGTAGGACTCGAGATTTGTCCTCTTCCAAACTCATGGCTGCAAAGTTGCTTACAATGTTATTTCAGGTTGTGCTTGAATGCAAGGTCCACGCCCTTCTTGATTAAAAATGTTAGATTCAATCTTAGCTTCTGTTCTTTCTATTGTTTGTACCATAAGAGGAAAATGTTAGAAATAGTGAGACCCAGCTGGGTCCCTTTTCTCATTTATGCCAGTAACGCTACTGCAGGTCAAGCTGAATAGCTTGTATTCTTTCAGAACATGCAATCCATTTATAACTAGATAGATTGCTCTTCTGCAATATTTTAACGTCTTCATAAATGTAATTATTGGAGTCGTAGATTAAGATGAAAACATGGATGGGGCAGCTGTCTCAGTTGTGCATAAGTAGATTTTTATGCATGCTATTAGTATGAATATGAACAACCTCTCACTTTTGGGACAAAGAAGCAGAATGCACTAAATACGATGTGTCAGGCTCAATGCTGCAGAGCTGTGCTATATTAGCAAGCCTGGCATTGCTTCCTTTAACTGTAGTTCTTAGTACAACTGCACTGCTTACTTTTGCCTTCGTTCACACAGTTTAATCCCATTCTTAAAGCAGATCCAGTCTGTATACCTCAACTCTTTGTGGTTGGTTTTGTATTTTTTACTTCATTGATGTCTGTCTTCAACATATACTAGCACATTTAAAATATATATCTTTGACTTTAAAAAGAGAAAACTACAGTGACTTACCCACTATAGAGAATCCTATGTATTCCAAGTGTTGTACCATAGAAAAATCTTCTCGTATTTGACCTTTTCTTAATATCTGAATTCAGAAATCATGTACAAAACTAATGTTTGTACAGATTTAATATCTGAAAAATGTGTTCTTTGATCTGTTCATTACTTAATATTCCAGGATTTTATCCCTAGTCCTCCCTTAGACTTGAAATACTCAAAGCATAATAAATTTTACTTACAGGAATTAAGTGTGTTGGCACAAGTTCAGTAGCTTCACATTCAAAATACAGGGAAAGTAGTAGTTAGATGAGATGTTTGCATTGCTACATCACACTATTACTTGAATCATTCAATTAAAAATTAAATATTGCACTGTAATAACCATTTACAGCCATTTTAGCAATGTAATCTAACAAAAAGATCACTGCTTGATAACATTGTGATATAGTAACGATAAGATTTGATAGTCAAGAATGTTAATATTTTATATTCTTTTGTCGGTACTTTTGGGTTTTTTTTTTTCAGTTTTCATAGCAGTTTCGGTGCGGGTTTAAAAGCCCTGGTTTGTAAGGTTCTCTCCCCCCTCCCGCCCTTTTTTTTTTTAATAGCCACTGCTGGTACCAAATTAACACTTATTTGGTGGTAGCCATATTAGGAAAATAAAAGTGAAAAAAAGAACCATAGCATTGACCTGGATATTTCACAGCATTATTGGCCTGAAGAGGTCAGACACATTCACATCTAGGACCAAATCTTAAAATTTGTTTAACAGTGAGGTACTCTAGTACCACATGTACTGTAAAACTACTCCCTGTGGTGTGCCATGCACAAAGGCAATGGCTTGGATTAAGTGACATTTATTCATCCCACCACACCCAGGCACCCGAGCTAAGAACATGGCTCTTGGGATTCCTCAGCTTGATTTTCTGCATTACGAGGGTCATAAGAATGTCTGAAAACAATTCTGCTAGATTATCTTTGCAGCTTCTTTTGAGTTTAAATTTTCTTTTCTTTTCTTTTTTTTAGGTAATAAATTAGTTTTTTCAATTTTGGCATTTTAAAAGGAATTTAATAGTAGCCTGTTTGTTGGGTGTATTTTTGGGAAGAAGGCAAAGAAAAGCTGTTACCCTTTCTTGCTGGAACATCTTTTTAACCTTGTACAAGGAGGGGAGCTTTATTTTCAAGATTAACTCCAGTTTTCATAAGAATAGTTCTCTGTTTTTTTTTTTTTTCTCGGTCAAGTAATTTTCTAAAGATCCCAACAGGTACATGTTGAAAGTCCATATCTGAAACTTTGTTTGTATAGCTTTTTGTTATGCCAAACCTATCTTTATTTTCTTTAAACTTCATTGGTAAAAACTGGGATTCTGGCTTACAAAAGCTTAGAGTTTTATGTACCAACATTAAAGAGGCATGCGGCATAAAAATGCAAGCTCTTTCTCACTTGAAATAAACAACAATTTCTTTTTAATTTTGTTTAGAAATCTAGGCATTCTAAACATCAGATAATAAATGGAAAATTCTTTTCCTGCTTCACTTATGAAGTTATGTCCCTTACAATCATAAAAATGTTAATTTTTATTGTAGAATTGAAAATCTGAAGTGATAAGCGTTTGATAATAATCAATTATCTGTTGGTCTTAACATTAGATTATTTTGTTGGTTTCAAATTTTCTCATGCATTGAAGAAATAAATATGAGCACCCTGTTTCAAACATACAGCATGATTTTTATCAAGGTCATAAGAAATGAGGGAAGACAATAATCCTAGAAAAAGATTTTTTGACCACAATGAATGGTGAAAAGTACATTTACCTGATATAAATTTAAATGTCTTGTGGATCCAACTGATTATTTTTCCAACATAGATGTTTTCAGAAGACTATAAAGATATGGATGTGTCCAATACATTGATTTTCTGGGCATTCCAGGGTATATAGAACTGATAAATATCCTCCTACCATGTTATACTTACTTATTCCATCTGGCATTCACACTGCCTCATTAGAAAAGGCTTTAGATGATGGACAGTATTTTGCAACGACTAGTTCTTTTCCAGGTGAATGTGCTAAATGCAAACCCAACCATTCACATCTGTGATTATTTATCACTATTGAACAGGAGATTTTTATTGCTTAAAGGGTCATAACTTTCTCTTTAAAGTGATGTGAAGGACAAATTTGATTAAACTAACCATTTATGATTCACTGTACTTTTATCAGCCCAGCTCCTGAAAAGCAGGTATGTCTACTATCTGCTTTGTGTTTTCTTTAACCATAATTTATCACCCATATGAGAGTATGATGTGAAAAGGAGGAGTCTTATAATTTTTAGTATCAAACCAATATTATTATTCAGCTGTTAATAGGTGAGCAGTAATATCTGGTC
Source organism: Oceanodroma leucorhoa (assembly GCA_030449065.1). Classification (NCBI taxonomy): domain Eukaryota; kingdom Metazoa; phylum Chordata; class Aves; order Procellariiformes; genus Oceanodroma; species Oceanodroma leucorhoa. Next base: position 329,398 of record JASVER010000005.1, on the reverse strand, counting down.
AGTTATATATTGATACCAGAGTTGATTAACCATATCAAAAAATAGGTCCTCATAATAATAGTACACCAATATATTTTATGCTGCTGTTATAAATATCCTGGCAGAAATTAACAAAGCAAATATTTGATTGCTATGTTTTCATGGTTGCTAGATTACCATAATAGCTTTGAATATATCAGCAGCATATGTAGCAAAAAGATTTACAAGGAAAGGAACAAATTTCTGTTTTCTAAAAAAGTTATAACCCTGATCAAGAAATATTGTAAATATTAGTGCGCAGAAAAAGGCACCACAATATCAATCCTGTACACTCATTTCTTTTTCATATTCATGGAATAAGAAAAAGCTTTGAGGCTAAACCATGCACAATATCTATATAGACTCTTCTATAGCCAGAGCCATGAATACTCTGCATTTGTACGTGTTCTAAATGAAGGAGAAGCATTTGGGGCTTTTATTTTAAGTCCGTGCCATGACCAAAGTTTATCACCTCTTGCATTGACATCAGAAAGATTTTGTTTGGTTGAAATACTAGAATCAGAGCTACACTGTATTTGTCTGATTGCAAAATAGTCATTTTTGCAAGCTGAACTCTAAGGAATATGTTGTTGTTTGATTTATGTCACAAATGCAATAGTTCAGAATTGACTCAGATTTCTAAAAAGAAAATATTTGAATAATAGTGTGTAACTACTCTTAGTTAAAATATCTAGCACTGACAATTTAATTTTTAATTTATTGATGTAAAAAAACTCCATGTAATTCTAAGATTATAGTTAAAAATATTAATAACCCAACAGCACATTCTAAATGAAAAATTCTTTTAACTTGAAAGACTGGACTGGAATCAAAGAACTTTAGTTACTTCAAAAACTTCCTATCAACTTATGAACAGGTAATTTAAATTTACATAAATATAAATTATGTATGTGTGTGCATATATATATTCATAGTAAAAAATAATAACTTATGATGTTCTGCCACTGATAAGAAAGAGATTCTGTGACTGGTACTTAGGCTATTATATTTCTTCTGAGTAAATACATAAACATTTGAAATTACTTATAAAACAGTACATCTCAATCTCATCTAAGTTCTAGTATACTTGTTCTCATATAGGTCTCCAAAATAAATTAAAATTTCCCAGGTAATTAAGTCCTTTTATGCATATAATTAATTCCTAATGTAATATTGTATCAAGAAAGCATTTCTGAACTGATGTGTGTGGGGAAAGCTGATCTAACCCTCCACTGCTAGTGACTTACCCATTCTCTTGGGTAAGTTAGCAGTGGAGCAGCTGACCCAGGAAAGCAGTCACCTTAGTGTCTGGTGCTAGTAATTATATTTGCTTTCTAGGTTGTCAGCACCCTCTCGAGCTCTGAGACACTATGGCAGTTTTTGCTAATCTTCAGGACGCTGAGGCAGTGCCAGGGGAAACTTAAGTTCAAGAGAGTAAGAAAGTATGTGCTGGAGCTATATCAAGGAAGGTAGTCGTCATGAGCAGATTTCCACGGGACTTAATGGCACTGTTAGGATTAAAAAAAAAAAAMAAAGTTAAGGAATAAATAATACAGTAGTTATCAACCATTTGTTCTACATAATAAAAGATAGGAATAGTGCATATGCATACACATAAATATAATGACCGCATATATTCTATTATGAATAATGAGTGATTATGTAGAATGAATTTACCCAAGTGTGATATATATGTCCAAAAACCATCTCCATGTGAGGAAGAACTATCCAGGTGAAGAAAGATTTAGTGGCATCTGATTCTGGTCCAGTCACTGATATCAGAAATGAAGAGTGTCGAAGCTCTGTCTTCTGTTCCAGATTCTCCAAGAACTCCAGCAGGAGCCTGCTTTAGAGCCCCAGCTCCAGCTGGCTAGCGGTGGCTCTGGTCTGCATAAAACCAACACTTTAATGAGTTTCATTCTTCTAATTGAAAAGAAAGATTATACTTTTCAGCCATCCATGTAAACAACAATCCATGGAAAGAAAGGATCATATTTTAAGGATTGCTAATGCTTTTCAAGCCATTACAACATTAGCTGTCAAATTTAAAAGCAAAATAAGTTATTAAGATAAATATCTCCTAAAGGGTATGAAGAATAGAAGAATCTTTTATTTCTRCATCTAACAATGTTTTAAGTTATTTCAGAGACCACTTTTCCAGTTACAAATTTATGGCTAAATCATATAGAAAACTAATCTGTAGTGCTTAAACCAGAGCAGTTTCTTGGAATCCAACACACTAGGGTCAGTAGATCATGTTAGATAATAATGCAGGTCATACAGTGCGTGAATGACAGGAAAAAAAAACACCCATGTTTTCRTCTTACATGTCCATCATTGCAGCTGTTTCCTCTGTAATTTTAGCTCTCCCATGCTTTCTCCTGACTTTCTACTTAATTTGTTTCTTTATTTGCTGAAGTACTATGGTGTCTGCTGCTTGAAAGCTTTAGGTGTTAAATTATTAAAATAYTGTTAAGTGACTGTAGTAGAAAATTAGTGTTATCGTTTTCTCAGGGAGATTTGATATTTCCCTTGAAATTGAAGTAGCACTTTTTGTAGGCAAGTTTTTGTCATCTGATACACATGCACACATATGCATATATATGGATATATTCCGTAAACTGGTCACAATATTTTTGTCTTCATAATCCCATCTCATACAATCAAATGTATCTGCTGGATCTTTATATAAATGACAAAATAACATTACAGAATGCTATTCTGCAGCATGAGCAGTGTCTAAATGATGGTTTGATTTATATTCCAATCACTTAACCTCTTAGAAAGAAAAATATAAAACTCCGAAATGCTGAAAAATTTTATATCTTGCAGCTAAATGGCCACTTTAAAAGCTTTTTTCCCGCTATTAAAAATGTGCAAAGCTTGTAGTTCATTGTGTAACTGAAGGTCAGTGTGACTGAATGATGGCTGCACTCTAGAAGTTATTGTGCTATACAGTGCCACCATGAAAAGACAAGCATCAATCTATGTTTTGGCTTTTTAAAGTACATTTCWGTTAACAGGAACCTCACGCTCAAGCTGGAACTAGAGCAAAGAGTAAAGAACAGAGAGATAAGTGTGTGTTGGGGAGTGAGGGATCCTGCATCTTAATAAGCAGTTTCTAAAATAATTCTTCCAGCTGTTCGTAAAATTGAATATCCACCTCACGTGTCAGGGAGCAGCAGGCATAGACTGCTTTGCAAGGGACGACGAGCTGGGAGTGGATGGTGACAGTAAGGCAGGCTGTCTTGTTTGAAGTCTATATATTTTTTCCTATTATTCTTCACAGTAGTAATGAATGAGAGAGCGATCTAACTACAGGTGCTTATGAAGATTATATAAGAGATGTATTTAAAATCTTTTCTTGTGATTTTTTTTTTTCTGTTTCAGCCTTTTATTTTTGGTGGTGGCAATTCATGCTACTAATACAAAGAAGTTCCAGCAAAACTTGTCACTGCAGAAATCACACACACGTGAAAATAGTATTCCTGTTTCAGCATGTCACTTTTTACTTAAAAAAGACACCCTATCAATCATAAAGCATGGAAGTTAGACACATGATCTGCATGAGTGGTTTTTGGGTTTTTTTTTGGGGGGGGGAATCTAATTTTTACCAGCCTTTGGGAGAATTAGAGGACTTCATGACTGTAATCTGAAAAATCCTGCTTGTTATCTATCATTTTGTTAGCTCATTATATTACGAAGAACATAGTGTTTTTCTTACTACAACTTTAAACATATTTTCTTGAAGGAATAAGGCTATTCTAATATTATCCTTTATTTCAATGTATCAAAATAGCTTGATGGACAAAGTCTGGTAGTTGTAAACAAATCCTTTAAGTATCTATGTATGCAAATGAAGTAATTAATATGAGATTAAACATGCATGTATATCTTTGGTATAGCTCTAGTGGACTAAAGGAAGATGAGATGACTAAATATTCCATTGTTAAGATGAAACTGTTCCCTTTCAATGCTTTTTTATTTCTTTTCCAATTACATTTTTTTTCTAAGGTTTTGTTACGTTTTTTTTTAATGGGGGGGTGTTGGTTTTTTTTCCCCGATTTGGTGAAGTGAGAGACTGGAGATGCAACATTTTTTTTTTACCAAAACAGGTGATTTTTTTTGCTAATGTTTTTTTTTGAGATATTTAGAAAGATATTGTAGACATTTTTTCCTGTGATATTTCTGATGTAGATAATTATTTGTTGTAGTTTGCASTTGGTTAACAAAATACTGTACTAATTTTGAATGAAAATTTGTTTATAGGCAACCAAGGGGCAGCCTTCTCAGGATGGACATACCCCAATTATGTAATGAAGCACAGTGAATATTTAGGAGAAGTGTTGAGAAATCTTTGCTTTATTATCTGGGATATTTCTAGAGACTCTGTTAGAAACTGACTTCTATCTCAGTCTACCCTGTATACATCACATACTGATATCTCTACTCCTGTTTAAAAAGTGGCCTGTAGTAGTTATAGATGGTTGTTATGGTGGTGTTTGTCAGCAGTCTTAAGGTTGTGCAGAGATAGTCTTGAAGTTCTTGCTCTGCTAAAGCCATTATTTTAAATTTAAAAACAACAACAAAAACCCAACACCCCCAAAATAAAACGAAATACCACCCATACCCAAGCAGTAAAACAATAGTGTTTCTTTTAAAACTCTTCAGAGTAATAGATCATACATAACTCACTTTAYTCTTGAAAAGAGTCTCAGAGTAATGCTTCTTATGAGAAATCCCTGAAGGAAAACTAGCCTTTTTGTTTCAAACTGGAAAATAGTACTTACAAGATGCAGTGGATCTATCTGTTCCCTAGCAGTTGCCAACAGAGCCACATACCTTACAAGTAAATCGGGTTCAAGAATTCTCTCCAGCTAAACACAGAAAATTCAGYTGTAAAACTGGATTTCTTAGTGAATATTTTTTCTTATTGGTAATATGGTTCTCATATGGAATCTCAGCTTTAGTATTCCTCCAGGGTGCAGCATCTTCACCAGCATTATGCTGGTGTAATATAGACATAAAAGAAAGAGTGCTGCACACTAAATTCGTAATTCTGCTTCCACAGCACCAGAATGTTTTTAGGGGCCAGAATGTTCAAATAACCATCCTAGCTATACCACTAGGGGGATTTTCCCATATTAACAATATTTTGCCTTCTGGTAGTATTCTTATGCTGTGTAAACTTTCAAGTTTCTGTAAGTGGCGTTCTTATTTTTTCTTTCTTCCTTTCTTTTTTTTCTTTTTTTTTTTCTTTCTTTTTTTTTTCTTCCCAGTGGCTCCCTAGAGTTCTAGTATCTCCCTATCTTCCTACCTATTGCTTGGCTACTACAAGAAACCATAGTTCATAGAGCAACACTAACTCTATTGACTAACCTAGTAGGTTATTTCTGAGTAGTCAAAGGATCATTTATTGCCATCCTTTGTTAACAAACAGTAGCATGAATTCTAGTTTTAAGTATGGTTTGTTTTTTGGAAAGCCTAGGCTTATGATGAGGAGAAGCAGAAGGAACAATGACTTGCCAAGTTTTTCCTGAGTTCTTACCAAGTATGAACACCTTGATCTCATTCCAGAATGCATTTCTACTTCAAAAAACGGCATCTATCTACTCCAATATTTACAGCATCCTATTAAACTCGCATCAGTGTTGTCCAGGATTAGTCTCTCTGAATACAGCACTAATCAAAAAGCCAGGGAGTGAACTCAGGCGCTGGATGTTGATTGTTTGTATTGCAAATTGGTAGGTTTTGCCCAGCTTGGTTTTGGGGTATTCCTGCTAGCTTTCTCCAGGATGAACTCCTCCCGGTAAGACTCTACCAGGTTTTTATTTTCTGCCTTCTACAGTCCCTTCCTACTGTCCCATCATGTTTCGTCATCTGAAACCTCCTCTACATACTTCTATGTCAAATCCCTGGGCATGAAGATCATAAATACTGCCACTTGCTTGCCATAAAAAGACCACTCAGAGTTGCCACATGGCTCAGTTTTGGAGACTTCAAAATTAAACTTTCTTCCTATCAAATACACACCAGCAGCTGTTTCTTAGGGCCAAACTAGCATCACAAGCAGATCAGAGGTCCCCTAGGACCTTTGTACCACTTGTCCTCAAGTTCAGTCATTGCTTCTTGGGTCAGATGCTCTTTTACAAACTTCTGGTAGCAATGGTATTGCAATGGCTAATGGCTTGTTCTGTAGGTATAATTTGTTCAGCTGCATAGCTTTCTTAGAAGACATAAGGAGTGAGAGGCTCCATAAATTACGCTTTGAGCTGATGACTGGGGCACATAAAACATATTCATGTTGCACATCTTTATCTGATTGTTGAGAGATAAATAACAATATTAGTCATTGACAAGCTAGTAGGCTCATTACCAGTTTAATTATGGTATTTGAATGACCATTTCCATCAGTCCAGAAGAATGTAAGAGTCTTTGTAAATACACTTACTTCTGGTAACAGGTGTAAGCATTAGCACCTGGTAGGTCTGCATGTCATGTACTAGATGTCCTAGGAAATTCTAGGTGTTTTTATTCTGTATCTTTTGTTCATCTTAAAAAAATATTAAAGGGTAACAAGCATCCTACTCAGTATAAGTGACTAGTATTTAGTATTCTGTATTAGATAAAAAAGGCCTTTTATTTTTAATATTTCAGAAAATAATGAAAAAGTGTGACATTTATATAAAGCTTTTCAGTGCATGGGATTCCCAAAGAACCTTAGTCTGCAACCAGAAGTACATTGAAATAGATATACTTCTGGGGTGAAGTGCCCTCGGGCAGCAGAAACTACAGCAGAGTCACTGAATACAGTATAACATAACAAGAAATGAAGACTATCCATCCAGCTAGAGCTACAGAGAGCAAAGCAATCACCCAAGGATATTTTGTTTGAGGCCACTGGGCACAGTAACTCTACAGTTTTGAAAGAKTAATGACCAGTGATACAGCAAATGAAATTTTGTGGCCCCAATAACTGCACTCAAATATAATTTTAATTAAAGTATAGATTTGAACTCAGTGTTTCCTTGGAGACCGTATAACCATCATATCTAAGGTCAAAAGACCTTAGCATGTGGAAAATACTCTGTCTCATTGCTGCAACAGGATGTAAATATTTTGCCAATTACATGTTCCTGGAAAGGATGTAAATGTAGTAATTAAAGAGAAAAAGAAGCTCTTGACTGCCTCTCAAAGCACTAAGAGGACAAAATGCCTCTTGAAAGCATTTAAAGTCTAAATGTTAATGTGTTAAGGGACCATTCATTTTTTATTAGGTTATAACACATGGGATTGTGTGTATCAGACGTCACCAATTCCTAAATGTTAATAATTAGAGTTTGCATTTAGAGAGTACATAGTAAGGAAGAGACAGCTTAGTTTGCAGTTAGGGTCTGGTTTTTGTTTTCTCAACTAATGGTTCCATCTAAATCTGATGTTTTCCATTCACTAATTGATATAAAAAAACTGTATTCCAAATACAATAGCTGGGTTTTAGGACTAAATTTCCACATTCACAAACTGCTTCTGCTTTCTCTGAGGACATACCATATGCAATTGCTAAATAGAATAATTTTTAGAATTTGTTTACCACATTACCCCTGACTGTTGTTATTTGAAAACATCTGCATGAGATATTAATGCAATATTTGTATAATATACAAATCAGAACATCTTTAACATGCAGTTAATTGCACACGCATATTCTGTAGCATATCTATTAATCTATCATGAGATTATACCTGTTAACTCTTATCTAAATAAATTCTATTTTGCTATACAAATTTCTATATTTTGCTAGAGAAATTTGTATAGGGAATCAACATAGTTCTTTACTCTAAGCTACCACCTGGGAACAAATAATTACTGAGAAAGGCTTGTCTCAGGAACGATATATAGGAATCATTAAGCATGCTAAAGACAAAAGAATGAGGAAAGCAAAGTGCATTTCTGCAATTGGAGAACAGTGGAACACAGGTTGGTCAAAAGAAAATGGGTTTTGCGTTCAGGTAGATGGGGTATGTGCTACATCATTGGCTTAATCAAAACCAGCCATATAGGAAGTAAGACCAATGCACTTACTAATTAGCCTTGAAGACGAGATCGATACAGAAGGAGCAGATGTGTGTTGGTATGGTAGAGAATTCTCCTGCCCTTTATCCTGATGTAAATCAGAGCAGCTGCAGTTAGCAAATTTGAAACCCTTTCAAATATAATAAGAGAATCTGACCTTAATATTTTGTCTCCTCTTCAATGCTAAAAAAACTTGCCATGATGAAAGGAGAATTTTAGGCTCCAACTGCATCCTTGTCCTCTCTGTACAACTTTGTCCCAGCAGTTGTGCATCATCATGATCTAAACTTCAGAAAAATACCTTTCCTTTAAGGAGGGTGGGCAGTGGCATCTGACTTTTGGGAAACTTGAGATTTTGGAGAATTCTGCCCACCCTGACTTCTGTCTAAAAATATTTTCTTGCTTTATGCAAGAGTGGGGCCTGCAACTCCATAATTAAAACAATTGTTTCAGAGGTTGTCTTCCCTTTCAAGTGTTGATTACTTCGTATGAAATGGCATTTATGAATTAGTGACCTCTATCCAAATGTTTTGGAAATCAGATCAGAGAGATTTACACATCTCTCAAAGTTCAAACTTATATACTCATTCTGTACATAAAAATAAGTAGATGTATTTTAATCAAAATTCCAATCTTAATAATGCCAAACAGATTTGAAATATTTCAAATTGGGACCTAAACTCTACGGAAAAGATTTTTTTTCTTTTCTATGGAACTAGTTTTATTCATATGCTGCACATAGGTAACCTGTAATTCCTCATAAATCCTATTGATAGGAGATATCAGTGGGAGAGGAGTAATATCAGACTTCCACAGTCATGGCTTAAATATTTTGAAGTTTAAAATATCCACATACTAATATTAGTAAAATAACCATATATAATTTCACTTGAAAACCCACAATACCTACAGGAGGTTCTTAAATTTTTTTAATATGATTTTATTTTATCTTACACACAAGAATAGTTCTGCCTTAACTGGCACCTTTAGAATTAATGAATGGGCTGAAATTTTCTCTCCAGGGGTCAAGAATATTCATGCTTTGTGGGAAATATCCGGTGATTTTTGTACCAAAATCTTCTGAAAGACCTGGTTGATATACGTATCAGATAATGACTAAGATTTCTCATTTAATGGCAATGAAAAATCTATAGAGAGTTATTTCTTCAAGCAATCTTGGAATTTAAACATGATCTGAGTTACTTGTGCGTGATCATTTATGCTTGCTTTAAAATTGGATTTTTATGCTTCTGGTTGATTCTTTTATTTCCTTGGTGGAGAATTACTGTGTCCATCTCTCCTTATAATTCAGTTTGACCTCATATGTTAGTATAATCATATGTACATATGTCTTCCAAACATAGTGACTGAAATTGTATCTGGACAATTTCTAAAATATGAGTCCCAAAATCTGTGTAAATTTAAAATAAATTGTACCATTAATCAACATATATTTATGAGATACTGATGAACTTAATCATTTCAAGGAGACTGAAAACCAGGTTAGCAAAAGAACCCCTCTTTCTTACTCTGTAAAGCATCCTTGGTCTAGCAATGACCATTTAGTAGCAGAACAGTGCAAGAAGGTGTGTTTTTTTTCTTTTCTGTAATGAAAAGCTGTTACATTTATTGCAATAGATTTCAATTTACCAAATCAAAAATAACTTCTGGTCAGCAGTTTTTAAAAGCAAACTAGTGATAAGGACACAATTTCATGGTTATTTCATTTGGGTCATCATTATTCAGATAAAATATACTATACTGTCCAACATTTGTAGAGGAACTCCCAACAGAGTTCACGATTACATGATAAGTGTGAAAGTTTATACAGCTACATTTTTTCATTAGACATTAGATACAACATCTCTTCCTTAGTTTGCTCAAACTACTTCATTTGTTCACAGTACCAGCCCACAGACTTCCAGTTTTCATTACATGACTTATTAATTCATGTTAATACCTTTTCCTATTTACTAAATAAATTTCCCATCTCTTTCAGTATATGTAACTGTTTCTTCTAAGTGATTTATATAGAAAAGTTTGAGGCCTGATCATTGACGGAGTTAACTGAGTTCCTCCAGATTTACCTTGATATGAGCTAAGAATTAGCCTCTTCTCTCTTAACTGTCTCTTAGCATTAGGGGGAACCTTTTATGAACTTGTCAAATTTACCATCACTGGCAAGATACAAAAGATGTGCTCTTGTTTAGTGGCTATCTATCTCAAATGTCCAAAAATCTCAAAAATGACAATTTTTTCTGAAAAGTTACTGATATAAAACATTAACTGAATGCTTTATACCAGCTGGTGTAAAGATCAGCCTTAATAAAAGTAAGCTAAAATATATTATACACTGTGCCATGACTAGAATTTTCCTGATACTTAAAGGCAATGCACAACAATCGGAGTAAGGATTTTTTTTTCTCTTGTCATAGGAGAAAATAATTGTTCTACTGATGTCTTCTTGATGCAACGGTGCAGTTAATGTCCTTCTGTCCCATCTGTCTTGCAAACTGAAAGTGCCAGAGTAAGTGTTCCATTTTCTTTGTTTTATTTAATGGTCTCTGCAAGTACYGAAAATACTTGCTAACCAGATCCGGTAGATGCAAACACCAAAACCATTCTAGTCAAACCAACAAAAGTTCAAACAAGATGATAGAAAAAGCCAAAATACTCATTGCAACAGGCAGAAGTACCTATCGGGAACATCTTAGTTGCATAGACCAGAGGAAGAAGGCTCATGTATCTGAGCAGTGTGTTCACATTATTGCTCCTGATGCTGCCAGCTTTGTGGCTCACAACAGCTGCTAGAGTACGTCAAATTCCTTTGTGCTTGATGCCACTTCATACTGTGTGACACCAGGCTCACACGGGATCTCACAGTCCAAAATGAACAAAATCAATCCCAGTTCCCAAAGAGCCAGAATTACTAGAGCAGAATGAGATTAAATTCTACCTGGTGCTTTGTGATGTGGCTGGAGTCTCGAGAGGGCACTGGGRACAGAGATTAAACATATGTTTGCAGTATGACAGTATACTCCTCTGTCGACCCAGTTCCTCCTGGCGACTGTTCAACTAAAGTTAAACTTAATTAAAGGCAGTGGAATTTGAAGATATATTTGCTCTATGTACTTAACTGAACTAGAAAGGCTGCTGTGTTGGGGTGCTGGGGGACAGCAGAGGTACCATGGGTGGAGAAGGGRTGCTTCACATATTACCCTATGTGAAGATTTTAAAGGTGAACTGCCTTATACTCCCTTATATTGCTTACAAGCGACAGATCTTTTGATCTGTGAGGGCTTTTGCCTTTTTTTGAAGCCATAAAAATACCCTTAAAACAGCTGAGTTTCTGTACAGGGTAAGGTTAAGCTGACATGAGCCGACAAGGACATGAGCTGACAATGTGCGCTCGCAACCCAGGTGGCCAACCGTACCCTGGGCTGCATCAAAAGCAGCGTGGACAGCAGGTCGAGGGAGATGATTCTGCCCCTCTACTCTGCTCTGGTGAGACCCCACCTGCAGTCCTGCCTCCAGCTCTGGGGTCCTCAGCACAGGAAAAACATGGACCTGTTGGAGCAGGTCCAGAGGAGGGCCTTGAAAATGATCAGGGGAATGAAACACCTCTCCTGTGAAGACAGGCTGAGAGCGCTGTCTTCAACTGGAGAAGAGAAGGCTTCGGGGAGACTTTATTGTGGCCTTTCAGTACTTAAAGGGGGCTTATAAGAAAGATGGGGACAGACTTTTTAGCAGGGCCTGTTGCGACAGGACAAGGGGGAATGGTTTTAAACTAAAAGAGGGTAGATTTAGGCTAGGTATAAGGAAGAAATTGTTTACAATGAGGGTAATGAAACACTGGAACAGGTTGCCCAGAGAGGTGGTAGATGCCCCATCCCTGGAAACATTCAAGGTCAGGTTGGACGAGGCTCTGCGCAACCTGATTCAGTTGAAGATGTCCCTGCCCATGGCAGGGGGGTTGGACTAGGTGGCCTTTAAAGGTCCYTTCCAACCCAAACTGTTCTATCATTCTATGATTCTAAGCRTATTAGAATAAGAAGTTTTGGCCATTGTGGTAAAGCCAGTCAAAACTTCACTAGTGGAAAAGGGCAAATCTGTAAATACTGATTCACTGAGGCTGAAATGGTTTACAGCAACATCTTCAGTTTGACAAGGGCTTTTTGAAATACATTCAGTTCTGAGGGCAACCTGTCTGCTCTCTTTTGATTTTTTTTTGTGTTTCTTGTTTAGCTGCTCTTCTTTTTTTTTTTTTTTGCATTTCCCCCCCCCCCCTCCTGTCTGCTTGGAGAACTGCAGAAAAGCCCTGAAGTGGATAGCTTTGCTACATGGCTTGAGGACCTTCCTTGAAAGGCTAAGATGGCTGCTGTCAGTACATCTTTTTGTTCTGGGAACATTATGTCCCAGATCTCAGCCCCTTTAGCTTGCTGTAGTTGTTCAGACAGATCTTTTCAGGCAGATCTGTAAAGTATCTGCTTTAAAACTATCCTGCTTTTAAAAGTGCCAGTTGCTCCTCTCCCTAGGCACCTTTGTCTGAGGGTCTGGGATTCAATCCCAGGGTGAATGCTTCCACTGGCATAAAAACTGTTTTCAGTTTATACCTGAAATGTGCCCTACCTGGTGCTCATAAAGTGGTGACAGGGCAAAAGGGCTAGTTCACAGGCTCTTTTCTGTTCAGTTTTCTCCATCTTCTTGCATTTATCAAAATTTCCTTTTCTTTTTGATATCAGAAATTCTTTACTAAAAGGGTGATGAGACACTGCAGCAGGTTGCCCAGAGAAGTTGTGGATGCCCCATCATTGAAGGTGTTCAGGGTCAGCCCAGATGGGGCATTGAGCAATCTGATCTAGTGAAAGATGTCCCTGCCCATGGCAGGGGGCGTTGGACTAGATGGTCCCTTCCAACCCAAAATGTTCTGTGATTCTATATTACTTTAGGTCACTTTATAAATTTCCTTGTAGAGACAGCTTCATTAAATGCATGCTTTACTGTATGGTAAACTGCTTTGAGGAACATTTATACCCTTTCTCAGTGTCTGGAGATAATCATGTTAACAGTAACTTTACTATTACTCTGGTACATCTGTATAAAGTGTTCTGTTAACTTTCCTCCTAGGTCTGATATTTTCATCAAAAACAGCTTAAGTTTTTTCTGTATTATGTTTTTGCTCATCAACGTTTGCATTTTTCAGGGTTGTCTGGAGTCTGGCCGTGGTCATCTTCCACAGTCGTTATTTTTTAATAACATAGTATTGTTCAATTAGAGAGGGGGAAAAAAAAGATTAAAAAAAGGACAAAGAAAATTATATGTTTGTGGTGAAATATTTGACAGCAAAACAATGCAATTGAATACAAGGAAAAATATAGTTTTCCAAGAACTGTTGTGCATACATAGATATCTTGTTTGTTTCCCTTTTGTCCTCACCCTCACCTCTGCTCCAAACATGCTCCAGGTATTTTGAGATAGAAGACTATCAGCTAATATGTCTTCCTTTTTTAAATTGTGGGAAATAACTTTATTTTAGAGATTCCTTTAATTATGAGTTATTATAAATTATATATTTTCCCACAGTATCCAAGATGTGTGTTTCATTGCTCTATCTGCCTTGTGATTCCCAGAAAATGGTGTATATGTAGATCTCTGTTTACATTTCCTTATATTCTTACATAACAGGATGTACTTGATAAGCTGTTTTGGGGATGAGTCTGAGAAAGTTTTAAGAAAGTTTGGGGACATGCCTCCTCATGCATCCAAGCCAGAGCAGGAGGTGGAAAGGGGAAAGGTGGTGTCTGCTGAGCAGCAAATAAGTGATGTATCTCTGTAGGACTGCAGTGGCAATGACAAAATAGAGCTTCTCACTGGCAATTTTCACCAGCCAGATYTGTTGGTTCAGGCCAAGCTACCTGTAGCATGTTTCCCATATTTGTCTCTTGCAGAGGTAGAAGCTTAGAAGTTTGGGAATTCTGCCTTGGACATACGCTTTTACCTTAGGAGCAGCATTGTAGACCCTARGAGCTCCAGGACCTCCACTGCTGAACAGCTCTCGCAGCCATGGCTCTGGCTGGTTCAGCTCCTTGGGGCTCTGTTAAAGGCTTGTGGCAAACGACCCAGCCTTCTCCAGCTGCTGGAAGTCCCTGGGATTTTCACAGAGCCAGGTACAAGAAGTAGACTCTCCAGCACAGATAACAGTTGTCCCATCTTGGTCTGAGAAAACTAAACTAAAATAATTTTCCTGCTGACCTGCATTTCCAGTTTCTATTCTTTTTTTTTTTGTGGAAATTTGAGATCCTAGTTTTCATCCTTAACCATACATAAAAGGCAGTTTTTAATGTTAGAAAATTAAGTATCAACCCACATTCTTCTCCCGTTTTGTCTCAGTTGCCAACAGCTAGTAGCTGGTTAAAAAGGCTCCTTGGCCAAACATATCTGTCTCTCACAGGTGCAATGGAAAAAAAAGAGGAACACCTCTACCCTCTTACCCATGATGTATTATCAAAGCAACCATATTCTCAGTTTTCAAGGTGAACTAAAAAAAAGAAGAATTAGAGAGCAGGACATGTGTTCTTAAAGCACTAAGTGCTTTTCCTTGTATTTCCTTCAGCTCACATTTTAACAACAAGCTTTGATAACCTCCATTCAAACCAGTTACTTCCATCTCCGATCAGGAGAGAGAAACAGCTTGTAAGTGTCTTTCTGTCTCTGTTCTGTCTTATCAGCAGCTCACACATAGAGCTGCTGAATACAATTTGATCACTTTTTGGATATTCTGCTTTATGCTTTTTGGATATGCTTTATGGAAGACACTTATTTTAAAATGTTTTCCGTGCTCGGAACAGGTTGTCCTGAACCCTTTGATTCACTTGTTCTTTCTTCTTTGAAGTTGTTTTAAAGCAGATATGCTCCTCAGGTTCATAGCAGTTGCTTCACAAAACCAACAGTTTTTACCAATTTCACTTACCAGCTCTCAGTACTTGCATGTGCTGCCAAGACTTCCCTGGGGTTGTGAACCCCCAACCTTTGAATTTCACATGGCTTGCTACCTTGACTACTTAGACTGTCAAAGGAGTTGTGTTCAAAAGCTACAGAAATCAGGAGCTAGTAATTTAAAGAATCTGATTTGGAGAGTGCAATTTATCACTGTCTGCTTTTACATTTGAATTCTTTGAAAGACAACACGCAGTGTAAGTACAAAGTTATACAAATGACTTCTCTTAACATTGGTGTTGTGGGCTGAGTAGCAGTAGAGAGACTTACACAGAGAAAGAAAAGCGCATTATTGTTATTGTTACTTGAATCTCTATAATGAGTGACTCAGCCTTGCTTTACATTCTTTCAAAGAGTATCTCAATGTATAGATGGTAGGAGGTTGATTTTATCTGTGTCTAACCTCAATTTTTCCACGTTCTGGTGTATCTAAAAAGAATAATCTACAATTATATTCTATAGAACTGTAAAGGAGGGAAACATTCCAGAATGTAATGCAATTAGATGAAAACTATTTACTTTTAAAAGTTACAGGAGAATTTGAATAATTAGTCTGAGTATTTATTTGTTTTTATGCTAGTAGAAAAAATTTTAAAGGACTAAARTTAAATATTTGCCTATAGCTGGCTTTACATATAGCAGATGCATACGTACCATGCACTGCTTGTAGAGATTTATTATACTGGGATGGATATCATTGAACGGATACCGTATAATGTATATGGGCAAGCACAGACATCTCAAAGAGAAATTGCTGCATAAAAGGAAACACAATAAAGTTGTTGAGTTCAGGTATGCAAGCTATCTGTAGRTTTGCAGTAAATTATTTTTCAGCATCTTTTCAAGATGGGTACCGCCTTGTCATCATTTTTAAAGGGAGGCTTAAGAGAGTTGTATTTCTCAGCAGTATTTCAAGGTGAACTGAAAGGAGAAAGAAGCTGTGAAATGGCACACAGAAATTGTCACTGTTTTTTTCCCCAAGTGCTCTTCCACTGACGCATTTTTAATACTACTTTCAGAGTGGGTAAATATATTATTTCAATGTGTTGTTAACCTCAAAAAAATGAAAAACAATGAGGCAAACTGTTTATTAAGGACAAGCTAAAATTGCATGACTTATGACATTTTCCATCACTACATCAGATTTAGATTGAGTTGTCAATGACAACATCTAGCCTAGAAGATTTATCCTTTTTGTTCTTTTTTCTTTGCTGAAGGGTGTTAGCTCACTGAAGGTATATGGATGTTCTCTGAAAAGGTCTTAAAACTGAAAAATGGAACGAAAAAGTGCTGCTGGGTGCTCATTTCAGTGTTTATACTCCTTTATTTTCACCATTTTTTCTAAAGGAAGAAACCACATACCTGTCAGGGCTTGCTGAATTAAAAATAAATTAGATGTTACCACTCCCTCAGTAACTTGTTCCTTTGTGAGTTGCCATACGTATTTTTCTGTTAAGGAATATGCAAAGTATTATGTCTGCTTTTTTGTTTTCTACTCACTGCTGATGTGATTTTTTTGTGAAATCTTTAAAATTAGATTAAGAGTTTTTTCTTATTTTTGTTTCCCATTTTATGAGATATACTTTCTTATGAGAGTTTTAATAGGAACTGAAGTTCACGTTTCAATAAGCCTATCACTAAAAAAAGAAACAAAGCATTTTGTTAATAGAGAAGTGGACAAAAGTTATTTTATGTACATTTTTACGTTTATGTCTTGTAATTTATGCAAGAATAGTTAGAAAAGCTTTCAACTATTGTTTATAAAGAGGAGCTGCTAGCATAATCACTCCTTAAGACTCCTTAAGGAAAATATACCTTAATAAATCTAATAAGAAGTGGAAGATAGATAGGCTACATATAAATAGTTGTCTAGATCATCACCTTCCAGACATGGTTGTCTCGAGCAGCAGCTTCGTTCAGCACATTTGCTTCACTGAATTGCAATGTTTGTTTCTTACTGATGAACTGCACTCCCAGACATTGTAGTYTGGTTTTACCACAGTTAATTGGTAGGAAGGATGGAAAGGTTAGAAGGCCCTTACTGACATGGTCTAGCATCTTAGATCTGCCCCAAGTATTATTCAAGAGGCGAGACTATAGCACTAACACTTCCTGTTGAACTGAAATAATGTTTAAGCTAAAAGAACTTACTCTGACTGAAGAGTAGGAGGGCAGTCAAACCTAACCATTTTTCCAAAAATTTCACTTAAGCCTCAGCTTTTCTGTGTGCATTATTTAACTCCCCAGTAACGTGTATGTATCACATTTGAACACATGCACACGATTATTTTAATGATAATTTGCAAATGGGAAGGTGAGTCTAAACATACAGATTCATACAGATATGCATGCAGCACAAAATTGCACCTAAGAATTGGGAATTAAGTGTTGAACATTTTTTTTTCCATTTCATACCCCTTTTCCATTTCTGCTCCAGTATATTTTTTTTAATATCTCTTTGGGATGACTAACTGTCTCCAAGTGACAGTTGATACCTACTTTCTAAGGGTAAGTGCAGCTGTAGGAGTGTATTTCTTTGTGATTGTATGTATGCTGTTTTTGACAGCCTTTTCAAAACTGTATTTGCAGGAAGTTCTTGACAGACCTGCTTCCCTTCGAGCATCCTTGCCTGAGGCACTTCCAAGCATCCTCAGACTCATTCAAAACACTGCCATCTTTTCTCCAGTCTGGCCTGAAACTTAACAGGGAAATGTGTGTCAAAACACGCTCCCACCATAATCTCTCCTTTGTATTCTGTATGGAATAAAAGGGTATGAATTGATTTGGTTCATTAAACATAGGCGGCTGACTATTTTTCTGCCCTAGTATGATTGTTGATTCTTTTGGCAGTAAAATATTACTCATAATGCTCATTTATTGTAATTACTATTACTAACCATATTGATTCCCAGCATGCCTAAGGAACATCAGCGACAGTCAATATTGTGTGAGGTGCCATACCAAAAGTCATTGCAGAGGCTCTGAATAGCACCACGAACACACTGCCGTGAAGCAAGCCTGCACTGGTTTATGACACAAATGGCACTGTGGCTCAACTTTCCTAGCAGCAGGGTTAGCAATAGTGTTTATGTGCAATTTTTCTGGAGAAACTGTTGCTGTTTGTCATTAATACTTCTCCTGTACCTTCACTATAGTGTGACAAGATTATGTCAGCAATTTTGGTAATTTTCTCTAATTAGCTGTGTGAGTTACACGAGGTTTATCAGAGCATTTTTTCTTCTCCTTTTTCTTCACTTTCATGTGAGAGCTTGAAAGTTCCAAGAAATATTTTAAACACACATATGAAAACCTATTTATTCGCTGTTTTTTATCAAACTGGCTTGTGAGTGTGTAGCAAGATTAAGCAAAATGGTTAACTATATGACACCCAGATGAAAACCACGTAGAATGTTAGCAGGAGTTGCCTGTCTATGGACATATTTCTTTAATTATTTAGATGTTCTGCACTTGGTTTCCCTGCATGTCCCATGTACCTAAAATAGAAACAGCGTAACAATCTCTCTCATCCCTTAACTTACAAAAGAAATAGCTGAAATAGCTTATACAAAGCCATTCTGCTTGATTTGATTTTTCATTTGCATTTGTTCTGGAAAGTGGACATTTTCTGACTGATTGTGCATACATGAGAGGAACTGATTAGGAAAAAGTTATTGCATTAATTTTGTTCTTAAAGTTGTTTCTTATTTTTTTCTAATTGTAGATCCCATGGACTAGAAAAAAATTTGAGAAGAATTTCCTCCCAGGTTAGTTTAATTTTCCAATGTTATTTTGAAAGGTCACGCACACAAATTTTGAAACTCAGTATAGATACTGTAAAAAAACCTCTCAATKAAGCAAAGTCCTTGTTCAGAGGAGAGCTAGAGGATAGTGTACTCCTGATGAGCTCTRATGGCACACTTTTACACTGAATTTTCTCTTCATTTTTTTTGAAAGATGTGGTTCCTATATAAAAGGAATCACTCYAGAGGTACCACCTCTCCTTTCAGCAGTGGAGAGGAGATCCTCATTACTGATGTGAAGGGCAATGAGACAGGTATGAAGATACTTTAGATGTTCACTTAGTAACTCTTATTAGAGAACCAGGCTCCTTGACAATGAGAGAACCTGGTTCTCAGCTTGTTTCAATTACTCTGAATAGATTTRCTTACTTTTACTCCAGTTCAGTTGCGGGAATATGCGTGCACCTAATAGAAAATAGGTGATTTTTAGAGATGCATAAGTATTACTGAAGATTATTAAATGCCTTTTACTGAGCATTCACTTCTGCTCATTGGTGTATATACATGACCTTAGTCTATGACAACATGTATTCAAAAGTGATAATGGATTTTATTATCATATGTATCTGTAAAACTAAAAACCTACTAAACTGTGGTAAGCTGAAGAATTGATCCCCCTCACGTAAAAATATTTTGTTAAAATTATACCTTATATGAGTACCCGCAAGCAGACCCACAACAGAAATCAGGCTGTAATGACAAAAGAAGTTATAGCTTATTCCTATTTACAAATTATTTTTTTTTTTTCCTCTGGAAGCTAGATATATTCTTTATATACAGTTACAGAGTGCGTAAACTACAGAGAGATTCAGGGAGTTGTATTTAATCATCAGGTTACTCAATTTCTAATGCAATAACTCGTTTTATTTTTTTTTTTTTTTTTTATAGATAAGGTTAATAAAATAAGTGTAGCAATTGACTTTTAGATAGCTTCAAGTCCATCTGCCTTTAATTATGTCTGGAAATTTGCTTTCAATTCCTGCTYTGAAAGAAACCATGGAGTCAGATGCAGTGCTTCCAGGACTTGAAATTATATTAATATGAAAGAGTTGCTAACACAATCTGAAGTATATTCTGACTTAATAATATACATTTCTTAGGAAGATAATCAGGTTACAATTTGTCTAGAACAGAAAATAAAATATCATAGAAGCAGTTGCTATATATATCACAACTGTTCCTCTGAATCTCTTGTTCATTGTTATATATATATTCCTGATCTATAGTTGAAAATTTGTAATAATAGAGTGTGGTGTAGTACAAATTGAGAGAATGTATTTCTTAGCATTATAGATCCTAATTGGGACAAGGCAGCAGACTCTCCTAAATGTACTGTCCAGCCATGCAGTAATGACAGCAAAAATATTCAGACACATCTGTTATGAAGAATTATTTTCCCTAACCTTTCAGATAAAGGTAAATCTTTATAGTCATTACTATAAGAAACCGAACCAAAGCAGCAATTGCCAGCTAAGATTAAGGTATTCAGAGTTTTCTACCTTCTGAGTTATTTTTCTTTGCTGTCATCTATCTACCTTTTTTTCTACTGGGGACATTTTCTTATGAAAAAAAAATCTTAATAAATTTGGCTATTCATTTATCTGTATTTTATTCTTGCATGGTAGTTTCCCTGATTACTTTGTATATGAAGTACAACTGGCTTTTCATAGAAAATTTTGAAAACATTCTCCAGTATCTAGGGACATTTTGGATATTCTTAAATGTCAAGCTAAAACCAAGCTCCCAGGCTGAGCCTCCTCTTTGWTTTAGAATATTGCATCAGAATTTATCATTCTGGTTTGATTAAAAATATTGAAGCTAATTTTTGTTTCTGGATTAGGAAGGAGTCTTGACAGTCAGCCCTGAAGCATCTTCTAGGATGCACTCTAGGTCTGAATACTCAGGTAGTTTTCAATTCCAAGCAAGATGACAATGATGAGGTCAATAYGTCTATTATGTCTGTAACTTGCAGTTCCTATGAATTCAATGAGAATGATATCTTAGTAGAAAACTGAAAATAAGTCTTACATTGTCATATTTTTGTTTTCAACACGTTACAGATCATTTCATACAGATCATTTATTTCTCTAGTTCTGGTTTTGACTAATGAAATTTTTTTTCTTTAAGTCTCTTTTTCATCAAGTTTGTATTTGGTCTCTTTCTTGTCCATTTTACAACAATTTTTCCTCTGGAAATCTACATAGTAGTGCTGGACTAAGTAACTTCTGCAAACTACATAAGCACATTATCACCTGAAATGCATCTAATTCAGCTGATAATCTTGTGTATGAGGGACTGGTTTGAAGGTCCACTTTTTTAAAAAGTTAGACTAAAATATACTTAAGAGTTAAACTTGTAAATCTGTGATAATTGTCCTGGTAGTTAATGGAGAATAATAGAACCTTTGGCCTAAGACAGGAAATATTAGATCCTCCATGAGAAAGCTAAAGTTAGATGAGATACTATGATGCTTATTAAAGGACAATACATGTTAAAAATTGTCTATAGATTGGCAGAGCTAAAGAATCACTGTGTTTCATTATTGTGTTATTTTTGGATATATAACAAAGATAACTTTATAAGAAAAATTATTTCTATCTCCTAAGCTGCTGTTAATTCTTTCTTTCCTTTCAAAATTTACTTGCAATTAGTGTTCCAGGCATTATGCAAGAAGGTTGCAATATTTTTTATCTGTCTTTGTCACAGAAGCATCTTAGTTTGCATAGGCTATTGAACATTTTCTGGATACTTTTTCTACAGTCACTACTGTGAGTCCCTGTAAAGGGAACTATATATTAAAATATATTAAAATTTTATATCATTTCTGTGCCTGAATCTGTGAACATAATTTGTGTTTCTAGGAGTTAGTACATCTTGGCAACACCTTTTGTTTCTGTCAGAAATCCTGTCTAGGAAAACTTCAGCCATTTGCCTAGGATTTCCTTCAGTCTTAAATGAACTACGATTGAGCTGCTGGACACCTGGAAATCTTGGACAAATAGCCACTCAGTATGTGCAGATCAGTTTTAGACACAGACAAACAGATTGATACATCTATGATCTACTCTATATATGCTTTGCAGCTGACGCATGTATGTGTGGTAAGTGAGAGACATAAAGAACATTGAATTTACTGCGTAGGAGCAGTGAGTCATTGGACTCTGCACAGCTATGAATCAAAAAGCAAATAAGCATGCACATTTTCATGCATGCAGTAGAAGAAACAAAATGCAAGAGATAATAATGTACGAATATTCAAGTTTTTACTATCTGTTTATTTCTTTTATAGTATCTTTTTATTTCATTATACACAAAGTGCAGAGGTGCAGAAGATGGTACACAGGTTTGTTGAGGTGTGTGTGGGGAGTTTCCCCCAATAAGGGTAGGTAGTACTTCAGTTTGAAAAGATGGAGAAACATTGCTAGCAAACCACATACACAGAAGTCACAGGATCAAAATCACCATGTAGTTCTGCAACTAATGTCTTCAGATATCAGCGTGAGGTAATATGAAGTAACTYGTTCTTTCTTTGAAACTATCACAAGATTGCTGTTTTCTTATATTTATTTTACGTTGTGCATCTCATTCAACCGCACTAGTGCTTCCTGCACGATTCATCAGTGTTACTCACTAACTGCTCAGGCCAAAGTGTCTGATGTAAATCTGGTTCTTAAAGTGCCCAGTTTTTGACTAAAAAGTACCCTGTAACGGGAACCACTGCAATGACCTCTTAAGCTTGCAGTCCTCGGACAGCACGTATAATGTTTTAGTGAAAACAGGAAAAGGGAGAGATACTAGGGAACAGAAAGGCTTGGATCCACATAAACAATACACTGCAAAATGGACTTGACTGTCAAAGGGAAAATAATTTGCTACTGGGGAAGTATATCACCCTAGAAACAAAAGAGGTGCTGTGGAAGAAAAGTGACTATCTGAATCAAAGGCATTTCTTGAAGCTCTGTGTTTGGGCACAGCAAGTAGTCAGTCTCATGTAAAGCTTAAAGCACAGGCTCAGTCTGGTTTATGAAATAATTCTTAGTCTGTTTTGTTTACTCGAGACATTCCCTGAGAATATTAAAAAATCAAATCTATTCTTATTGTATATAATGTCTGTGTTTTCAGAGTGTGTATGTGGGAGTAACTTTTTGAACTARGTTTCCACAACAAAAGCTTTGGAACAACAGTAACTGCAGACAGCCAGCTATATTTGCTTAAATGAACTTCTGCTGTCATTAGAGTATTTATAGAAACTGAAAGGTCTGCAGATGCAGCTTAGGCAGATATTTGTTTACATTTTAAGATATAATTATGCAATGTCYGTAAAGCTTATGCATAATCTATAATAATAATTACAATACTTGTACAAAAATACAAATTACACTCCAACATATGTATCCCATGGCAAATTATTCTGTTCTACATTTTTAAACTGCTTGGAAGAATAAGGCTCTCCTAAGGTATTACTGCTTGCATTGTTTTCACACTAGTTTCTTTTACTTTGATATGAGTACTATTGATGTAATCTCATCCTGTAGAGCAGATTCACTTTTTCCTCCAGCTTAGACAAACTAAGGATCAGGACTATAGTTCTGTCATCTGAACTATCCATCTCAAATGGAACTACTGATGGAGGAGGCAGCAGTCTTCTAAATCTATGTACACATCTACTACTAGCAACACATGAGACCTATTGATAGAAATGATGTGCAGTTGCAGTACAAACATTTTCAGTTCTATCATTTGCAGTTGTCAGGTGACGCTGTAGTGCAACACTAGCATGAATTTTGGAGCTCTAAATGCTTTTATCCTGCTTCTTCATACAGGAAAGCTACAAAATRTTCATTGTTTTAGGACACTTCAGCTTCTGTAAGTGAAAAGTCAGATATATTGAAATTATTGTGGACTAGAAACTYTGCTGTGTCAGGGTTCAACTTGACTCAAGGAGAGAGGAGAGCTTTCTGAAACCTTTCTGCCCTTCTGAGCTTGACACTGGTAAGGGAACTGCTTGGGACTAATCCTCTCCATACTGAGCTACAATGGWGCTGGGACAGCTCCTCCACAGCTAGCCTAGCTGAATCAAATGCCATTAGTTCGATGGCAAGATCTTGTTTATCTCCTTTATTTTTATTAGTCTGTGGCAGAAATCTGATGATCCAACAGAATTCAATTTGCTAAGASCATAATCTMTCAGTGCCCTAAGTGCTAATATATTGTATTCTTGTTTTCCTGTGGCTGTGTTAATCAAGACTGTGGATTGGTCTACAATATGATTTAAGAAAAATGTATTTATACCTTAAATTTAAAGTATTTACAGAATTACCTAATCTCATCCTAGCTCACTTTCAAACAGCCTGGAACGCTAAGGTGTGAACCATGCAAACTGTTTCCAGAGATATCTGATTGGTCTGAGCAGAATTAACATGAGAAGAGGGCACTGAAAGCATGGAGCGTGCAAACCTTTTACATTCTCTGCCCTGCTTAAGGCAGAGAATAAAAACCTCTTTTCAGTGAATCTCTTACCAGTCAGCAAGGTGCAGATTGTGGAAGAGTTTTGCTAGGCATTAGAATTTAGTTGTTCCTCCAAGTTGCATCTCCAAGCCACATATTCAAGCCTAGGAAATCTCACAACACATACTGACTAATGGCATGTGTACATCCATGGATTTCCTTAGTTTCCTCTGGAAAAATGTGATTTTTGTCTTTCTTTTACATTAAAATAATTTCTGATTCTKGATGGTCTGAATAATTTGCATCCTTGTTCTCAAGGCTGGATCAATTGGCTTTGCAAAGGAAAAAGTGAGTTGGGGCACAGTTAATTGGCTGTGTACAATTAGTGAGTTAATGTGACCATGGGGTTCTTCAACCTTGTGATGCAACTCAGAATTGCAACTGGCTGCCAGCTTCCTAAGGTTCAATGTAGTAAATACAGCGATCTGATA
Organism: Oceanodroma leucorhoa; assembly: GCA_030449065.1. Classification (NCBI taxonomy): domain Eukaryota; kingdom Metazoa; phylum Chordata; class Aves; order Procellariiformes; genus Oceanodroma; species Oceanodroma leucorhoa. The sequence goes on along the minus strand of JASVER010000005.1, from coordinate 304,572 downwards.
GCCCCAGTCTCCAGTCTTTCTCTTCTTCATTGTTACACTGACAGAAACACTTGTATTTTCGTCCTTCACTGCAGGGCTTCTCTTAAGTGTATTACTCAACTACACAAGTTCACTATAACTCAAACAGGAATTTCACATTGGCCAGACTAATAATTTTCTGAGGACAAGAATATACTGAGAAGATACAGTAGATCACAGTCTTTAAGGGGATGATTTGTCTGATGAAATGTAGATGCCTGCATATGTCTATGTTTCCATTACAGTCGGTGGAGAAAACCAGGGAAGAGTAAGACATAACTCCACTCCTCCTACAGGGCTGAATCTGTGCAGATAAATAATTTTCTATAAACGCCAGTTTCTCTGCTGACCAGAAAAGGAGGCTTGGATGAATAGTTTGGAAGTAGACATGCAAATCCTCTCCTCAGTGTTTAAAATATATCTTTAGGTAGAATAGATCTTTTGAGTTGGATACAGATGAACAAACACAACTGATCAAACTAATAATTTGAAGGTCAACAAGCTAGCACTTTTGATGGACTTTGTTTCACTGGAAAATTTCTGACTAGCCCTAAACAAAACTGCTAACATTTCACTACAGGGGGAACCGTTTGAAAAGTGAGCTCTCCTGGCAGCTCCATTCAAACCGGGAGAGGTTTCCTATTTTCCCCGTAAGGGTTGCTGCCTCCTCTAAGCCACRGTCTTTGTCCTTTTAAATAGTCTGCTGCATATAAAGCTGCAAGACACAATTAGAGTCTCAACCTTCAGTGTGTAACATGATTATTTCTGCTACATTAATATTTCAGCTAATTTGTCAGAACATGTAATTCACCTGCACTAACCTCAGAGGCTGGATTCCTCCACAGAGGTCTAATTTGTTTTGCACTTGGGGAAAGCAGTAAAGGAGGGTGAGATTTTATATTTGTAATGTCAAAATGAATTAGAGATCAGGGCAGAACATTTTGCAAATATTGCTGAAAGACATAGAATTGGTTTTTGTGTCGGGCGAATCTCTTATGATTCTATCCCTTAGTCTCTCAAGCCTTGCAAAAACCTTGAATTTTTTGTCTCTTCAGAAGAATATATCTTCTGAAATATATTTAGCATAAGCTAAATGGTGAAGTATTTTAATAAAAAGTACTTGGCTTGCTTTCTTGAGGAAAAATGAGCATGAGGAAGGGGATGGAGTTTGGTTTTACCTAAACTTAAAATCATGTAGGACACAGCACATCCAAACCTGGGGTTGGGGTAAGCACACCCAGGCCTCAAAGTACAGAGTGGCTTGACAGTTACATGGGAGTCCAACTTGGCATCATCCAGTGAGCATGTCAGAAACTTTATATATAGGACACAAATCTGTGTTGTTGCATCAGACTGTGCATAGCAGGTACTTTGAGGGAGCAACTTCTGTGTCTACTGTAGACTTGGACATGCTCATAACTTGCCTGGAATACTTCCTATTTACCTTGGCTGTTATGAAACCTATGTTTCCTTATTCCACAAACACAAAAGTATTTTTTTAAAAGAAAGAAAAGAAAGAAAGAAAAATAGACACCCCACCCCACCCCCCCCCAATGTCCTTTTACATGTTCCTTGTGTGCAAAAGTATAGCTTTTGAGACACATAATTTTGTAGGGTTTCTCTGGCAGCAGAATGTAATAAGGTGAATAAACATGGTTTCTGACTGCTTCACACACTGGTTRCCTTAGTAACTGCGGCATAGTGCAGCTGATCTGTGCTAATACGCTTAAAAGCGAGTTTGAAGGAAGCAGATGGGCAATGGTTATCATTGGTTGGATCAATTAGACCAGGAGATTGTGAGGCACTGAAAAGAATACCTTCAATTGCTTCAAAGTTCATTTTGCAAGTGGAACAGCATTTTCAATGTGCCCATTTAAGATACATGTCATTGTATTTGTAGGATTTTTTGTCAGTTTGTATGATGAGGAAACTTTCCCGTCTTTGACCAGAAGGTGAACTTGCCAGCTTTACTTTATTTTCAGCAATTTCTTCATTGCCGCCCAGTAGCTGCTGGTATGAACAAAGGGCGTTACTATGTTAAAAAATTAACTAATCCATAATAAATAAAGGGATTCATTTATAAGCTAGTTACTTTTGTTAAGTTTGAAAACAAAGACAGGAAAGGCAATAYTGAAATGTCTTTACAATAAAAAGAGGAGCAAAGGAAAAAACTAATACTTGGAACTTTGATATTTTTGTGCAATATGAGCTCTTTCCTAAATGAAAGCTGCGGTACTTTGTATCGGGGGTGTGGGGGGGAATCTCTCCTGGAAAGAAATATGAAAAACTTTTGTAAATAATCAGCTTACWGACTTATAGAGTGTAACTTCATTATCATAATTTGATTTACTCTAAATTTATTCCAAAGACAATGAAAGCAAACTGAGTGACAAGATTTCTACTATTTTAAATTCTAAGAGAGGGKTTCTCTTTATTTTTAGTAGGAAAATTTGCAGTGAGTGTGTTAAATATTCTATAGAATTTGAAGAAAATTGGCCACTAAATGAAAAATTACTAGTAAGAAAACAGAAGTCATATAGCACAAACATTCTTCTCATATCCGTGAGAGCGTATAACTCTTCTCAAATGTAAAAAACACAGTTATCTTAATGGGAGTCACATATATATGAGAAGTGTGAGAGTTGCAATGCTTTTATTGGATCTGAATCCTTTGTATGAAAAGTCTCCAAGCTTTGTGTCGTAACAGTATCAGGTATCGTAGACACTCTGCAATCAGGCTTTACATTGAAACAAGCATGGTACTGGACTTAGTAGCAGTAACGGATGCCCTCCACACAGCAGATGGAGAAAGCTACATTTCTGTAAGGAAATTTGAGATCCCAGGAGTTTCTGATGTGATCACCACATTGAGAGGGTGTGGGATCATTTTTCTTTTTTCCTCAGATACATTTCTTGCAGAGTTTTGTATGAGTGTGTGCCATCTCCATTCCTCTGTCATATTCCTGCTGCCCAAAATGCTCTGATTACAGCTTATTTTCACTGCTGTGATGCCAATATGCCTGTTTGTAGCACTCCTTCCTATGGTCTCTAGGAAACTGGAAGGGTTGAGGGACTAAGGCAAAAGGATAGGCATGGAGTTAGAAAAAGAAGAGAAGATGATGGCAGGCATAGCTCCTGAGGGGCTACCTTTACTCCTGGAAGAGATGGCTGTTGGAGGACAAGAGGATAGCAAAGTGCAATTACCAGGAAGGGTATGCTGGTAAACTGGAGAGATGTTGAAAACTTCTGTCCTATATTTTATATGTACCTGTWGGTGCCTGAAGCTTAAGGGGCTCTCCTGTAAGTCTTCCTTGCACTTGAAGAAATGTAACAGTCCATGGGCTGGGGAAGCTGGAAGTAGGGTGAGAAATTCTTATGTTTTCCTGTTTTTTCCAGGACCGCTTATGCAGCTCAGTCCAGCTGAATACAATGACATGACTTACAAGTAGTGTAAATCTCTCATGTACCATTACTGCTTCACTAACTTTGAGTCCCAGAGAAATGTGCAAGGATTCCTGGCTTTTATGGGGGTCAGCGTGTCTCTGCCTTTTTAACAGTATTGGTTTTGACCTGGCATTTACTGATTAGCTGATTTCTCAGCTGATGAGCTGAGCAGAATAAAACAGGGCTTTATGGATAGGATGTGGAGAATTTAGATGACTAAGTTATGAAAGTGAACCATCATAGGAYTTTCATGCAGATTAGACATCTTAGTTGGCTGGGTTTCAGTACTGGATATGCTCAGGATAGTTAACTTAGACACAGAATACACGATGGGTAAGATGAGTAACTTAGGTAAGATGAATCACTTCTTAAGGTTTCACTGCCTCACTTGATTAGAGAAGTATCCATAACTGTAATACAACAGTGATGAACACTATAACAAATCCTAAAATAGAAAATCTGAAAGATATTTTTAATACATTTAGAATAACAGATAGAGCTTCAAATGATGTATGGTCCCATATGTGTGACAGAATACATAGGAAAAAGGACTGTACATAGTAAATGAATTAGGGAACATTAAGCATTTTGTGGCAATTTTAATGACAGGCTTTTTAAGGATTAAGATTTGGCTTAGCTTTTAGTCTGTTTCCTTTGTTTTAAAGTTTCCTTAGTGTTTAGAAATTAATTTATTAAAAATGGTCTCTTTGGCACTGCCAATTCACTTCTTTTAATTTGTAGTTACCATGACATGAGCTCCTAGAGAGCTTTTTAATGAAATACCTGAAACATGTATCAAAAAGAGAAAGAAATCCTTCAAAGAACTTGCTTGAATTGAAGTGCCACTAACCAAAACTTAACCGAACAGCAGTCAGTTTTTTTAAACAAAGTTAGTTGAAAGACCTTGCATTTCCTTGCTGAGTGTGTGCCTGGGGCAAAGCTGCTTGGGAGGATGACTTACCACAGTTTTTTGTGTTAATTTATTATAGAAAAGTTGTTATGGAGATCAAGGTGAAAGTGAACTTCCCTGTAGTGTGCTACCTGAGGCTAACACAAAATTATGCTTAATGTCACCATAATTTCAGAGATCTGTCTGGTTTTGTTGTTGTTGCTCTTGTGTGACTAGCAATAGCTTTGTTTTCTCAGTCCTTTCCATTTCTGGACTCTGCCTCCTAATTACACTAGTGGCTATCAGTATTACCTTAATTTCAGGAGCTTGTAACGATGACAACTCAATCACAAGTGCTCAAGAGACTGGTCTTCTTCAATTATCCACATCATGTGAAAATCAACCCTTGGTTCTCTCCCTGCAGCGCTTGGGATCATTGGGCCTGACTCAGCACCCACTGCTCAGTTGCCTTTGATGGAAACCCAAATGTGCTTAGGTGAAGTAAAGATAGTCTCATCTGCCATGCAAATAAGAATTCCATTTGTTGATAATTTATTCATGTTTCTGTGTTGATATTAACAAGACTCTACTCTTGATAATGAATCAGTAAGACATTAGCTTTCATACAAAAGCAGAAATATATGTTTAATGGGACAGGTGTAGCTGAGCAGTTATTCTGGGTTAAAAAGGCTAAAAGGAGAAAAACGTATGGGAGGACATTTAGCTGTTCCAGAATAATATCATATATATATTAATTTGCATACCTTTCAGAAACAAAAAGATCTCTGTTAAACTAGTACTCGTCAAGAGCCAGGAAATAAGTAATGTATCAGAAGCAAGTTACACCCATTGTTAAATCCCATCTGAAATGTCTTTACAAGATACTCGTAATTTCAGAATTCATACTGGACAGTGGGGCATTCAGTATCAAAGCTCCCACAAGAATATCAGTGTGCTTTTGAAGTAAAGGAATTCAAACCCAAATTAACAAACATTTTCCCTTTTAATTCATGAACTTTACAATAATCTTCAATATTTTCCATAGGTTCCCTGTCTCCTTTCTTACTTTGCAATGATGATTTCTGAAGTTACTTTTTTCTCTTTCTTGCAATAAAAATAATTTAGGAAGAAAGCATATCCACAGATTCTCTGTTACGTATCTTTCTTTGTGTGTGGATATGCATATATACATGTCTCTGTGTGTACTTGCATGTATGCTTATGTATACATATATATTTCTCCCGTGTTTTTCTTTTTTGTATATCTGCTTCCTCTTGGAAAAGAAGCTTTTATTGCTAGACATACTGCTACCATTTCTGCTCTTTTAGGGGAATGCCATAGATCTGTGTATTTTAAGGTCACAAGGTATCTCTATAATCATCTTTTCTGCTTTCTGATATAGCAAAATTTCCATTGCAAGGTTCAAATCATAACGCTCGTGAAACTGAAACTCCCTTTAGAAAGCTATCCAGTCCCATTTTAAAGACTTTTCACAAGGAATCTACCTTTAAGAGATCTTTTTTTGGCAATTGAGTCCTTATTAGGAGTCCTTACTACATTCTTTCTAACATGTTTTTGTCTAATCTTAACCTTGCTTGCTAGGTTAGAGAATCCTCTACTATATGTCATGGTGTCAGTGTTCAACCCTTTCCTATGTGTGCTCGGTACTTGTGTGAACTCTGCTTTATGTGAGTAGTAGGAGAATGATATCTGTGAGAAGTATTAATGGTATGGAAAAATGTATCAAAGAATGTTTTGACTTTTTGCAGCTTCATGATATTGTTATGTTATCCCAGATAATTGAAGCCGTGTTACTCAGACAATACAGACAACTTTCCACCATGCRGAAGTTAACATTATAACTTCATCAATTACAAATCACATGCATTGTTGAGTGATGGCAAGTGATACCTTCTGATTGTAGTATAACTTCCACACTGGTAAATATCTAAACCATAGAAAGTGCCTTTGAAGCTACTTTGTAGAGTGGCTATATTGTTTCCTTTTTACCTTATTAATGTTCATATTACAAACAAGACTTAGACATACACAGACACATACCTCTGTTGGTTTTATGCTATACAGTTATGTGTAAATTCAAAGAAAGACTCCTGAACTAGTGCATTCAATTTTATCCAGAACTAAATCTTATTTACAAATATGAAGTATTTCTAAGCTGTGATCTTATATAAGTTATGTTTCATTATATAATAATTTAATTTCCAAGAACTATTAATAGTTTTCTGCTTGCAAACCTTCTATCTCACGTCCTTAGCTCCCACAGGAACATTATGCAGATGTCTTCTGCTACAGAGTTGTAACAATGTAAGTGTGGTGACAAAAGTTAATCAAGTGAAAACATTGCGCCACCCCCAGAAGTGTTCAAGGTAGGTTGGATGGGGCTTTGAGCAACCTGGTCTAGTGGAAGGTGTCCCTGCCCATGGCAGGGGGTTGGAACTAGATGATCTTTGAGGTYCCTTCCAACCCAAACCATTCTATGATTCTATGATTTGCCATACCGTATTTTTAGAATACTTGAAAGTTGGTTTAAAAAGTGTTATAAAGTGTGGCAAATAAAACATTTTATGTGCAACCTTGTAATCAAAGTAATAATATTTTATCTTCTAACAAGTCTGAGTTTAATTTGAGATTAAATGCTGCTTTGATTCCACTTGAGAAGACAGTTTGRTATGTATTTGCAAGATATTTCATAACTCTAACATTGTTATATGCCCTGGATGGGATCATTACTTTGCATTTTTTTAGATTAGTTCAGTGAAATATCTCAAGTTTATTTTTGCAAAAGAACATCCAGCACAAACACAGCTAACTTATAAGCTATATAAATATGAATTTCTTCAAATTGCAAAAATRGAAAACCTAATAAGATCTGATTCTTCAGTTACAAATCCTAGACTCATGTTAGATTTGCTGTCCTGGAGTTTTCCTCCAGAGATGGAGAAAAACATCTGTCTTGAGCAAAGAACGATACCTCAGAACTAATACTAACAATATTAGCAGCCTGTCTTTAGAAGGGACAGGTGATGAGTCAAAACTGGTCTCATACCCCATAYGACTTCTGAACCAGCCCTTAAATTTGGCCAACAATGGAAATTTAAAACAAAAACAGCCAAACCCCACAGAATTAGCTTACCCTGGGTGTCTTCAAACTGCCTTTGCAGGTTTTCTTTTTTTGAAATCTTTTGCTTGGTGAGGATATTTTTGCTTATATGTTTCACTGGGCAGCTTTAAGTCATAATCTAATTTTATGAGGTACAGGCAAATGATACAATATATCTGCTTCTCAGAAAAAAAAGTCTTTGCCAACCTACTTCAGGCAAAAGTCGGGGAAAGATTGCTGCAGATGGAGAACTCATGGACAGATACATTAAGGCTGCTAAATGCTTTGTAACACTTGGCTGCTCTGAGTTCACAAGGATGCTGAAGTGACTCTAGCCAGCTCTGACTACGCATTTGCAATAGCTCAGTTCCTGGCATTTTCATTTTGGGTATAGGCAGATCTGCAYAAGCAAAGCAGAATTCTGACAAGCTTCTAAAAATGTAGGAAGTCATAAAAGCAGGGGAAATGAATGTGTAAACAAATGTATAAAAAGCTACTGAGAAGAGGAAAGGAAGAATTAGTTCTCTCAGTGCTTTTTATATGATGCTAAAGGCAGCAGGGAATGGTCAAAATAAATATGACAAAAAAACCAATAAGACTTTCCAGTAAATCTTTTCAATCTTTGTCATCTGTGGTCTGTAAAACAGGTTAAATAAACGTTTTGTCTATGCTTTTGAAGGGTTGCTATGAATAGATCCTGCCTTTTGGAGAGCTGATTGACTAGTTGATCTCGTGTTCCTTTCCAGACCCTTAACTTTGTGATTCATAAAGTACAGTAACAACATGCTGACATTTGAAACTTCACAGTGATTAGTTAAAAAAAATAAAAAATAAAAAAATCAGTAAAGAGGTTGCTATGCAAAAGCTTTAATTTACTATATCCTGGATAAGAAATCAGAAGTACTTCAGAAAAACATCTAAGGACTTAAATGTAAGTAAAGTACAGAAGGAGTTTAATTGATATTAATAAAGTCTTATAATCCTGCAAATATGTATTTTGCTTACATGGTACCAATATTTTCAAAAGTAGAAAAAGGAAGAAAAAGCTATGTATTACAATGTGTAAATTAGCACCTTGACATATCTTTCTGCCTATTTTCAATAGGTATCTTTTATTTTGTCTGTGTTTAGTAAGACTGCAAATGGGGCAAAAATAAGATTGTGRCAGTTTATGCTTTACAAGGGATGACTAAAAATGAAAATATTTTTGAAAATTTCCCTAGTTTGCACAATACATATTTAAGTCCTTTTTCAGTAGAGAAAGAGGCTGTTGTTTGACTAAGGAAATATTAACTTCAGAAGAGAATGCCTAAGTTCAGCAGACTGATAGAGGAAGAATCTTAAAAATCAACTTACATTAAGCAGTTCTGAGCCCTTAAGAAGTCCCCAGCAAAACTAAGAGCACTTTTTCAAAAAATATAATGACTTGTTTAATGAAAAAAATTTCAAAACAAGAAAAAGTAGAAAAAAAAATCCTAAAACATCTTCACAATTTTCAAGTCTTGTTAATTACTACAGATCCTCTGGAGATGGCTTTTTGATTTTTATGCCTCTTCACTTTTTATTTATTATGTGAAAATATACACTTGGATGACTTCTTGCTTGACACTTTCTTAAAAATATTCAAAGATTTAAAAGATCCCTTCTAGTTTTCCTAAATGCCAAATGAACATACAACACAACGTAAATTCTGCAACTCAAACTTTTCAACTTTATGTAACCATCAGAAAAGAATATTTAAAAGAAAGAGTTGGAAATAGTAATACCCTAATAGAAATAGGTACTTTAACAAGAATATTAAACTCCTACCTTCTGTCTATGTAAAATAGTACCTAGAGTTAAAACTTCAGATAACATGCAGAATGTACAATTTATAACACTATAAATGTCAGCAAATTGCTAGATTGTGCCTGGGTAACTTTATCTTTAACATTTCACTTCAGGATGGAGTAGACTTGGATGAAGAGAAAAGCTTCATTTAAGAGGTTAAAAATGGAAACTGCATAAGCGAACAACAGTTGCAGATGTATAGAAGTCGGTTTGAGCCAAGACATCTGGAGTCATTTTTTGTCAAAACTGTGATTTCACTTGGTAATTTAGTGAGTCTGGTTCACAGAGCTTCTGAGATGGAATCCATCACAGATAAATGATTCCGTGAAAAAAGTGAGCACACCTGGTTAATACTTTTCAGTTAATCCCTGTTCATTTTCTTTTTTTCCCCAAAGAGACCAGGGACTAAATACAGCACAGCRACACCAGGTATGGCATGTATACTTTGGTAAAGGTCACAGACTAGAATATTAAGAGAAGATCTCTTCTCTCTCTATATATATATATGAATTTACTCACCTGGAGAAACAACGGTTTGAAGTTTGATGTCTTTTCATGGTAAAAGGCTGTAGACTAGCCCACAGTTACGCCTCCCTGTAATACTGATGCCTGTAAAACTTTTTAGGCCTGTCTTTATATGTATCCTGCTCCTATGATGAATAGCTTATGTAGTGTGAAAAATAACTGGAATAATTAACAGACAAATTTGGAAAATATAAGGGGATAATATAAAATATAAATTTTGAAATTCAAAAGGGATTCTTAACTTTAATGATAGTTTGTTAAATAAATAAATGATCATATCTTTGTGCTGAGCTCTCAACCTCAACGCTTACTGGGTTTACGAGAAGCTTCTTTATCAGACAAAATTTTTTTGTTCTTGTTTTACACTTTTTGCAGTCCTAAAAATCAATAAAACTACATTCAACGTAACTATGCAGTGGACTGAGAGCTTCCCTGACATTTCACTCTGTTTTATAGTTTAGTAATATCTGAAAATTAAATCAAAGATTGGAGAAGGTTTACTTTTGTCTGGAAATGAATCAAAATCAGCTGCATTTTAAGTGTAATCTGCTTTAGAACAGTCAATCTTTAATTGTCCTTTATGTCTTTAATAACATAGTTCTCAGTTTATTTTGTCAAGCACTATTGAATGATATTACCTGAATAATTAATTATTGGTATTTTTGGTTTAATGGATCCCAACAGATTCTTGCAATTAACCCAAATTTGTTGTTTAACGCACAAATGTCTATTAGTGTGCAGTCATTGCCACTCCCTCTAGGAGTTTTTGAAACTCATAAGCACTATATATTCATACCTCAGGGGAGCTTTTGCGAGTCTCTGKTGGACCTTGACCATTAAACTTTCCAAACTTCTTCCCTGATATTGTTATGTTGCAGTTGTTTTATTTGGTTGTTGTTTTTTTCCCTTCAGAATAAGTTTTTTCCCTTCAGTGAAACCTTTTCATTTGCTCAAAAAGACAACATRGTCCAATATGGTTTTAGTATTAAAATACATGCACATGAATACATATTTCAGGTGTGTAGTGCGATGTTCCCAGCTTGTGCCCAYTGATGCACTGCCATGCTGGCTGAAGGAGAAGGTCCGATCTGAAACTGCAGTGAGGTTTGCCCAACCACGCCTGGAARGTGAGTCAGGTGGGAGCTGTTAGCAATGAAGAATAATAAATGGGCTTGGTCAGCAGTCAATTTCAAATGCTTCTGGATCAATTGGACACTATTCTGTGCCAACTCAAGGATCACTGTACTTACAAGGGACATGGGGTGGGAATGTATGATCTTGCAATTTTCACTCCAGGCATGATAATACGGTCTCCTTCTGTGGACGACTTCCAGTACCTAGAGAGAGCTAGGAAGAGCAGGTAGCTCTTGATGAGCCTGGTCTGTGAGGGATTTCCAAGGTAAAGGATCTCTGGAACCTCCCTTGTGTTCCCAGGAGAAAGAACCATCCACCAGCACCCTGATTCAGCCCAGGTTTAATAACAATCTTCTATTTTCGGCCCATACTGCCCCAAACAGAGCTTTTAAGTTAAAAGCCCCCCATTTTTAACACATATAAATCTAAAAAGACTCCAAAAGAATCACTATWAGTGGTTCCTGTAAATATGGGGTCTACACATAGCAATATGGAGAGAAGTAGAAGAAAAGAAGAAAGGAAGGAAAGCAAACAGGTCCAAACTCAACACCAGGGACCTTGAGTCCACTCACCACAAAACTTAAAGATGGATATAATTCTCCTCACTTTACTCATGTGAGAAATCAATCTCCTTCTCTCTCATGCACACTCTCTTACACTYTATTTTTTTTTTTTTTGTAATGCTCCGAGAGACTTCTATCTTTAGTCATCCTTGCTGTAAGTTTATTTAAAATGTATTTGCATAATCTTCCAGATTCTGGGGGATCCCTTTGTCAGAGAAATTCCAGGGGATATAGCCCCTATTTGATGAAATCGATAGTTGCTAAATTAACAAAGATATGATTTAAAAAGACTGAAGATATGATTCTTTGTTCATAGGAGGAACCCTTTTTTACCAGCAACGATTTTAAAGGAACCCTATAACCTAAAGTAATACATATGCCTGTTCTTCCATGTCCTTGTATTTTATTTTCTGTCAAATAAGACTCAAAATTTATGAATATTGTGATCTCTGTACGTGTCTCATTAGGAATTTGGACCTTAGCCTGTGTGCTTGCTACCCTTAACCTTAGAGCTCCCAAATGCRTAGGCACCATTTGAACTAATTTCCCCAAATCAGTTTCATTTTTGCATTCTCTCTGAGTGTACGTGGGGTTCTTGGGCACATGCAAAAGCCCTGCACACAACCGGTGGCATTCTGATAGTCTAACTTAAAACCTACTTGTGTAGCCAAGAAAGAGATGTGTGCTCCTAATGTAAATTAAGTGCCTAAAATTATGTGATTATAATGTGGACTGTGCTCTAACATTGGAATTTACTTGTAGTAYTCCTTCTGCAACACAGTTTTTATTGGTGAAATACTCTGGGAAGATATGGTTTTCAGCCAAGAATTGATGCTGAATGATGCTTAATGACAGTTCATTGGCTCATTCTGCTGATTGCCTGGCTCTTGAAGTGTCTGTAATTAGCTATTACCTTGCTGAATTTGCAGTTTTTTCCACTTATCCCCACTCTGAATATTTTTTTCTAAGAACAGATTAGATTTTCTTCCAAATTCTTTCCCACAGTTCAGTCTGGTGGAAAAAAGGACTAATGAAATCTTTGATCTGTAAAAAAAATATTGAGAAGAAAGAGAAGTCTTAGATCTTTGTATATGACATTGAGATATTGCTCATGAAATCCATATTTTTAAAAGAATGTTGAAATATTGGAGCARATGAAGAAAAGAGCCATTGACATGTTCCTAAGATTAGAAAGTTTCTTGTTGTGAGGAATTGAGCTCAATCTATTTATTTTATCTAAAATAAAATTGAGATGTACTTGATTACAACATATGAGTATATAGTGGTTAATAAAAAACACTTAAATCCAGCAGAGAAAGACATAATTAATGTCTGGTAGCTGAACCACAGAAATTTGCATTAGGAATTTGGGACATCTTTTTAACAATGGTGATAATTAAGTGCTGGAATAAATTACTATAGGATTGCTAAATTTACCATCTTTAAAGTCCTCAGCATGGCTGGAAGGAGTCACAGCGAAGGACAGTCTGCGCTTGCTCCAGCTGAAATCCTACTGCTTGCGGGAAGACAAGGACACTACTGTCTCCTTCGTTCTTCTTGCAATAAATGCTGTTCCAAAGCCAAACTGGATTGCTTTCTCAAAATATTTCCTTAATTAAACACCAGKTACTGCAGTTGAACACAGGGATACATGATTGAGATCTAATGACCCATGAATACGGAGCACGACAAACTAAATCAATGGTTTTTTGTCTTTTGATTTGCAAATCCACAGACTTCATGCAGAGTATTGAAATCTGGAGTAGCAATGTAACTGTACTGACTGTGGATTTTATTTTCCTCATTTTGTGAGGGTTGTCTACTTTGAACAGTTCTAGAGTTGATGTTATTCATAACCTGCACGTTTCTGGGTTTGGTGTTCAATTAGTTTTTTTCCCCACATGTTGTGTTTTTGAGTGGGGAGGTTGTCATGTTTTTTGGTGTATAACAAGAAGATCTTAATATGCTTTTCTGTAGTTGTAGTTCTCTCACATTTTTAATCCTGTTTATATTACTTTTAGAAAATAAACCTACCTACTATTACAGTACAGGTTTTCATTCCATACTCTGTTTTCACACTTAAAATTAWAAATAGCTTTTACAGCTTGTAAATTCACTCTAAGAAAGTGACATTTTTAGTAGTGCATTTTATGTGAAACTGCAAAACATTTGTGAATATTTGAAAATAAATAAATAAGGAACAGGTTTTCTGAATCTAGATATGCTGCTATATAATTCTGTTTCCATAACTTTTTGTCACAGCTTGCTGTTTGTAAGGGGACTAAACTAAAGATTCCAACAGAATGGTAAAATAAAGTGCTTTAGGCTAATAAATTTCATGCCACCCTAAATACGTTAATTTAGTATAGTTGTGCAAAGCAGGAAAGTGAGGGAAGTGGTAAAAGGATTGCTGATGAATATCAAGCCATAAGATTAATTTTGTTTTGAAATAACTACACAATGAAAGTCTGACACAAGGGAAATCCATTGGARTGCTGTTCACAATTTGCAGCTCATGTTTCTATTAGGCACGAGGTTTCACTGATGGGAGGTTTATGGGTAGACCTGACACATAGTGTAACAATACTAGCAAAGCCTAATTTCTAGCTGAGAAAGGAAAAATAGGTTAATAGGACATGCAGCACTTTCGGGAGTAAACTATCCTCATGAGCAGAAAATTAATGATTGTATAGTACAGATGAAGGATGGTCAAGTAGGCTGAAGTTTTAAAGGAGACTAGGAATGTATGACACCAGATATCCCTAGTTTTTAAGCAGAGTTGCTATGACAAGAACTTCAAACTACACACTGTAGTCACAAGCCACTGAAACAAAGCAGTTGTGCTAGTGCCTATGGAGAATCGGAAGCATTGAATTAGACACCAGCTGCTGCCCACAAAAAGTGCTGCTGAGCTGAGACGCAGCTAGGGCCCTGTGGGTTTTCTGGCGCATGTGGCTGGAACTTAACTACAGTGTTGTCATTTTAGTCCTCTCTGAGGAAATGCTTTATCTCAGAATAGAGTTCCCCATCTATTTACTGGAAAGTGGGGTCTGTGACAGAATTTGGGATGGAAGTAGTTCAGGTAAACAAAAGTGAGAAATAGTAGTCATGGCACTGCAAATACCAGCGTTTCAGAAGGCATAAAATCTGCACTCAGATGTTCTGGGTGCAGGCTTTAATGAAATGAGATAGGAGAGAGAAAGATGAGCAAACATCATACAAAAGCAGTTTTATGTATCTAAGATCTCCCACATCCAAGTGCCTCATGCTCATATTTAGTTATATGATATGTTAAAGTCAGTGTGTTCTTCCAAAACTGTATCAATCAAACATGACAACTCCTAACCCCTACCAATTAGTAGGCTTTCCGTTCATTTATTCATAGAGGTAAAATCACATCTTGAATACAATTAGCTACAATACCAACTTGTATTACAATTACCTATTATAAAAAAAACAAAGTAAAAAAATTAAATATTCAGTAAAATTATTATTGGAAACCTGATTAGGCTTTCAGACTCCTTGTGCGAGGCATTGCATGAATAGACTCTGTCTCTGTAAATTTACAATTTAATTAAAAGTGGAAAAACAGAAATCATACATGCAAAATGTTAATATTTTATATCTATAATTCACTCAAAGATAGTTTGTAAGAAAACAGGATCAAATTAGTGTTATATTCCAAACATGAATGCATGTTTTTATAACTATCATTAAACCAGTAATTTGAATTATGATAGTTCTGTATTGTAATTCCTTGCTACCTGATTTAATGGAAAATAAATACATATTCCCTCCATCCCCAGTACTGAGTGTATATAAAGACACCATTTAAGTTAAAAATCAGGATATTTATAAAAAAATTCTTTCATTCCATAGTGAAAGGAAAAGACACAGTTTAGAAACTTTGAATAACATATTTTGAAATAATACTTTTGAAATATTTTTTTCAGTGAGGATCAAATGTTGTGATTTATGGCACATCACGTCATTAGACATAGAAAGACTTTTGATTTTTTTTATATCAAACTATGTACATTAATAAATATACTTGAAATAGGAAGGCAAAATAAAGTCAAATCAATTAAATAAAGCATTTTGACTTGCTAATATTAAATGTTTTGACGATCTTATGTTGAAACATATGAGGAAGTTAAATTATTCCCTTTCAATCAGTTTACCTTAAATACAAAGAGATATTATTAATACAAATTTATATAAAATCTAGGTGTCATCACATCTTTGGCACTAAAACACAAACAAAGTAGATTAAAATGATCCTTCAGAAAACAATTCTGGCAGCTTGCTCATGTCAAGTAAAAGCCACCCTTGCATTGTTTTGGGAAGCAGATTCTCATTTCTTTCCTACAGACCTTTAGGGCATAAAATATGATGATGACCCATTTCAGTGGGTGCTTAATTGCCTTTGTATACATTTCTGCATTTCTGTATGAATTCATGGTGCTTACTACTAAAGATTCTATGTCAATAAATCATGCCAAATGTCTCTCTGTTCAGGAAGAAAGTTATGCCTATGCTAAAGTCTTACTGAAGTGCTAAGTGCATACCAAAACTGGAAGCAAAGAAATGCCCAATGAATGACAAGAAAAATCCAGATCGGAACATTTATTCAAGGAGTTGTACTTTCAGTATGATTAATCACCTAAAGTGTTTTTGATTTTAGTCAGTGGATTGACAAATAAACAATAACTGTAATTTAGAAAAAGTACCTTTGTAACAAAAAGCCTTCTGCAGTTCTCCAAATAATAATCTCATATCTGATARTTGCTTTATTTCTCATATCATTCACTGAATTCTCTATTTAGCAGACTGTCTCTGGAATAATTCTTGGGGCTACAAATGAGCATAATTGAATGGATCTGGCAAAGGGCAATTTATGATCTCTCTACATAATGACACAGTGGAGCAAAATTTTTTCTTTCTTTCTTTTGGATATAAAACATACCTACTATTAAGAACTTTGTTTTTTCAAGATCTGTCATGTAGAATACACTTCATTAGTTTTAAAGCACATAGAAATTTTCTAGAAATACTTTTCTAGAAATACTGAATATATCGTATCATCAGGTATTTTTTACAATCATCAGCTATGATTTTTTTAATGTGTCACAGAGCATGATGACATAATCAATTACCTGTTCTGCTTTTAAGGATAATTCTTAAAGTGATTTATTTAGTGTTATATTTCATCTCAAGCCATACCACAGAAGAGAAGATGGGGAGAAGAGAACAAGAAATGAAGAACTGGGATWATAGCCACCTACTGGGAGCTTTTCTATAAAATCCATGAAACAATCCTTTAGGACAATTACAGTCAGCATTTAAAATATAATCATCACACCCATCAGATTTCTACAAGATCTGGATTCATAAGACAAAATTCTAATCTCTTTGAAGTTAGTTGTGAAATTCTCATTAACTGTCATTAAAATATTCTCATTAGTAAGGTCAGGATTTAGGAGCCAATACTGAAAGAAGTTACTGCTAAGCATTGCGATTATTAACAAGCACAACATTTTTAATGACCCTTCTCTTCCATGTGAAAATATTTTTCCATTTATATCAGCTTGTTTGTCTGCTTTGTGTGTTTAGACTGCAAACTCTTGAGGACAGAAATTAGTTTAAGAATATTTTGTACAGTCTCTTAACAAAAGGGCCTGTGATTTCAATTTGAGCATGTGGGTGCTATCAGAATGCAATGGTTTAATAATAATTGCATGCTAAACAGCTAGGAGGAAAATTGCATACAGAAAGGCAACTAACTGGAATGAGATAACATAGGCGACCACCTACGTTGGCTTTTCATGGTAATGGCTGTTGAAAGAGACTGAGCACCTTTGTTAAGCATTTCAAAGATGGAACAGCCGCAGRTGCTATACAGAATTCAAAAGCTATTGTGTAAACTTAAGCAATATTGACTAAAACCCTGATTTCACCCTAGGAAGCCAGTTAGTTATAGCTGAGTCTTTATTCAAAACCTGAGATGAYATAGCTGACAGAATTACAGATAGAGGAAACTGAGCTAGTCCTTGACATCAATGATATAAAATACCCTGGTGCTTCTTACCTCAGATGAGGGAATAGTTACAAATTGTTGGTATGGTTGATGATACACAGCAGTTAATGACACATATAGTGTATTCACTATGGAAAAAAAATGATTCAGATCTAATTTATATCTATTTGACAGTCTCAAGGCTTTCACAGATGATGGTGCTGTCCTGAATGGAAATAGGTAAATGAAATGAAAATTGCATGGTTGCATACTTTTCTGAAAGGTGGGCCTGAAGTACTAAAGGGAGGAGGGTTTGTTCATTGCATTTTGATAAATTTTAAAGTTGTTGTTCTTTTTTTTTTATGTCTGAGAAATGCAGATTTTTTTCTGCCTTGGATTACTCTATAAAGAATGGAATACTAGGAAGAATAAGTTTTACCAAGAGGTAAAAACTAAATGCAAGGGGAAATATAGTTTATTTGGATTGTTTGAAAGATGGGAGGGCAARAGAGGGCTTATAAGAAAGATGGGGACAGACTTTTTAGCAGGGCCTGTTGTGTCAGGACAAGGGGAATGGTTTTAAACTAAAGGAGGGTAGATTCAGACTAGATATAAGGAAGAAATTGTTTACAATGAGGGTGGTCTACCTGGACTTTAGTAAAGCCTTTGACACTGTCTCTCACAGCATTCTCCTAGAGAAGCTGGCGGCTCATGGCTTGGACGGGTGTACTCTTCACTGCGTAAAAAACTGGCTGGACGGCCGAGCCCAGAGAGTTGTGGTGAACGGAGTTAAATCCACTTGGCAGCCGGTCACRAGCRGTGTTCCCCAGGGCTCAGTTTTGGGGCCATCTTGTTTAATATCTTTATCAATGATCTGGACGAGGGGATTGAGTGCTCCCTCAGTAAGTTTGCAGATGACACCAAGTTGGGCRGGAGTGTTGATCTGCCTGAGGGTAGGAAGGCTCTGSAGAGGGATCTGGACARGCTGGATCGATGGGCCGAGGCCAACTATGTGAGGTTCAACAAGGCTCAGTGCCGGGTCCTGCACTTGGGTCACAACAACCCCAGGCAACGCTACAGGCTTGGGGAAGAGTGGCTGGAAAGCTGCCCGGCGGAAAAGGACCTGGGGGTGCTGGTCGACGGCCGGCGGAACATGAGCCGGCAGTGTGCCCAGGTGGGCAAGAAGGCCAACGGCATCCTGGCCTGTGTCAGAAATAGTGTGGCCAGCAGGAGTAGGGAGGTGATCGTGCCCCTGTACTCGGCACTGGTGAGGCCGCACCTCGAATACTGTGTTCAGTTTTGGGCCCCTCACTACAAGAAGGACATTGAGGTGCTGGAGYGTGTCCAGAGAAGGGCGACGAGGCTGGTGAAGGGTCTAGAGAACAGGTCTTATGAGGAGCGGCTGAGGGAGCTGGGTTTGTTTAGCCTGGAGAAGACTGAGGGGAGACCTTATYGCTCTCTACAGCTACCTGAAAGGAGGCTGTAGAGAGGCGGGTGTTGGTCTCTTCTCCCAAGTAACAAGAGATAGGACAAGAGGAAATGGCCTCAAGTTGCGCCAGGGGAGGTTTAGATTGGATATTAGGAAAAATTTCTTCACTGAAAGGGTTGTCAAGCATTGGAACAGGCTGCCCAGGGAAGTGGTGGAGTCACCATCCCTGGAGGCATTCAAAAAACATGTAGATGTGGCATTTCAGGACATGGTTTAGTGGGCATGGTGGTTTTGGGTTGACGGTTGGACTTAATGATCTTAGAGGTCTTTTCCAACCTTAATGATTCTATGATTCTATGGTGAAACACTGKAACAGGTTGCCCAGAGGGGTGGTAGATGCCCCATCCCTGGAAACATTCAAGGTCAGGTTGGACGGGGCTCTGAGCAACCTGATCGAGTTGAAGATGTCCCTGCCCATGGCAGGGGGGTTGGATTAGATGACCTTTAAAGGTCCCTTCCAATCCAAAGTATTCTATGGTTTTATGAAAAGAATTCTGGTCCTGATAAAAGTTATGTTATCTAAGTGTCTGTCAATTTAAGTCAAGAGTATTTTGATGCTATTGTATTCAGAAAATACAGAATAAATCTAAAGTCTTATAACAGGAAATATAACAGGAAAACAGATAGGAAAGGAAAAGGATAAATGATGGATACGTAAAGAAACGTATTAGATGTTACAAATAAGGGGAATATATGGCTACATTYAAAATTTGTAAACTAGCTAAACCTGACAATATAATTACGAAAAAAAATCTTAGCAAGACTTATATAGTTCCCAATCCTCAATATAAAATGGATTGCCAAACTCCAAGAACTCCCGTGACCTATATTCCCAGGATACAACTACTACTTTGGTTTCACACTAAAATAATTGGTTGATTAAAAAAGCAAACCCCGAAAGCTCCCTGCAGTGCTGCCTTATTACTTACCCCACTTTTGAGATATGCAGGCTTACTTTCCTGAACTTTGAACCCACATTTCCTATTTATAGGAAAGAACCCTCATGCAAAGTTAAATGATACTCTGGAGCAGGGGTGGATATTTCTCTGCTCTTCGTGAAGAAACTACTTCTTTCTGCACAGACTAAGTCGGTCCAAGAATTATCAAGAAGAAGAATGCTCCTAGTAATTGGGACATTCACCTGGGGAAGGGGACTAGAAGTTTCATGTTCCTGTTCTGGTGAATATTTAATRTATTAATTTAATACTTGAGCTACTGGATAATTGGAAGACCAAAGTGTTGTTTAAATGACTATCTCCAGAGACTTCAGCGGTTTCACTCCCTAGAGGGAAAGTGGTCTTTGTACACCTCAGATATGTGGCTTAAGACATCCTGTAGGACTTTCTAATGTTATTTTAGCAAAACATCATCATATGGATATGGTTTTGGGCAGCTCTTGGAGCTCTGTAGCTCAGACGTTGGCTCAGATGTATCTAGCAGATCTATCCCCTGACAGTTCCCAGGCTATTATCCCAGCAGCGGTGAGAGTTTGGCAAGTCCAAGTTGCACCCACTCGCATCTTCTACTCCTTGGGCTAGATAAATGGTTGGCAGAGCCACATAACCTACRTCCTGGCTCAGAAAATCCTAGTGAGAAAAGAGTGGGGAGACAAGCAGACCATTCAGTTTGCAAGCTTCTTTTCTTGACTTCTTACAGCTCTCTGCAGACTCCCTGTGCTGTTTGCATAACTACAGATCTGAACAGATGCCAAAGCTTCTGGTGCATTTTACAAATTGGCATCAAGATCAGCTCTGCTGCCATTCAGACAAATTATGCCCTGGGTCAACATGTATTTCATCAGACTGCTTGGTAGTCACTGCTTGGGATGTTTTTCACTGTCTGATCCTCGGTGAGAGATCAATAGAAATCTATTAGCAAACACTAGAGCCTAAAAGAAGTCAAAGATCTGAATCACATTTTTTGTTTGTTTTTTTTTTTTTTTGTAGACTCTTAAGTCCAGCATAAAATCTTCGTTAACAAATAGGTCCTATGATTCACCAATTAATTTTATTTAGGATTATCTCTCTGTGGAGATGTTAGTGTGTGGCCAGACTGTGCTACTAATTACTTACTTTGAATATTACCTCACATCCACATAGAGCAATATTTATGAATGTAGGCAGGAAATTACTAGTGGGACAGTATCTGAAAATGTCTCAGAGTGTTTTAGAGGTTTTTGATTCTGATAACTTTATTTATATTAAGGAGAATTCTACTATGTGGAGCAGCACCTCAGAGCTGAGGCAATAAGGTATACCTGACGTTTGAGAAAATTCAACCTAATTAGTATYAAGGAGGTATCCAAGCAGACTTTATTATAGCGGGCAAGAGTAACCCTAACTACAGTAAACTAGTGAAAAGTGGTGGGAAATGTGATACAAAACAGATAGTATTTATTCTCTACCAGATATAATGTCTTATTGTGAACATTTCTGAAAGTATGAGAGTTAAGGATGCATTAAAATCAGAGGAAATGTGTCTGACAGTAAAACTGCAGGTAGCAAATTTGACAGTGATACAAAAGTATAACCAGCCTGGAAGAGCTGCAGTCATAACCTCCTTCCATAGGTTGGTTTCTTCATTGTTACTAAACGAGCTGTTATTTACTTATGCTGCTGGAAGCCCATATTTGCTGCACTGTCTGCATGTATCTTTTAAATATAACCTTCATACAATATTATCTTAGTTTAATACCATTTATGGTTTTAAGACATCTTTCACTACTGGCACTGGTCACATTTTTGCCTCATTTTGCAACACTTATCTGCTAGTACAGTGTTTCACTCTTTGCTCTTGCAGTTTTCAGTCATTAATATCTTACGCTTATTTTGTTGGTGGGTCAGGAAAGAAGAATGCTGTGAAATGGCATACAGCAGATGTTCTTAGGAAATAATGTAATTTTTCAGCTACCTCAGACTTGTTTTTTCCAGGGTACATGTTGGTCACTCTTTTTGGTGTCATAATGTGCATACATTAGGCTTAAGTCATGTGTTCACCACACACAGTTCTGGGTATGCGATACTCTGGAAACTGCTGTGCCTAATATTTACACAATAAATAGAATTCAATTTGCTAAACTCTGAAAATTGTAATGAAAAATACACTAGATATTATCTCATTTATTTAATCTTTTAATAGAAAATAAYTCAAGTAGAATTTCCTGAGCTATCAGTCTTGAGAGCAGAAGACAAATGACTTTACTCTAATGTCCATTACTTTAAGAGGAAAAGAGGGATGTCTGTTGTATTGATTGATATACACTCTTGTTATATGAACCTGAAAGAAAAGGTGCAGGAAATTATTATCTCTATAGAGATTTTCCACAAAGGCTTTCATAAAAAGAAACAATTTCATGACTTAATAACCATTAGTGGTATCAGCTCTTTCCATGTTTAAGACAGTCATTCCCTTAGTGGAAACAGTTACTTCACAGAAAATTGACCAATTTTCAAGGAACCTAGGTTAGAAATTCACATATTCAGGTGGATTTTCAGGGAATCATGACGAGGTTAACCACTCACATCATATCTAAAAGAACAGTTCTTTGTTTAGTTCAATAGCATGATGATCTCTTCTTTATTTTAAAGGACAATCCTTATTTCCTTTTCTTCCTGAAACAAGAGAGAATGTGGCTGAATCAGGTCACGGTGAAGCAACACGGGGCACATAAGTACTCATTTAACTGAAGTTCAGTTTCAGTGGAAACACAGTGCTAAATCCACTAATTTCGACAGCATCTGGAGAAAGGCCTTTTCCGAGCCCTGGAGAAACGCCTGTGCAGACTTTAAATACAGAAGGACTCTAGTGTTTATGGGACTTACCCGTGGTGCGCTACTGATGTGTTCGGTGTTGCTGAAAGGTGTGTAGAGCGAAGGTTTTAGACACCTGTGGTAGAACTCGCTCAAGAAATGGTTTCTCTGTTTGCTTAGGGTAAGGATTGCAAACTTAGGTGATACAYCAGGACCACCCTCTGAAAACTGAAGAACCTGGTTAGAGCAAAGTAAGAAACACAAAACAAATAGCTTAAACTCATGTCATCACCACCGTACAAGAATAATGATGAACAGTGCTTGAGCTGAAGTATTTTTTTTTAACATATAATTTTTCAGTTGTTTGTCTTATATGTTGTATAGATCAGGAGTGTGAGAATAAGGTCATAAAATTCCATTAACAAAACTGTTTCCTGATGTGCTGGGTCTGGCTGGGATGGGGTTAACTTTCTTCATAGCAGCTTGTAAGGTGCTGTGTTTTGGATTTGTGGCTAAAATATGTTGATAGCATACCGGTGTTTGGCTGTTGCTGAAGAGTGCTTGTGCAGCTTCAAGGCTTTCCCTTTTTCCCATTCTGCCTCCCAGTCCCCCAGTAAGTAGGCTGGGGGTGAGCAAGAATGTGAGGGGGGACGCAGCCGGACAGCTGACCTAAATTAATCAAAGGGATATTCCATGTTACATAGCATCATGCTCAGCAATAAAAAGTAGGGTAGAGGAAGAAAAAGGTGAGATTTTTTGCTTCTAAAGTGGGTATTGTCCAGAGAATGGCTGGGCATTGGTATGCCTATGGGAGATGCTTTTTTTTTTCCCCCCTCTTTCCTTCACCTGTTAAACTCTCTTTAACTTGACCCACAAGTTTTCTCACTTTTGCTCTTCCTATTCACTCCCCTTGTCCTGCTGGGGTGGAGGGAGTAGGTGAGTGGCTGTGTAGGTGCTTGACTGCTGGCTGGGGTAAAATCACCACACCTGAAAAGGAGGGATTTTRCACTTTCTGTAATTAATAAGGATTTTGTACAGATCAGTAAAGATACCAGTAAATGCTCTAACTGTAGTTGATGAAGAAGCTTCTTTGTTCTTTGTTTTAAGTTCCAAACGTGAAACATCATGCGATGAGAGTGACTCAGAAAAACAATCTTGGCATATCTTCTAAGGAAATAACACTTGAAACATCTTCGGCTTTGTTACGGCTGAATGTCCCATCATTTTAGCTATAGGTTGGTCTATCTTTGCAGGACAAACACCTTGTGTATCGCCAACAATATAATAGGTTCTCTTTCAGAAGAAGAAACTGAAAATTTGGTGCAAAAAGGTATGCTTTCCTATATACCTGCATAACTTCAGGTCATGGAACTATCCAAATGGGAAAAATGTWTTGTTTGATTTATTTTCAAGAAGTGCAAACACATTGCACTAAGAATATATGAAAAAAATTCTCCAGTCAAATGGTTTGAGCTTTGCTAATGTATTATCAATTGAGACTAATGAGAAAACCGCTATCTTTGGGGACCCATCAACAAATTAATATAAAAAAAAGGAAGGAAAATTCTTGTATACAGTTCATGCAGTAATTAATACAGCAAATTGTGCTTCAAGGAAGTCATCATTTGCTCAAAAGTTTTCCATCATCTTATCCATCTGCCAAAAGCATTACAAAAGTAAATGTTTTTTCAGTTTCTGGAACATGTCCTTACCAAACAGTTGTCTTTCCATCTGCAATTAGAAAGATTTTTAGGAAGTACTTTTCTTAATTAAGAAAATACTTACTCATTTTATATTCTCCACAGATGATAAAAGGGAGAAGATAAAAGGTGTTTTGACTCTTTTATGAAAAGTTGGAAGTAATTAAATTCATAGTTTAGAAAGATAAACATAGAGTGTGTAAGGACTATTGTATATGGAAGAAACAAATACTGTGAAATATGTATGTGTGAGGAATCTCATATAGTCTATTGTGTTGTCTTCAAATCTTGTTCTCTCTGTTCCTTAAGCAAATATTCTTGTTAYGTGTTAAGTTAAATACAGGAGTTAATTCCAGTAATAAGAACACATTTTTTGTACAAAACACCTGGACTGATTCCAGAAAACGATGAAGTACTGACTTAGTTAAAATTGAACTTCTGTCAAAATTAATTTCCTTGTACTGTACGCTCATGCAGATGTGCAGTAACAGAGTCTTAAAAGTATTCATAATATATGCTTCCAGAACAGCATCCAAGGGAGTGCAAGTGTCAGAAGAGAGGAAGCTAGAAAGGGGATTTGGTAAGAGAACTGGGCTACACTTTTGGAGGGGACATCAGCTTAACCTGACTGTGAATAAAACTTGGTAATCACTTTTTTTTTTTTTTTTTTTTTTTTTGGTGAAAAGCAAGTGATTGTTCTTATAGATTATGAAAGCTAGAATAGTCTTGTTATTTTAAGTAGTGTGGTGTCTAATGTGTTTAAAAACCTCTTGTGTCTCACTTCATAGTTTTGTTCAAACGTAAAAAAAAAAATCCAGATCCAGACTTAAAGAGGAGAAATTTCAGGATGTAACAATAATACTCTGGGCCTGGGGGTGAGGACTTGGGATGAGGCTCCTGTTCTCATTATGAAGGTTGACAGACCTTCACAGATTGTGTCAGAAATTGAATTTTTATTAAATAAATAACATTGCCCCAAATTTTGATCTACTCGTCTTTTATTTTTAATTCTTGGAAATGTTTCACTTCTTACCAGATTTTGAATGATCCATTATTGCAGTGACCTAGGATCATTTAATGATTTCTGCTGAACTCTTGCTTTAAAGGTGTTGATGATTCAAGCAACATATCTTTTTGTTTCAAGTATGAACAATCATATCACATTAAAAAATCTTTAATGTGGCTGAACAATAATTTTCCTAGTTAAGGTATATGCAAAATTTCCTAAACTAAATCTAGTGCTATTACTCTGAATGTTTAGTAAAATGGAATGCATATTTTATAATTTTAACTTTTTTTCATTTACTTCTCATCTGCTCTTTGGTCTTCTCAGAGACCTCTGTCTTTCAGTTCAGAAACTATTCTGTTTGAATTCTTAAAGCTTTCTTTTTTAATTAGTATTTTGCATTCTAAATTCAAGAAAGAAGTGAGAGTTCCAAGAATAATGCTGGCAAATGCATGACATGTAGTTCTTGATTTAAAGTTGTGTTTATGTGCTTGGAATCATCTTGGAGCCAAAGTAATGAATTATTATTCTTGGCTGTCACATGAAAACAAAGAGCATCATAGTTTATAAAACCAAAATATCTTGTTAATCCCAGAGCCAAGTTAAATGTTAGAAAGCTTTTGCAAAACAGATAAAATCCTGAGATATTTAGAAGACTTTTAACAACATTATTGTTGTTCTGCATATTTGTTCAATAGTTGATTAACGCAGGAAAACATGACCCTTCTACTCTCAATTTCTTTTTTTTTCAGGATGTCGGTATCAGCCAGTAACTGGACGATGTGTATTTGTCTAAAATGCAACATTGGAAATCAGTGTAGTGCTCTGCAAGTTAGAATGATGCTGACTTTCCACAGTTTGGAGTAAAAGTAAGTAGAATTTGTTAAAAAAACAGAAATGGGTCACAGTATTTAGACATTGCTCTCTACAACTTCAACATGATGGGGAGCGGAGAGGACAGTGCTGATCTCTTCTCTCTGCTGCCCGGTGATATGATGTGAGGGAATGGCTTAAAGCCATGTCAGGGGAAGTTCAGATTAGGAGAGTGGTCAAGCATTGGAACAAKCTCCACAGGGAAGTGGTCACGGCACCAAGTCAGTATTCAAGAAGCGTTTGGACAACACTTTTAGATATCTGGTTTAACTTGCCATGTGTGGAGTCAGGAGTTGGACTCGATGATCTTCATGGGTTCCTTCCAGCTCAGGCTGTTCTATGATGYTATTCTGTATTTCAGATTTATTCATAAGCAGGCATTATTACACATCTTTTCAAGATTCCTATTTCATTGAGCAAAACTTCTTTGTTGAAACTTTCTCACTTGTTATTCATAAAATAACTGTTAATCATAAAATAATTCACAAAATAATGGACATTATTCATTAAAATGTGTGTGTAGATAAAATAAAAAGGACTGTGTGAAGCTTCTTCCCAGGTAGCAGTCAAAAGATGAAGAGACCTTTTAATCCCTTCTACTTTAAATTTGCTCTGTTAAAATTTGTCACTGCATTATCTGTGCACCTTCTATGGTGTTCACTCATCAAAGTGACTAAAACACATCTTAGATTCTGTGTTCTTGTATCTTCTCCCCAGGGGAGAAATGTGTACAGCAGAACGTCTTGTTTTTGTAGGATTTTTTGTGTTGTGTGTGTGTGTGTGTTGGGTTTTGGTTCCTTTTTTTTCCCTGACATTCACAACAATTTCTGTTGATAGGAATGAGAGAAGTTCAAAGAAACATGCTTCACACCTGGAGCAGCCAGAGTGAGGTTTCATAATCCTTTTTTTCTAAGAGAGTATGTCCTGCAGTACCAGATGACTCCTTTATATACCTCTATTTCTATGACATATATTTTATAACCTAACAAGCCATGCTACTTTTGACTATGAGGTTATGTTAGGAAGAAGGGAGGGGAAAGGGAGTACATAAGGAGAACTGAGCAATGGGGAGAAGGGCAATCCCGTTGGAGATAGGGAAAAGACGATACAATCATCAAGGATTTAGAGAACAGGTAGACATAAAGTCAGTGTATTTTCAGAACAAAGGCTGAGAAGAAGGGGAAATTCAATTTTCAAGGCTTCCTTTCATGGAAATTTAGGAAGTCTTTAAAACATTAGGATATTATTATTATATCAGTAGCTTGTTATAATGAGAGATGTGCTCTCTCCTTCTTCTGYTTATTTAAGTCCGGACTTCAAGATCTTCGTTATGAGAACATTTAGCAGAGTGATATCTATCTGAATGGAGATGGAAAGGACTCAGTTCGCAATTACATTTCTCCTGTGGCTGATTTTCAATAGAAAGGTTTTTCTTGTGATGTCAGAGAAGGTACTGATGAAAGAAGTACAAAAAAGTTCAGACCTGCATGGTATAAAAAGCTTTCAGAAAGTAGCTGGGGAAAAGATAACTGACAAAACTTCAATACATATGCAGAAGTAAGTACCTTAAATGTTTGAAGAACTTTAAATTGTGCGTTCTCCGAAAAATATGTCCTTCAGAGCAAAAAAATCATATAACAAATGTGGTTTATGATAAATACATATTTCAACTTTAGATGAGAAACACATGAATATGGATGACAATTCTTTAYTAGTTGAGTAATACTCAGTGTTGATAATGGTAATATGGTTCGACTCCTTAAGATTTATTGTTACATTTGGTCAGTGTCCATAACCAACTTTAAGATGCTTGGAGTTATTTTCATACTCTTATGTCCAGAAAATGTTAAAGTACATGCATGTAGCTTTGATCAGGTATTTTATTAACTGAACTATTCAGACTGTTTGGAAAAACATGTAAGTAAATTTGCTGGGTTGAATGGACAAAACAGCAGTTTACATATATTCTAGATACACATTTTAAAGTCATTTGTTTCAAAAATTTGTGCTATGTTTATTTTTCTGTATCTTGGAAAATGTATATAGGTCTTATTGTTTTATGTTTTTTCCTATTGTTTTTCTAGATCTATTTGTTATAAGTTGTAAGTAACATACATAGCAAATCTAAGGAGAATAGGTCAAAAAGAAAAACATACATTTTAAAAGTAAAAATTCAATATAACTGAATCGAATATATCAGTTATTATAGAGAAAATTTTTTTTTAGTGTATGCAAAATAATTGCTTTTTGGAAAGATCCTGATATTTAGAAGCTTTGTGAAACAATGAGTTTTCACATTTAAGTTTATTCAGAAATTAAGAGTGGTTTCCCTGTGGAAAGTAATAAATTTTATCWGTATTCTAATTTTCTTGTTTTAAGAACTCTAGGAATAACATAAAAATTGACAAGTATTTTGCTTAGGTTACTTTTAAATTTGTATTTCCCATTCAAAGATAAGAAACTTTGTAGTTCCTTACATAAGTTAGTTAATTMTGAGATGTGTGATTGCAACTTTGAAATAAGATTTTTTTGGTAGATGCAACACATTTTCTACTCAATAATAATAAATTCAGTCAGTGTTATAACTGAACTAAGGTATATAGTTATGAAAATGTTATGTTAATCAGGAAAGTCATTATCTGGTATAGTTGAATTAGTTTTTTTTGTCCAAACTCAAAATAGTTAGAGTTACTTTTCCAATGATTGGTTAAAACATATGGGAATTTTTAAATAACTATTWATATTAAGAATTGACTTCAAAGGAGTAAGTACAGGAGTCTATATTGAAGGGGAAATACTGTAAAATGATGTTCAGATGAGAGTTTCTTTGAGCCTTGACGGAATTGAGATGTTAGATCAGAAGACRAACTGAATCAAATAAACAGCTAAGGTATTATTAGCTTGAAACTCCTCCCCCTGGTATTTCTTACCGTGAAAAAAAAACAATGAACATGATGCTAAATGTGCAGTCATTCACTACRTGTCCATGAGCTTAAGTGGGTTCCTTTTCTGACACCTACCAATGTGTGAAGGCATGTTCAGACCTCAAGGGAAATTTGATAGATCTTTGGTGTCATATAAAACTAATCTCTCAAGCAAAGGAGGCTGAGGGGTGACCTCATTGCTCTCTACAGATTCCTGAGAAGGGGAAGTTGAGAGGGAGGTGCTGATCTCTTCTCCCTGGTATACAGTGATAGGACACATGGAAATGGTTCAAACCTGCAGGGAAGGTTTAGACTGGTCATTATGAAGCATTTCTTTACTAAGAGAGTGATCAAACACTGGAACAGGCTTCCTAGAGAGATGGTCAATGCCCCAAGCCTGTCAGTGTTTAAGAGGCATTTGGACAATGCCCTTAATAACATGCTTTAACTTTTGGTCAGCCCTGAATTGGTCAGGCAGTTGGACTAGATGATCGTTGTAGGTCCCTTCCAACTGAAATATTCTATGCTATTCTATGCTATTCTATTCCATTCCATTCCATTCTAAAGTCCCCCTCCTTCTTGGCAAAATTCCGGTTGCCATTGAAATAATGTTTAATTCAAAAAATGTGGACTATGCCAATTACCACTTACTTTTTTTTTCTTTTCAGTTTTTTAAGAAAGAAAGAATCTGAAATTCAACACTTGAGTGGTAAGAAACAAAATAGCTGTCTATAAAAGTAATGCARAGAGGTTCTTTTAAAGGGTATTTTTCCAAAGTATAGTGATTTAGAGTGTATTAGAGGCATGTTGCATTTCTCATATGTTTTTCTAAGTATATGTTTTACAGAGTGGTCTTTTCCCACTGAATCAGTGCCAATTCTGCAATAGCTCTTTTGCTTTACAATAAGGATCTTAATGCTTGGTGGTTCTTATATTTGGGGTGCCATGTAAGTAGGCCTTTTTCTTGACTCACTTCTAATCCCATTGAGTTCAGTATCAGTCATCCTTCTGATGCTTGTGCAAAAAGGATCAGAACCTCAGGTACTTTCTGGACTTAGAATATCCATGGGCTGACTTTGAGTGATGGAAATTTATATTAAAAGTCTGTGAAACTGGATTTTAAAGCTAGAAATAACATTTTTCCAGCATGCTTATATTCAGTTTTCATGGCTATTCCTGTAACACAGACCATATGAAATGAAGCCCTCCGTTTGCCAGGAAAGAGTTATTCATAGAGAAATCATCAAACAACTTTATTTTCAATGGGAACAGAATGAACCCTTTAAATTCGAAGGTGCATCTGATTCTTTTGTTATAAACAAATGAAAAAAGTTACTATTTTTAATAATACAAAAATGATTAATCTTTTTATTTGTGTTCTTTCCCAAGCATAAATCTGTATCTGTGCTATCAAGATTTATTGAAAATATAGATTCACGGAGGATAAAATGGAACATTAGTTCCACTTGGCTGTATTGTGCAGCTTATAGGACAATACTGGTTTATACAGATGGCAGTCAAGGAAAAAAATGTGTAAAGGAGAATTTAAATTCTTAATTTTACAGTCTTGATAGTTTTGAAATCCTTAGTGTGAGGCTTATTAATCTCTGCCAGCAAACTATACAGAGTTTTTTCCAAAAACCCTGGAGGGAAATAGTGGGGTTTGATTGGAATGCCAAGGTCGAGAGGATCATTTCTCTTTATTGCATTTTTTTTCCTAATAACAGATTAGAAGGAGCTTCAAGCATCTCTGTCATCTCTAGAGCTTTAATACAGTAGTTTGTTTCAGTTAGTGCTGCTAAAGTAGCATGTAATACATGATACCTTTTGTGTGAAGTAATATGTATATCACAAATGTTTGGAAAATGTGTCAATAAAAGTGCTGGTATTAATAATGACCATTATTCATTAAGTTATACATAGAGTTAACTTGTTCTTATTTAGGACTTTGACTGATGGTGTCTTTCAATATTGAGCAAACTTTTTTCATGAATAGGTTGTCTGAGAACTAAATGGATCTGTTTAGAGTAAACATAATTTTTAGGAAGATAACTTATTCCCTCAGCCTCTGAATCAAAGTTTAAGAAGTAAGTTGGCTGGAATTTCAGAGTGTTAGAGGGAAGGTCTAACATGGTTAGAGTATGGATGATCCACAGAGGGCTTCACTTTACTTTAGGAAGTTGTACTTTTGAATTACCAGTTGCATTAATAAACATCTGTGTCACACAGTACAAATGGCTTTCTCCCTTAAAGGGCAGTCAGGAATTCATCATAGTAGAGATAACTCCACCCCCAAGTCAAGACAGCCATGGAAGGCAATTTAACAGTGAGAGAGCACCAGTGATGTTCTGTCTTCTGATCGAAGTTATAGCTCTGGAAGGTGTTGATACAAAATACTATAGATATTGACTGAAAATGACCGGAAACAACAGAAATATGGATGCATCTGTTTCTTTTTTTTTGCCACAACAAGGAAAACAGATGCTATTTTCATTGTTTTCTTGAGGTGCTTGTTAGCTGAAAGCATATTGATATTGTCTTAAAGCTCTTGTAACCCAATTTTCTTAAAGTAAGTATGTCTTTGTGCCTCACATTTGATCTCTAACACTAGACAGAACAAGTTTGGGACTGGCTTTTATTGAGTGACTTCTTCCCTCCATCAGTCCTTTCACCCTGAAATCTTTTGGAAGTCCTGTTGTCAGTCTCTACCTCTGCCTTCTGAACTTTTAAAAACCAGGTTATTAGATAAAGTATATTTTTACACTGTGCTTGTCTCAAATAAATTAGTCTCCATCAGCTGTTCAAAACTGGATCCTTTAGACTCTTAATGATGCAAGTCACATATGTGTTCTCTGCCAAAAATACAAAGGAGGGAAAAGAGACTTGATAATCTGGGCMCTGAAGCTTTAATGAGACAAATTCTGTGTAATCATGCAAATCACCATTTGGCTGGCTTTTGTGGACAAAGTAGCTCATCCTCCACCTGCTAAATGGTAAGCCTGCATGACACAAAAAAAGAGAGAATTCTTCCTGCTTTGTGTCATCACAGTTCAGTTGTAATACTGGTGCCARTGGTGTTTGCATTTTGCTATATTGATACTCAGTGTTTTGTTTTTACGTAAGCTTTCTGTTCCAACAGAAATACCAGTCTGAACGTTCATTTTTTCAAAGATAACCCAGTACTAAAATAAGAGTATAAAATTACTAACTCTTTTCAACATATCTCAGAGTAGCAATTATAGTTTTTTTCTTGTTTAACAGCCAAATGATAGTGGAGACAGAATCCCTTAGGAGTCTACAATGTTTTCACATATAAGGAATATCCTAAACCATGTTGTGCATTGAATTTACATTATAATCTATACCATAAGGTTGGTGAAATTTTCTGGGCTTTATACAGTAGCTTGCAAGTAATATCTGCAAGATTTCATTTTAGTCCACACTTCCACAACAGAACATATAAGTAATGTAATTCTGGTAGTATGTTTAGCTTCTCCTATTTTGGAGAGTTTTTGCTGTATTTTTCATAGTTGACTGTATGGGTCTTTTGCTAACACTTTTAAACTATGATCTATGACTTGATACTAGTTATGCTGCATTCCTCTTGTGTTTTGTTTTTTAATTAATCAAAGATCTTGTTTATTAGAAAATGCTAATAACTTTGGAGAGCTATTCTTATCTAATCTGAAACAACATTTACTTAAATCCAGATGCCTACGATCTGACTTCATTAACATCTCACTGTCCCAATTAAAGAATATTCTTGAAAGCTATAGGCTACCAAGTACATATTAACTATAATAAAACACAGCAAGATATTTTTCCTTCCACTTTCTAATAACCACAGAGCTRCCCTTACTTTCAGACTGCAGCAGACCCTGATTAAAAACCTGAAGCTTATTTACATTTCAAACAGTTTACTCCAAATTTATCTCAGCACTTCCAATGCAGTTGCATACTTAGCAATGTGCTCTTGGAAGACCCTTGCCATTTTCCCCTGGGAGTAGCCCTGCCTGCTGGGGTGCCGCCGTGCTCCCTTCTGTCTATCCTCTCTCTAGCTTGCTATGTAGACTAGCAAACTGTGGAGCAGGCAACAAGCTGTGAAAGGCATTTACTGTCCTGGTGCTGCTTCAGTTTGGTCTCATTACTGGATATAATGGAACTACTGTTCAAGAAAATAGAGTTTTTAGCCTGCTCTTACTTCAGAAGGGTGATTGTTATTTTGGCCAGGCTTCTAGGAAGCCTCTAAGGCAGCCTGAGTTTGTACTGCAGCTAAAAGAAGCACTTATTAGCTTAGTCCCACTTCTGTGCCATTACTTTTCTTTTGTTGGCACAAGCTTTTGTGCAGCTGTGTGTTGAAATGAGTTAGGGAATCAACCCAGGTTCAAGTTAACACACTCAAGGAAACAAACAGAAATAGTTACTTTGAAATCCAGCTGATAGGTCAGCCTGACAATACTTAGAAACCCTGTGATCAGAGCCTTTCTAAAGAAGAATTATTCAGAACCATCCATCATATATATTTTCAAGATGAGACCTTGTTAAGATGCCAGGTCTCATCTGAGAGATTGCTCAGATCTTAAATAGTGTTCCTGAAACAAATTATAAGGGTTCAGTTGATGTTAAATCTGGTATTAAAGGGTATATTCTGTACCAGACTTGAAGAGTAGATTTTAGGACATCCATGAACACTGAACCACCTGTTTTTATGTTAGTTCATGTACATTGTACATCTCTGAAATCAGATCCACAAAGCGGAAAGAACCTTTTAGCACTTAAGGGGAAAAAGGATAAAAAGCCTTGGAGCACTTCCAGGTAATTGTTTGGAGCATTTCACACTATAGTTCCACCTTTTTATTCCCTGTGAATCAAAAAATGGGATTCAACAAATGTATTTCCTTCTTTGTAGTCTTTTCAACATTGAAATCTATGCTAGATATTTGGCCTTAGTCAAATATATACTTTTTATAAAAAACAATTTTTGTATTAATTTTGGATCTAATTTTACAAGATAGTACTCCCTGTACTGTCAGGACATGCTTCAGCCCAAAGTCAGTCAATATTCTGTATTGCATCTGCCTTTATATAGAGTATAGCCAAAACAGTGAATAATTTATACATATCATGCAGCAAATAAAGAGTAATTCAGCAGATTGCTTAGAGTGCCACCTCTTACTGTGCTTTGTGTTGTACATATCACAGTGGGGTGGGTTATCCATGACGTATAGTAATGAAAAAGATCGAATGAGAATAAGGCATCCTTTGAGATCTCTCTAAAGCTGCTCAGTCCCAAATTTCTTTCAACTTTATGGTTTGTCAACAGAATTACATAACAAAGATGAAGTTTTACAAACTAACATTTTCATTGTTAAACCATTAACTGTTGCATGGTAGGAAAAATCATAGGGGCCCCTATGGAGCCCCTATAACCCCTATGGCCCCTATGGAGCCCCAATAGTCCCTATAGCCCTTATTAAGCCCATATGTCCCCTATGGAGACCCTATAGCCCCTATGGAGCACCTGTGGCATCTGGGGGCTATAGGGTCTCCATAAGGGCTATATGGGCTCAATAAGGGCTATAGGGACTATAGGGGCTCCATAGGGGCCATGGAGTTCCATAGGGGCTCCATAGCGTCCATAGGGGCTCAATAGGAACCTTAGAGGCTCTTGGGGGCCCGTAGGGACTTGAGGTGGGGGGGCTAGGGGGTCCTATAGAGGCTGGGATGGTCCATAGGGGCTCCATAGGGGCTATAGGGGCTCCATAGGGGCCATAGGGGCTCAATAGGGACTATAGGGGAAGTAGGAGCTATGTAGGGGCTTCGGGTGTGGGCTAGGGGGACCTATAGGGGCTGGGTTGGTATATAGGGGCTATGTGTATTTGTGCTATCTAAAAGAAATGAAGTACACAGACTATTACTCTATAATTTATTAACTTATCCTTTTTTTAAATTTATGAGCACTTTCAAAGGCACGTAGGCAATGCAATAA
Organism: Oceanodroma leucorhoa; assembly: GCA_030449065.1. Classification (NCBI taxonomy): domain Eukaryota; kingdom Metazoa; phylum Chordata; class Aves; order Procellariiformes; genus Oceanodroma; species Oceanodroma leucorhoa. The sequence continues at coordinate 269,302 of JASVER010000005.1, read as the reverse complement.
CATGTTTAAAATGTAAGTAGATCAAGGAATCATTCATTTTACCTTGAATATCCATAATACAACACAAGCCCTTTACAAAAAAGCAACCCGCACGTTAAATTAACGGCAATAGCATTCATATAACTGTAATCAGTAGAATAAGTAAAATAACCTGGAATATGAAGAAAATCAAGGATTAAAGACAAGTTAGAACATTTTAAATGTTTACTATTTCTTCTCTAGCTACACATTTTCCATGTAATATTATATTATGCCAAATTTTGTCCCCAGTTGTATCCAAGGAGTTTCACCAAGGACAGTACATATGTGTAAAGACAGGCAGTGCACAAAACACAAATAGTGCAAGAAGAGCAGAATTTGGAGACTATGGAAAGCATGGCTTCCAAATCCACGGAGAAATAAACAAAATRAGACATTATATTCAGTTTATTTAGTTATATAATTATCTTTAGTTTTGAATGGTGTTACAGTTTCTTAAATTTGTAATGTTACAAAGGTATTTTTACAAAACAGAAGGTTTAATACTTAATACATACTTAACTATCTTAGAAAATTGACTAGAAAGTACATACAATGATAAAGGAGTCAAATGTAGACAGAATATGGAAGTACCCAAAGAGATTTTAGTATACTTATTTTAGAAACGGTTGGCAACTGCATGCTCCCACTCAGGTTGGCTGCTCCACACCATCACACAGAAGAGATGAGATGGCCACTTAGTAAGTGGACATTTATGAGACAGGACTTTCTGTTGTTTTCTTTTGACTCATGTAAGTGGTGACAGGAATARGGCCCAAAAAGGCTTGATAACCCATGTTCTCTGAAGTGGAGAAAATATTCAGACATCATTTGTGTAGCTATGATCTTGTCGTTTATGTTCAGCTTGTGATAATTATTTATTGGTTACTTGAGATTAGCTGAACATATATTTGCAAAACCACCATGACCTGATGGAATTTTAATGCTACAGCAGAGCTCTTTGCCATTGAGATCCTTCAGAAAGCATAGCCTCAGGCAMTTCTGAAAAGTGAGGTTGTGTTCTGTATTTTATATGACTTTTCCAAGACATCTTTATATYGGTTTATCTGAAAAGCTTAAACATACTATCTTTGTATATTTAAGACAAATAAACTTAAAAAGTACTATCAAAACAGAGTCTAAAATGCTCACTTTTAATTGCCAAGATGTCTCTCATTAATCAGTAGTTCTTATGGTGTTAGTAACAACTCTAAAGAGTTACAACTGCTCTCTAGAAGAAAATGCAAGACTGCAGTAATTCAGTATGAAGCTTTTTTATTTCTAGTCAGTTCTGAYATGTTTGATTTCCTCCTTGTTTAACGTGCAGATCATAGCCAATATGAAAAAGTCCAAAAAATCACAAACACTTTACCTATATCTAATGACCTTAAAGAATAGAAGAACACATTTTTACTCAGTTTCTTCATGTTTGATAGCAATGAAAATTTAGGGAAAATTAAATACAAGAAGAAATATTAACATATTGTAATTATAGAATCATAGAATCATGGAATATCTCGAGTTGGAAGGCACCCATAAGGATCATCAAGTCCAACTCCCTAATCCTCGCAGGACTACCTGACACTAAATCATATGACTAAAAGAGTATTGTCCAGATGCTCTTCAGACTCTGACAGGCTTGGTGCCATGAGCACTTACCTGGGGAGCCTGTTCCAGTGACCAACTGGAACCCTTTTCCTAAACGTGCAGTCTGAACTTCCCCTGACCCAGCTTCTTACCATTTCCAGGTATCCTGTTGCTGGTCACCAGAGAGAGGAGATCAGCACCTCCCCCCCACTGCCTGCCGTGAGGAGGCTGTAGACTGTGATGAGGGCACCATAGAGTCACTTAATTTTGGAGCAATGGCTAAAGTCACTTTGTCTTTCAAGACTCAAACACAAATTCAGTCCCAATAGTATAAACCTTTTGAATCCGTGAAGTTCTGGAACTGTGGGCGGGTTCAACARCAATCCCAACACAATAATAGGAAGGTGATACAAAATGTTAACTGCAGACCATTCCTTAGTCCTTGTAATATTTAGTTGTTCTTTGTGCAATATAATAGTTAACTTTTTCACAATTGTATTCAACCTTAGAAATTGAGCTGCTTTTATGCAAGTTCTTTATAATATTTCTGGTTTACTCTTTTAATTATTTATTTCTCTCATTCCACCTTATATTATTATAGAYGAAATGTACCCTGGATTGCGAGTACTAAAAGTTACTAAAACAGCTCCATATAGCAAATCTAGATGTTTGTTGTTCCAGTTATAATGAACCTTTTTACAATGTGGAAATATAATCCAAATTCCAATAAACTCTCACTGATATTTTTAGTCAGGTTTACTAACAAGTGAATGCGTAAATGACTAACGCTATTGGGTTAAATCTTAAGTGTTTAAACTTCTCTTGACTTTAACTACATCTGGAATCTTTTCAGTAGGAACAACTGAGTAGTGACATTTGATTGCTGCTTCTGTACCTACAGAAATAAGCAAAAAACATGCAAAGGAGTTCTTTCTCTTAAAAACATACGAAGAAGTTCTTGCTCTTAATGCTGTACTTAACCACAGTTTGGTGTGGTGTTTTTTTTTTTTTTTYGCTTGCTTTCTCTGGCATTCCAATATAATGCAATATTGGCTGAGTGCATTTTGTGCAGGTCCAACTCTCGTTCTTCATGATTATGATAGTGAGGTCCATCCGTCTGCAAGAGGCTTCAGGGAAAATTGAGTTCCTTTTTTTTCCTTCCCATATTTATTCCTCTTTATTCCCCTCAAGCAGGTTACAGAACATGCAATGAGCCAGATTAGTTTCAGATTTAAATAGGGAAAGTTAAGCACTTGTGATTTAGCTAGTTGTGTTTTCATGTATTTAAAACTCACAGGTTCGTGTTGCTGAAAGGGAAGGTGTGGTGAAGTATTTCCTGGCAAAAAAAAAAATGCTCTAAACATTCATTCCCTTAAATAAACCTTTTATCTTATTTTACATACAAATTTCTTAAATGTTTCCTAACCATAATAATCAGTACATCAGGAGCCCAATTCTTATTGGCTTTATAGACTAACCTCTTATATTTACATAAATCCTACATCAACAATGTTACCATGGTTACATAATTATAATTCAACCTTGCAAGTGGCTTATCAAAATATCAGGTWCTAAAGCGGTGCTGAGACTGAGTCTACATATCCCAACCAAACAACTAGCATATTCTTTGTTTTCTAATTAACTACAAGTTCCTCTGTATAAAAATAGTATTCCTTAATCAACAGACTTGTGTCAATCAAAATTCTCAAGCCTGAAATTTCTCTTTTTGTTTTTCTGAAAAGCTGAAAATATTAACACAACCTCATGGCACGATTTTGTGATTTCCTGGATCAGTATTACTCTATTGAAATTTGCTTTCAGAAAAGATTTTCCTTTTGGAGGTGGTAATCTAATTCACTTGCTAGAATGTCTGTATTTCAATGAAATGGGACTTCAGACGGTTTTCATTATTGATTATCTGAGAAAGAAGATAGCATAAAGAGCTACTATTTTTCATAAGTGAAGAGAAATTACTGATATTGATCAGTTGGCGATGTTGGGATGGATTACCTATTATTAAATTTTCTTTTTGAAAAGAAAGATAATAATGCCATTCAAGATACTCTCCTGGGCTTGCTAACAAATACTATCTCCATAGGTTTTTTTTACTGATAAATAAAAGACTGCAAGAGGAAAAAGGCAAAGGAAAATCCTACAGAACTTCTTTTCTTGCAAAAGAGATGCAAAGAACAGTGGAAAAATGATTGAATGGTTAAAAAATGATTAAATCTTTGAGTTTTTATTAATTTTTCTACATCGATATTTCAGGACTACTTTTCAAATATCCTTGGAAAAATCAGTTTTGTTATGATTTGTTCTTTCTCATTTCTATGGCCTTCTACAAATAACAGTTAAATATTCTGTTAAACTGAAAACTAAAGCATATCCTTTACTGTAGTGGATGTACAGATACTATGATGATGGAAAAGTAAACTGAGAATTTGTTGATTGTAAGATAATATAACATTGTAAGTAACATGTCCAGATGCTCAAGAGTACTAGGTCAGTAATTTTATGTTTTACTTAGTTTTATTATTCAATTGTTTAGTTTTACTTTGCGTATAAAAAGTTTTCTTAGACATAAATTCATCAAAGTATGCAGGCAAAACTCTTAATAGTTTTAGTCATGGGTAGTAGGAATACAGCTGTCTTTCATTAAAGTGATTGATAAATGTATGTTGGACACTTATAAGTCACACATTTTTAATCCAATGAGACAATTTCTCTACTATTGTCTGCTGAGAGATGTGGCTGCACTAGGGGATTCCACTCATTTAATTTGTACAGAAGAGAAATTTCTGTTGGGATGTTCAGCCCGGGATGTTGCCTGCCTGGTGCACCTTCCCTGTCTGTATGGAAAGTGACCTGCTCCTCTCAGCTTTCAGGGCATGCTGCAGGCTCCATCTGTCTCATTTGAGTTTTCAAAATTAAGGCCATCAAGGCATAAACTAAGAGACAGTGCTAGTAGGTGAGGTGAATTGTTAATATTTTCCTAGGTACTGGTGTGACTTGACTAAAAGTTTTGTGGTTTGTCTTTCAAGTTTGTAACGGGTAATATGCTCTGYAAAAATTACTGAGAGTTTTTTGACAGTAGCAGTGACTAATTGCTGAAAGCTTAACATTTCATAGGATTGTGTATGCAAGTGATTTTGGAAAGTTTCACCTTCAATTCAGTTTCAAAACAACCCTGTGACTAATTTAAATAAATTTAACAACCTATGCCGTGGACACCTACTGTTTCACAACATCATCTCAAGAGCTGACACAGAAGTGCTTCTGGGCAGTCATCTTATGCTAAATTAGCCTTTCTTAGGTGAGTTATTTCAGTGGGATCAGACACCTGCTGGTGTCTCAGATAAAAATGGGAAGGTCCCAAATGACCTTTCAAGAACAACACATCAAAAGAAAAGCCCTGCAGCTACCTCATTGTTTTTCCAGACCATTAGGCTCCTAGTCTTTTTAGGAAGAAAAAGTTCATCATAAGGCTTTACTTGGGAAGATCCGTAATATTGAAGACAGTAAAAATGTACTTCAGTAGGTAGTGGTTCTCTACAACTTTCCCTTCCAGAAATATTTGTAAAGTAGCTTAATTAGTCCTGCCTCTCTAGGGTGCTGGTGCTTGATATTTGCAGTTTCTCACAGTACAAAGTTCACTTTTGTTCTTTTTCATTAAACCTTACACAAATGTAGTGAAGAAAAGCACCTCTGATCACCAGTCGTGTTTCACTTGTTACTGTGCTTAGAATTTCTGGCAGAAAATGCTTTGATTCTTCTTATTTTGTTGTTCTTTTTTTGTTGTGATGTTCTGTTTTGTTTTGTTTCAAACCACAACAATTCAAATATTGCAGTTGGATGCAGATTGTAATAAAGTCCAGATTCTGCAGCACTTTATACACAGGGGTCTAGATTCTGCAAAACTCCTCTAGGAAGCTGTGAAAGGGAATGCAAAAGGGAGAGGACTGCGGCTGCCTAACACTATGACCTCCTCTCTGTAAGGTTAGTAAGCTGTATCTTGCTCCGTTACATCTTGCTACTTCTCTCCTCCTGAGTTGGGTCAAGGTGGTGGGAGAAAGTTACATATATTGGAGGGAAAGGTGAGGGGAAAACAACAGAACCTGCACCTGATGCAACTGACAGCTTCATCAACTTTTTTTTATTTCAGACCTGCCCAAGAATTCACAAGGTGAATTTTTCAATACAACTCATAAAGTGTAGCTGACTTAAAGGCTGGCAGAATTAGGGGTCAACAATCCACTCCAGAAAAGTACTATACATGCTTTGTCCCTTCTCGCGTCCCCCAGCCGACTATGCAGAGATAAAAATGAAATAAATAAGTGCATACAGAGTTACCTATGCAATGCTCCTGTAGAATTTGAGCATTATGGATTCAATTCCATATCATTATTATTCAACTTTTTTTTAACATACAGAAGCTCAGTTGGCATAAAAATTGTAACCCCTCATTTAATAATAAGCTTGTTTTTTTCCCTGGGACATTTTTCATTTAAAAAAAAACATTTTTACTTCTATTTTTTTTGAGACTTGGCAGCCTGAAGGGTGTTTCAGAGAGTCACTTATGTGAAAGTTTTTAGTTTTCTTGGGCTATTTTTTTTTTCCTCTCACCTGTTTCACTCTCTTTAGAAGAGGTAACAGGTCTCAATATTTAAAGAAATATTTTTATCCTCCTTCCCTGTTCCTAACTTGTTCAAATTGCTAAGTCTAGAAATATTTACAAATTGTGCTCTATATCTCCCTCGGTACAACAGGAAAAACAGGAAAGGATCTGCTAGCCTGAAACATAATGTTGTAACATTAAGACATTTAACAAAATAAAAATGTTACATCTAATGCCTGGATTATTTCCCTGTTGATCATTCTCAGCCAATTAAATAATAATCATTTAATTCGTAAAGTGAAGAATAACAAAAACTCTATGCAGACTGAGAAACCCTGCAGATTCTAAATTATTTACCTAAAATTGAGACACCTGTGACTACAGCATAACATTTCAACTAATACATTTCTTGTAGCCTGCTGCAGATATTGGTACTTAAAAACCATGTTGTCAGTAAATCAAAGATTTAATTTGATATTTAAATAACAAGATATTAGTTTTTAAAAAAACGTATTGTCAGTAAATCAAACAAGATTTGCCTCAAGGAAGTATGGAAAGGATACTGTTTTGCGTCATAATGTTTTGGTAAAATCTGACTCTTTGGATCAGGGGAATTCTGAATTGTGATGCCATATAGCATCCTACCTTCTGAAGTATCTATGTAAATATGAAACTTACCTTCAATTTTGAAAACAAGGGTTGCCAGGTCTCTATGCGTATTAGGTCCCTGTTGAACTACGTGATATGGAAGAATAACATCAAATGACTGTCCTGCTTCTACAGGTTGATTCTTTCCACCCTGTCCATTACAGCCCAGTGTTCTAAATCAGCTTTCTAAAAGTAAGACTGTCTCATCCTTTATGTTTGCCACATCAGAAATTTAGTATTAGTGGTGAGGTCATCTTAAAATAAAGTAGTTTTAAATTCATACTTTTCTCCTTCAATCCCAAAGGCAAGACTGAACAGAAAACCTCATGGCCTCTACCATGTAATAAGAAATATTCATTCCAAACTACCTCTCAGCATCTTGCAGTGCACAGTTTCTGATGAAACCACACTACTTTGGTTGTTGATCCCCCAGTGGAGAATAAGACTGGCAAACAGAATGTTAATAAACCCAGATTCAGCAATGTTAGTCCTTAAGAGGAGGCTGAAGGGTACTTTCAAATTATTTGAGTATCCATGAATTTCTAATAATAACTGATATTTTTCTGGGCCCCCAGAGTAGTTGTTACAATAAAACTATCTAATTTATTCTCAGCTGATACTTGATTTCAAAGAAACAAAGCATCATAACACCACAATTCTTGCATGTGGAAAAAGATCGGGCAAAATTCAACAATAGGAAGAGCAAATTACTGCAGGAAAACACCCCAATAGAAACAAGACGTGACATAGCTAAGGAACACCAATTTATATACAAATTGTGTTTGAATTCCCAGGAAGACATAATCCAATAGGGAATTTATTGGTAGGTATTTTATGGTGTTTATCATCATGTAGCATCTAAACTTCAAAGCATTGACTACAACTGTCATTACAAGAGATGATATTTCATGTTTGTAGATGTAATAGATTACTGATGTATATTTTCATCGTGAAAATATGATTATTCATGTGTGTTTGGCTGCTCTCTCTCCTGCTGCTTAAGTGTGCACCAGTGTGGGAGCAGTGTAATTAGGGAATTACTAAGTCTTAGTTAGCATTGCTATATTTCTTAAGCAATCAACACTATAGAGCAGAGTAATTTAACATAGAAAATTAAAACTCAGTGTGAGAACTGTCAGTAGAGATTTTTGTTTCAAGCAGTTGACACTTGTTGCTGACAATTGAGTCTAAAGATTAGATACCTGTGTTAGCACATCTTCTCTGCCTGTTTTTTTATAGCTTAAACTATTCCTCTTTTTTTTTTCCTCTTATTCTGAACAAATGCAGATGTATATCAGCTTTTCTTTCTCACAGTTTGGTGCTACAGACTTTCATTTTAATAGCAGATTTAGAGTGGGCTGTTTCTAGTGCCTAGTTATCAGCAACATTTTTGCTGATTTCTGAATCATTGTTTGAGACATCTGCTTGCACTGTCAACCTGAGAGATGTCTTTAGAATCATATATCCTTGACATACATAATTAACTAGCTTGGAGAAAGATGGTTCACTGAAAGCTGTACAGGGTCAGCAAAAAAGCCCATTACTTGGCACATATTCATATGACCTAATTGACCTAACGGAGCAGGAGGAATTAATCATGCTTTCAGTCATTTCTCCTGCCATCTGTGTCTCTCCTTTTACTGTGTTTAATGTTTTCAGTTTTCCCATGCAAGATATCCAACACCTTTCTGCTGAAGATGACCACAGGTTTGTCTGCTTTTTACTGACAGTATGTAATTGTCCACCAGGAATGAAGGCTAAGAGGACCAATTTTCGTTAGGTGGAAAAGAGGTTGAAGGGTTTCAATAAGAGTGTTGATAACGGATCTGCAGAAGTACAGGTAGTAAGCAGTGTGGRTGGCATGCTTAGAAGGGAAAAAAAAAACTAAAAATGTAGAAGGACAAACATCTCTTCAAATTGTATTAGGCCTCTGAATTGCGGCATTATTGACTGGAAATATTAATTTATTTTAATTCAAATATTAATCTGTGTTTTGAAACACACTGATATTCTGAAGTATTCTGAAGTATTGGATCCAGTTCTTGATTTAAGAATTTTTCTAAGTAGTTCATGTGTAACTCATCTTGGATCAATTAATATTAGAAAGTGGTTGTCAGATTTACCTAAATGCCATTCCTTGTCACCAAAGTAAACACATTTGACTATTCTGTGGAATGCAATTGTTCCCTATTTAAGCATGGGCCCACTTTTCATCAGTGTAAAGGATCAGGATGTTAAAAAACTTAATTATTCTAAATTGTTGTAATTTCTGTAAATTTGCACTGCTTCTATAGTACTTGAAAAAGACCTGCATATTATGAATTAAGCAAGGCTCATGTTTCAAATACATCCTGTGTTTTTTCCTTTTGTTATTTAAATGTATATTACCTTTGGTTCTGCTGGAAATTATTTTGTCCTCACATGCTCTAAACATGAGTTTTGCACGCATGACTGCACACAGAACACTTAATTAATCTTGAACACTGTGGTAGGGTTCTTAAAATGACAATATGTCAAAGTTTTGATTGCACATTCTGCAAATGAGAATATTTGTAGACAAACATTTTGTCAGAAATATGCTTTACCCTTTTCACAGTTCAAGGTGGGACTGGGCAAGGGAGAACCACTGAGAGGGTTCCTACACAAACAAACAACATGAARCTCAGGATACTCTTTGGGCTGAAAACAGTTATATGATAATAGATTACTTAGGAAATGCTTCAAATAAACTTCTTGCAACTTGGCATCCTTTCATTGCCTTGCTGGAAAGAGGATGCCAGACTAAATGGTCCTTGGTCTGAACTAATACCACCGTTCTTATACCCTGTTAATAAGTTTTAGATTAATATGACTTTTTCATGAGGAGACAATGGCTGGAGTAAGACTTGCTTTGTTTCTCAGAAGGAAAATCAACTTGCTGATTTCACAAACAGGGTTAAAAATAACTACATAAAAATTGGTCTGCCTGTAATTATTAAGACTTTCAGCCTGCTTCAGTCGGCTAATAGTTAATGGGAAACAATAATATTCTGGTGGCCTTTCTAATAATGTACTAGCTGGAAGAAGGATAAAATCTGCTTGATTGATTATTTTTTTTAATATGTTCTCCTGTTCTAGGTAAGAAACATGTCCAAGATTTTCTTTTTCATTTATATAAGTGTGAATGTAGAGTAGCTCAGTAACTTTAGTCAAGTTGCATAGGATTTTCATTTGGATAACCAAGCAAAAAAAGGCAATGGCTTTTCATATTAATTTAATGTTATTCACTCACAGAAAGGAAAAAAAAAAGTAAACAATATTTCTTAATTAGGTAGTATATTTGTTCATTTGGACATCTTCAAGCATATTATSTTAGGTTATACATACATATAAGCTGCTTCTCTTATCATGAAAAGACCTTGGCAATAAATATCAGAAAAGAATCTAAAAAGAATAAATTCATAGAAAGAAACATATTATTCACAGGCCAATATTTGTACAGGTAGTATAACCCCACCCAAAAGCTATAAATAAAGATATCTGGACCTTAAAAAAATATATTAAGAATGTGTTCATTATAAATGTTTTTTCTTACAGTTTCAGAGAGCTGAAAAGATCATGATTCAGTGCACACTAAAAAAGTTAATGACATACCATTACTGGCTAGCTATTTAAGCAAGTAACTTAGACATTGTTTTATACTCTTACCAAGCCACATTTTGTTTCTTTTAGGTTGCCTTTACTTAGGTAACATAAAAATCCAAGATGGAATATTTATCTTTAGGATATTTTTTGGGAAACAGCTTTAATTGAGAGATAAGAATGACAATGATAGTGAAAAGCAAATGAATAATGCTATAGAAAACTTCAGTATTTAAGTGTCTAAGTTAGTGAATATGTTTGGGTTTTTTTGTCAACACCATCTTAAATTCAAGATGTAATTCTTTATTTCAATTCATAAAATCCCTTTCATAAATATCCTTCCGTGTTCTGTGCCTCATTACTCTTAGTGATCTGGGCATGCTCTGAGCATAATAGTACTTGCAGAATATTAGCAGCTCCCGCTTCTGATTGTAGAATCATAGAATAGTTTGGGCTGGAAGGGACCTTTACAGGTCACCTAGCCCAACCCCCCTGCCATGGGCAGGGACATCTTCAAMTMGATCAGGTTGCTCAGAGCCCCGTCCAGCCTGACCTTGAATGTTTCCAGGGATGGGGCATCTGCCACTTCTCTGGGCAACCTGTTCCAGTGTTTCACCACCCTCATTGTAARCAATTTCTTCCTTATATCTAGTCTAAATCTACCTCTTTTATTTTAAAACAATTCCCCTTGTCCTGTTGCAATAGGCCACTATTAAAACTGGGTGTCAGATTTGGCCTGACAGTTTGGTATTTGTCAGAAGATGACAAGCAAAGTTTTTGCAGGCTATCATCTTGGACAAATATAAAATTAAAKCATCAAGTCCTTTTGCGAATCTCGTCCTAAAGTTCAAAATCGGGCCTCTGAACTTATGTATTTACACAGATTCAATAGAAATTAACTTCAAAATGTAATGTATAAACTGTGCTTTCTGTCTTTCTGGGTCACATTTAGTAGTACACAGATGACATCAAAACCAAGTTTAAAAAACAACATTATTTACATTCCACAGGAAATTGGAATTTGTAAATTTGGCTTTGGTCTAAAATTGATTGAAAACTATTTAGAAAATTGTGATTCACTGTCTCTGAGGAACGCCCACTGGGAATTTAGATATAAACTCTCAAAACCTGTCACTGGACATAACAAAGTTCATCATAGCGTTCAGAGTTATTTTCTGGTGTAAACTCATTTGTTACAAAATTTGTAATCTTTCATGACTGTTTTTTTTTGTTTTATTTAACAGAATTTATATCTATAAATAATATAATACATATTTTTTTTTCATTAAGAATTGTTATCTTAGAACTTGAGAATTGAATTTAAGCTGTAGAAGAAAACTGCAAATGTCCTAATAGCTTTCTTATGCTGCTTCACTGAAATACTCCAACAGAGCCTAGAACAGAGGGGCGTAGACTATTTTCCAGCATGCTCAGCACCTGAATTCTGTGCTCTTAATGGCAAAGGGCTGGGCGCTCCTTATCCACTCTCACAATCATGAAGTGATATTTCAGCATTGATGGGCACCTCTTCAGGCATGTGTGCTTGCCAGGTTCCTTCCAGCAGCTGCCGCTTCTCATGACCCAAACACCCATGTACCTCCTCTGAGACAGTGAGTCACGATGCGTGGGTACACGTACCTCCAGTTCTCTCCCTCTTCTCCCGTTGACTGCCAGTGTTATTCTTCTGTTTGATCTCCATCATATCTGTGAATTTAGGCAATAGAATCACACTTTTACAACTGTGTGTGATGTCTATATACTTCTTCAAAAAAGCACAAGCCACAATCCATAAAATACATGCTCAGGAATTACTTTGCTACATACGCAATGAGAAACTATTTTTTTGCTCACTCTAGATATATGAAAAACTATAGTGTGTTTATTCTTAATGACTCCAGCTAGGTAACTAAACCCAAGAAATCAACGATTATTTTGACTCACAAACTATGATAATAAAAGCCATAGTGTTGATGCAACTTCATCAACTGAAATATTCCTAGCCCAACTGTATCTTTTCCTGTTTGGAAACTGGATATATACTATATCTCTAAAAGGACTATTTTGCTTGTATGAATGTTTTGGCAAACCGGTTTACAAAACTTTTCCCATGCAAACCAAAATGTAAATCTTCATAGAAGCATAAATGTAAATTACTTTTCTGAAATACTTCACCCACTCTGAGAACAAAGTGGCATTGCACTTACTTCTTACAAAGAAAGATTATAATACTTACAAAAAAATTATGCTCATGGAATTCTTTGTTTACTATGCTCTCTTCTGCAGAAAAGGAATTTTGTAACACATTTATTTAGAAGAGTAAAATACACTACCTTAAACTCCAAGGTTAAGAGGACTATACAGGCACGATAGTCTTGCTATTTATATAATTGCTGAGGTCCCTTGCTGAGAAACAGTAATTTAATCTTCACAGTGCTCTGCTGTGTTAGACCACTTTCATCATCTGTGCTAGACCAGGTCTAGAACAGTAGATAACTTATGTGAAACACTTTTKCAGATTATACGCATGCTAAAAATTTAGAGGGCCACTATATTGTCATGTATTCTGCCTCTAAAGTTGCACAAAAAGCACTGGGCATTCCTGTTTTCCTTCTTCATGTGAGGAAATAAAAGTATACAGAATCTGTTCTTCTGCAGCCTTCACATGCAGTGCAGTAAAGTCTACCAACTTGGAGGCGGACTGGAAAAGTGTCTGGGGAAATAAGCTTGGAATTGATAACGGTGTTTAGTGATTATTTCTGTTAGTATAGAAGTTCTCATAAGTTACTGGAGAAATCCTTTGAATCCTAACCTCTCAGGTAAGCTCTAAGAAAAAAAGTAACAGGACTCATTACTTCATTCTCCCAATGTAATTAGGTGAAAGAAATGACCATGGTTGAAAGCAGTTACTTGCATTTTGTAATTTGTTCTTCGCTTTTTACTTCAGGCCATATATAAAAATAGTAACCTACTCTTGCAGAATCTATTCCTGTACTTTGAATCTACAATGAGCAATATTTGCAACAATTTAATGTGAAAAAATAAAGTAAAACTCTTGTTCGTTTATCTTGTCTTGAGCATGTCAGCTCAGCTTCAGATGAATGTACAGTTGCTGGACTGTTAGATTATGCTTAAGACAGCTTTCTAGCAGTTGTTGCTGCATTGAATCTTTTTTAACTTTAGTTTAATATTAGCTTATAAGTATGAACTGTTCCCTACACAKCACTTCATGAAAAAAATAAAGCACTGTCTTTAATTATTTTCATTAAAATGTGTGTTCTCATTTTAAGGAGCCAGTCTGATGTCTTGCATACCAAAGGAACTTACTGTGATACAAGAGTGTCATCTAGTGAATGATTTGGGTGAAGGACACGAAACCAAAAGCCTCAATAGTATCCAGATTTTGAGTCATACTATAAGTATAGATGGTTAGACAGCAGAAATACTCAAAGCATTTTAAAACTTTTATTCTGATCAGCACTACACACTAAAGAAGAATTATTTGAAAATTGTACTATTAAAAGGAAAAGGATAAATTGTCATTTACTGCTTCAAGCTATGGTACAGATCCTTCCTTAATACCTTCAAATTTCATGTACTAAAACCACAGTCCAAAATTCCAAAACTAAAAGCCTAAAAGTAAAGTAAATTGAACTGGACAGTTAATTAGAAGTTTTCTTTTTCTAACACGAGCTTAACATTAATCTGAGTTGTTGAAAACCTTAAACATTGCTTTACGTTAGGAAACAATAAATAAGTGTTTTCTGCAGAAAGATCTGAAGAAGATATTGCCTGTGGAGAACACTTATGTTAAAGGATCTTTTATGCTTTTACAAAAGTTRGCTAAAATCTGCAATAGTCTATTTTAACAGTTATGCCAATATGTTATGCCTGCAATGGAATAAAAGATTTAAGGTGAATCTCTACATAAACTCTATTTAGATTATAGAGTCTTCTTGTTCTTTGGTATTCAATAAATCAGTGATGTATCAGGAAAGATAATCAGGAAATACTTACAGAGTTGTAGCCACAAATTGCAGTTCTGGCTAAACAGGTCATTTTGTTGGGAGAATGAGGAATCTYACTTCATGTGAAGGACAAAAATCTATATTAGGCAGTGATTGTTGATAATTTTTATCCTACAGATAACTAAAGACTGGGGGGAGGGAAAAAGAGAGGAATATTTTTATTAATATGTCTTTATTTTCAATTACACCAAAATTATTCATTTTAGTTTTTTGATATTACATGTGCATTCAAGAGTACTATAAAAAGAACACTTATTGAAGTTCATTAGAYTTCTAATCTGAACAATTAAATAAAATTTAATTGTAATGAAATTAAATTTTTGGCTGAGACACTTAAAGTGATAGGAAGTTCTATCACTATCCAGACCATGAGGTTGATTCATCTGCTTCATTTCAGCTGTTCCTTTATGTTCTTCCTATTTGTAATCATTCCCTGGCCTTTTCTCTAGATTCCTTTCAATCAGAAATTCCTCTTTTAAAAGTCGTATTTTTTTCCAATTCTGTTTGTCTTGTCTATGTGTTATAAGCTACCCTTTCATTTTCTGACACATCTGCTTTTCTTCCCTTTCCTTTCAACCCCTTAGATATCCTTTTTTTTTTATCAGCGTTGTAGGGAAAAAAGCAGAGAAATGCAATAGCAGTTGTGGAAATAAAAGCTACAAAATAGCTGTTAAATAAGAGAAATGGGAATCAGTAAGTGATTCAGTCATGGCTGACTCTTTAGTGGGTCTACCGATAATAGTTACAGGTTCAACACTGTTCTAATCATCTGAAGCATGTAATGCTATACTTTGAAAGTCTATAGGCTTGAGAATATGGTCAGCAGAAAGCTACCCTTTCCTGGTAGTCAGTATAAAATAGAATTAGCCACTTGGTGTAATACTAGCACAGATTTGTAGCTGTTCCCAGAATACAAGTCTGCAATAACTGCTTTAAAAAAGTTTCAGGACTATCTTCTCATTATTATAACTACTTTTTCTTGGCTGAATGTTCTTTTCCTCAGCTATGGATTCCTTGTGAGTTTAGAATAGYGATTATGTTTTGTAAAATATTTCAGCTTGTCTTTATTCTGTGTGTGCTGTCTCTTTCCTTTAGGAATACTCTCAAACTGCCCTACTCATTAAGCAAGCTGTAGGCAGTATTTTGTTATCATAATAAAAAATCATGTTCTATTCTCTATGTAATATGTGGCTCTAAATCTCTTAACATGTTGAGCTGGAAATAGCCTTTAATAATTCAAGCAATTACAATTCTTTTATTCTTTCATACTTTATTCATGAAGGAAAGTTTTTTTCAAATGATGATCATCAAGGATCACCTCTCCAGAGAGAGGGTCATTCTTGGACAATGCCGGCATCAGCTTCTCTTCCGCCATTTTTCAACCATTTTTCCCCACCCTGTTTTCTTCCCGTAATGCCTTTTATGTGTAATTGTCTCCTCCTACAGAGACTGTAACTCTCTTCCAATGTAGGAGACAAACTCTGTGCAGTCATAAAATCAAGTTTGCCTGGAATTAAAGAGAAAGAGTTTAAATTGTACTTGAGCTTGCCAAGCCGCTCTCCATCATTCATCAGCGGTCCTGGTTAACGGGGGAGGTCCCGGATGACTGGA
>JASVER010000005.1:170259-251742 GCA_030449065.1 Oceanodroma leucorhoa | reverse complement strand
ATGATTCTATGATTCTATATTATATTCATGTATAAAACACTGTAATCTAGCTCTAAACCAAAATAGTCTTTGAGTGCATTGCCAGAGGCACTGTAGCAAGATCTATCATGCTATACTGCCGACACGGCAGATTTCATTCCTCTTCCCAAACAAAAGCCCATATAGTTTCTTTGAGTTCTGAATGCGCATTTTTCCCTTAGTGTGCCATAAACAAACTTGGGATTTTTTAGGTATGTCACTGTTAAAATTGCATCTGCTTCCAACCAATCTCCTTGCCATCTGCTGTATAGATTGTTATCTCTTTGTACTGGGTTTGTGTGGCAAGGTTTTGGTAGCAGAGGGGCTACAGGAGTGGCTTCTGTGAGAAGCTGCTGCAAGTTTCTCCTATGATGTCCAACAGAGCCAATGCCAGCCAGTTCCAAGATGGACCCACMGCTGGCCAAGGCTGAGCCCATCAGCGACGGTGGTAGTGCCTCTAGGATAACGTATTTGAGAAGGGGAAAAAGTTGCTGTGCAACAGCAATTGCAGCCAGAGAGAGGAGTGAGAATATGTGAGAGGAACAACTCTGCAGACACCAAGGTCATTGAAGAAGGAGGGGAGGAGGTGCTCCAGGCGCTAGAGCAGAGATTCCCTGCAGCCCATGGTGAAGACCATGGTGAGGCAGGCTGTCCCCCTGCAGCCATGGAGGTTAACAGTGGAGCAGATATCCACCTGCAGCCTGTGGAGGAGCCCCACACCAGAGCAGGTGGATGCCTGAAGGAGGCTGTGACCCCGTGGGAAGCCTGTGCTGGAGAAGGTTTGCTGGCAGGACTTGTGACCCCATGGGGGACCCATGCTGGAGCAGTCTGTTCCTGAAGGACTGCACCCCATGGAAGGGACCCACGCTGGAGCAGTTCGTGAAGAACTGCAGCCCCTGGGAAGGACTCACGTTGGAGAAGTCCGTGGAGGACTGTCTCCCGTGGGAGGGACCCCATGCTGGAGCAGGGGAAGAGTGTGAGGAGTCCTCCCCCTGAGGAGGAAGGAGCGGCAGAAACAACATGTGATGAACTGACCGCAACCCCCATTCCCYGTCCCCCTGCACCGCTCGGCGGGAGGAGGTAGAGAATTCAGGAGTAAAGTTGAACCTGGGAAGAAGGGGGGGGTGGGGGAAGGTGTTTTTAAGATTTGGGTTTATTTCTCATTATCCTACTCTGATTTGATTGGTAATAAATTAAACTAATTTCCCCAAGTCAAGTCTGTTTTGCCTGTGACAGTAATWGGTGAGTGATCTCCCTGTCTTTATCTCGACCCACGAGCCTTTTGTTTTATTTTCTCTCCCTGTCCAGCTGAGGAAGRGGAGCGGTAGAGCAGCTTTGGTGGGCACCTGGCATCCAGCCAGGGTCAACCCACACACTCTTTTAGAACAATAGCAATCTATTTAGCAGTTTGTTTCTTATGGTACTAAGTTTCCAAGTATATTTTCTATTATACTGCTGGCAGCATGCTCAGAGCTGCGTTTCCTGCCTTTCAACAATCTTTAGAAGATGAAGTGTTCTCTGGCACCATACTGAGACAGCCCTAGTTCAGACACCCATGGAAAAAAATCAGGAAGGCAGCACTGCTTCAGATGTAATGTGTTCCAGGAGGTCCTGCAGCACTAGGGACACCACAAGGCCACCATGCAGTAGGTGGCCCTYAGCCAGAGACAGATGATGAGGAGGAACACTTTCACGACTGTGACTTTGCCAAAACAATGAGAACAGCACCAAAAAACTCCATTTGGAACCACTCTGATGGGCTTCCTGGTGTTGTTATTAAATTATTAGCTGCCTGAGTCAGTCTGCTAGATTCTGTCCTGGCTTCTTCCATCTGGCTATCAGCTGGCCTATTAGCCCTTCCTTGGGACAAATAGGCTTTCACACCTAGGAGTCWGCTTCTCTTCCAACAGCCATACTGAGCCCTCCTACTTACACAACTGAGAGTATTTATGACAGCATTTATGACAGCCTCTCCCCAGGTGCTTGTGGTGGTAATTACATATAAGGGAAATCTCCTATGTAAGGGAGATTTCCCTGAATCATCTGGGCTGCACGTGCAGTGGACTAGTGATTCGGATTCTGTCTCATTTATCCTCATGGAGAGGAGGGCAGCTAAGGCTCTTCTGGAAAGATTTGAAGAGAAGGTTAAAAGCAGCAACTTGAAGCCACTCCCTACTCAGAGAATACAGGGGGAGAAGCAGGGTAGTTCCCATTGAAAGGCCAGCAGCTGTGCTTCCTCAACTATGCAAAACAGAAGGATCATGCTTGTGTGATCAGGTCACCATTAACAGCACCTTTCCTCCACGTAAGTGCCATCTGTCCCAACATAAGAAGACATGCTTGCTCATGGGGTTTGTTGTTTTTCCCAGAGAATCAACTGATTCTCAGTGATAGGGCTGAGGGGGACCCTGCCACAAACACCCTCTAGCAGGACTGCAAAACTGAAGGCAAAATGTCTTTGCAAACTCAAGGCTTCCTGGGTGAAGAAGGAACATAAGACAACTTCAGCTAGGCCACAGAGGACATCTTCTGAAGGACAAATATATTGAGTAATGCTGTCTTTAGGAGAAACAGCTTGCCTTGCTGGAGGGCAATTCACCAGGAGTGTAAGCAGATGGATGAAGGTAGTGTTAAACAGGTAAGCTCACTCCTCTTGCTGCTGTTGTGAGAGGCCTGCCAGGGTGAGGGGGACATCTCACAGGCTGCTCCAGTGACCAGATCTGTAGTTATCCCAAGGTAACTGGGAAGTGTAGGTGGGCTATCCCATCTACCCGGCATGCAGTTGAGCAGCACCTTCCATAACAGTCTGTTGGGAGGTACAGGAGCTGGCCCCATCTGCTTGGGAATAAGAGGGCACAGACACTAAGGGCATATCCTAAAAATAGAGGTCATTGTTTTTGTTTCCTCCTCTCCACCACCTTCTTTTGTGGAGTGTTTCTCCCCCCTTTTTTTTTTCAGTGTAGTGAGATAAATTCTGTCTATATTTTTTGAAAACTGTAAAGGTCCTTAAGCAGTAAATGGGAGGATGGACAAATGTGGATTAAGCCCAAAATGACAGAATGGATGAGGCTAATGACTCTGTTTGTAGTAGCTGTCAAAGTACTAAAGATATTATAAATAATTTGCAACGTAAAGCCAAACACTCCATTTACCTTTCAAGGCTGAAAAGGGTTGTTCAGGAGCATTTTCTCTCAATTTCTGAAAGTTTTGTTTTGCCTAGCTGGTAAACAGAGACAAACTGAAGTTCGTGACTTGTGATTCTAGCCAAGGATTTAGAGATAGATTCTTTTCCTGTTACACGGCTGGATATCACTATGAAAGACATACAGAATCTTTAGAACATGCCTTAGCAAGGTACTGAAGTGAGCAAAAAATGTTAACCTTTCAGCTTCTTACACTGAAGTCAGAAGTATTGTACTTAGAAAATGCAGATTGTTTTGCTTTATTTTAAATCTGGGAGAAAAGATGCACAGGCTTGGAAATTTCTGTCATACAGCCTAAACCACCTTACCAGCAGAAGTCCCTGTGAAAGTGAGTTACACAGGACATGATTCAAATGCATATCTTGTGATGTTGTGAAGAGGTCACTGGCCACTAGAAAAAATGCAGCTTGAAGTAATTTGCTTTATTGGTGGAATTTTCGGCTGGTCAYTTGAGAAAGATACTATCGTGGCTCAACTATTCCAGACTAATGTCAGGTTTATTCTAAACAGGTGACAGATTGGAATAATGTGAACAGAAAAGTGACAGTGATGCAAAGCAGGGTAGGCTTTTGTTTCTGTAATGTGGGTTATTACTGATGTCCATGATCTAATCATGGAATTGGCAGCAATATCGGACTACTGCAACCCTTCCTTTTTCTAGTCTGTCTGTCTTTCCTCACYCTTCCCTGGCTTTTTTCCATCACAAAACACCATTTTTATACTCTCCCTCTCCCTATTCTTTATGTCAATAAGAAATAAGACATAGTGGATTTATGGTCCTATGATATTTAGYCAAACATATAAAGACCATAGGACCACAAGTCCACTATGGAAATAATCTCCTTATGTGACCCTTCACGCTTCATTTCCCTGCAAAGCTTCTGTCAGGGTGGAATGGCAGCTAGCTCAGTTAGGCTAAGGCAATAGCATAATGGCAGAAAAGTTCATGACGTGGTCATTCCCTGCAGTCCCACTGAATCTATTAGTCTCATTTCCTATTTTTATTTTTCCACGGGATCCTGAGTCCTATTATAATGGTTATTGTGGGCATGAAATATATATAATCATGGTATATGTTCAGCATAGCTGACTCCCCTTGTAAATGGTAGACCTACAACTGACCAGTGCATGTGAGATAAGTCTACTGAGACTACTGGAGGCAGTCTCCACAGGCATCCCCTACATTTTCAGTGGTTTGATGTGTGGGATATTAATGTTCAACACAGTCTAAAGTTTGAATTATAGTAATCGTTACTGTGGATACACAAAACTCTTTTCTTTTCAATAATGATGGTAACCTGACCATGAGAGTAACAAAATATTTTCTTCTACAAACTAGGAGTGAGATTTTTCTTAGTATTTTTAAAGTAAATCAGTATGTGGATGTTCAAAATGTTCATGTAATTGTAGCTAAGAGTCATTTGGAGTGTCATGCGATAACTTAAATAGTTTGTAACAGTGTGTGTGAATAATCTTAGCTAGTCCATGAAAATAAGAAAAGCATTCTGTTCAATTTCAATTCTTATTAGTCAATCACTTCTAAAAGCCACTCCACGTGAGGTACTTCCTCATCTTAATCTTACCTTCTCATTTATATCTGTCTCCAGGAAATTGAGATGATAAAAACATTGCAGCAGATCAGGCTCAGAATAAAATTAAAATATCATCATAAAAATGTTCCCTCAGAGCACAAGATATTTCTGGAAGACAACGTCATTCCATTGACACTTTTTTTTCTTCCACTAAAGTGGACGGAAAATGCCAACCTTGTGTGTCTATGATGCAAAAATACAACATAGGAAAGCAGGAAGAAAGAACAAAAAWTTAAAGGGCTTTTTAATGGGAAAATTGAATTAAAGACTTCTATGTATAATACCTAAATTCTGTGGTGACAGCAAACAATGAAAATGCTACAGATTTGAAAAAAATACTAATTTCCTAGAAATAAATTAATTGGAAGTCTTTGAGCTGCACTTCTATTCAAAGGATATTTTGTTCTGTTGCTTCTTAAGCAAGTATCAAAAAAGGGAACTGTAAACCAATTTTACATTTTTGGACTAAGTGTTTATGATGCTGGCACTTTCATGTCTTTACTGTTTCCTCTGGTGACCAGTTCYTTTAAAAAAACTAGACTCAGACAATTACTCTACTTGAGAGAAGTGTGCAATGTATGAACAGTGGAAAATCCTGCACAAAGAGCAGTTTCTGACTTGAGTGAACTCACCATTTGAAATTTTTCATTTTCTCCTGTAATAAGCACACAACGTTTCAAAATGAAAAACTAATGTGTGTATTTACATAATGCACTATGGAGATTTTTTGTGGAGGAGAATATGATGCTGTTACACTAAATAATACCTCAGAGTTGCAGCTTAGTGATGGGAATGAAGTGCAGTTCTATTGAAGCAACATTGTCAGAATTAAGCTTCATATGAGGGACTACATAAGATACTTTTAAGGTCCTTTGAACCTTATGCCTTTCCCTTATATATGCCCAAGTCATATGTAAACATATATTGTGTTCAATTTTAGCTGGACTGATTTCCTTCCTTTGAAGCTTTCGAGACAAGCACGCAGAGTTGTATTAAAAATGTCCAAGGTTCCTTTTCTTTTTTTCTTTCCCTACCCTCCTCTCCTCTGTAGAGCAACATCCTGACCTGAGTATTACGAGTCGCATTAGTGAAACTGTTGCTGTTCTTGGTATAGATCTGCAGTTGCAAAGCAAGCTTTAAGTACTAAGACAAATGGGTTTTCAACTTATTTCTGCAGCTGAGTTCTCAATGCCGCTGTTATCCTTACATGAAGCTACACCATAATGTGCTAGTTAAAGCTTTTTGAGCATAAGGTTGGACTAGAGGTTTTCTGAGGTCCTTCCAACCTCGATTATCCTGTGATCTGATAAGTGTTGCTTCTGAGGAGGAACTTTTCACACTTGGTGAAATATCTTCACGTTTTTCATAACACCTTGAAAACCTATAGAGCGCTTAAAAACAATTTCTTAATTTCTAAAAAGCAAAACCATATTTAGTAAAACACTCCACACATATCAGTTTTTCTAGTCAGAGAACCTATTTTTCAAGCTTTGGTTTTTCACCAAATTGCATAAAAATATGTAAATTTTGGCTGGTTTTATTTTTAGTTAATAAAGATGTGATTGTAAATTCAGTATTATTTTTGCTGTGAGAAGTAACTACATCAATGAACTTCAGCCTAGAGGTTCTAAACTTTGTCTTTAGACACTTTACTAGTCTAACATAGGAGGATCTACACTTAAAATGTGGTTATCTATCAGTTCATGTCAATTAAAATGCTTCATATARATGTCAGAAGGAAAGCATACTTCCTTTTTTTCTCCAAGCATCTAGAAGTCTGTGACGGTTTTATGTTGTTCAGTTTACATTGGAATATCCATTACTGCATCTGAAAGTGTTCTCAGTATGCTCAGTATGTCTTAATTATTTCTCGTATTAACTTCTTTTCTTGTTGTATTTGGTCGTGTCTGGGAATGGTTTGCTAAACTGTTCTTAGTGTTGAAGTGAAATATTCCATAGTTCTTCATGCCAGTTTAAAAACCTCTATCTTTAACTAATGGCCTGAAACATTTAACATCATGACTGTTTAAAAAAAAAAAAAAAAGGCCTTGAAGTTTAAGTATTTTTTCAACATGTAACATTTTAAATAGGTAGCCTGAATGAATGGCAAAACTGATCTCAGAAGAAATTCTTCAATCAATCATTCYCAGGCTGACTTAGGTAAGAAATATAAAGGACATTATTTAAATCACAGAATAATTTCAGTTGGACAAAATCTCCAGAKGTCATCTGGTCCAGAGCCAAATTTAAATTCAACTTTTTGCTTAAGGAAGTTCAGCCTGTCATTTATTATTGAATCTAAGTAGCAGACTATTCCATCAGTTCAAAATAACCTCTTTTCAAAATGTAAGATAAATGACTACTTATCAAGTATATATTGATTTATGCATGCTGGGAATTATGACTTATGTGTTTTATTTTTTTTAAGGTGCAGACTTTAACTCAATGGCAATTGTGCAAGCAAATTACTTCTTACAGCTTGTGGTAAAGACTGACAGCTAATTTGCAAAGATAATGGATCATGCCTAACTTGCATGATTTACGTACTRCTCTTTAGCACTTCCAAGCACCTGTAGATTAAATTTTTTGTAGTTTGTTTCTAACTTTGGAAGCTCTACATTTTAATATATTTCAGTTTTCCAAATACTCATTTTCCTTCCATCGGAAATAACATTGAATGAGACTGAATTACATTATCTTTCTACTAGAAGATGATAGAGCTTTGATTAAGCTAACCCTTTAATTTTTTTCATAAACACCTGGAAAAAACAGGTAGGATTTTTGTAGTTGTCTTAAAAAGCCATGTATTTTCTTCAATGTTATCTTGGCTATATAAATAAATCATATAATCTAGATAAACAGAACAGCCACAACAATAAAGGTAACGAAGGCACCCACTCTGTTAATTTAAATTCTCTTTTGTAACAGAATAAAATAGGGCCCTGAGTATAACTGTTTTCTTTTTCTAATCTGCTGGGAGGGGAAAGAAGGATTGTCCTGGTAGCGTGTAATTCTTATTAGTTGTGGTAAACCTTAGGAACATCTCAAAGTGGAAGATATCTTTCTCTTTCAGAAACCAGCTAAAACCTGACCATCCTGTCTTATTAGTAAACTCAGATACTAAATGTTAGAAATTTCCAGAAGGTGCTGAATTTCCTAAGGCATGAGTGTAGCAGATGTAGATCATTGAAATTAACTGTGACATACAGGAAATTGTAGAGATAAGAAATAGGTGTTTTCCAAAGAAAAGAAGAAGGAAATGGGAGAAAGAGGGTTTGAAGGAAAAAGGCACATACCAGCTAAGCATAGCAAGAAATTTTAAATTCTAATTGATGAGGCTCTATTTTGAGATTGCAAAACAAAAGTTGACTTCCAACTATATCAGTAGTCTTAATTTTGGTCTTTTTGACATTTTGGTTGCAACCTTAATGCACTTCACGAAGTGTTACTTTGTGTTTATTTCTGTTTTAATTTAGGTGTATAAAAATAAACCTATAACATGTTTGAGAGCATTTTTTATTGGAAGAAGAATATTGACCCTGAAAATGAAATTAAAGGTGATACTATATTTGCTAGGCCAAGCTGATATCATCATCAACCTTTGACATAAGATATTGCAGCTTTGGAAAAATAAATAGATTTAAGGGAAGAAACCTCTTTGGAAGGACAGACTGCCCTTATGCTTTTTCCTGAAATAATTTTCAATGTCCCTTCCTTCTCCAATAAAAGAAAACAACAAAACCAGACATTTATCATAACTAAGAAAAACTGATCTTTCAAAGTATTCACTGCAAATTGAGTATTCTTGTCTCACAGTGAGAGCCTGCTCACCTCTGRATTCTAGCTCAGCTTAGTGATTTCAGTAAACACACTCTTCTGTATTTTGCTGAATTGAGACATTGGGTTATATAAGGAGTGTTATTTGCATAAGTGCACTCATAGAAGGTTTATAAAACAGTAATTAAATATAGAAATATCCTGTGGATTTTACATTAAGTAGTGCCACTTTCCATAACACAGCTGTAAATGGGATATACTAAATAAATATATGAGGAGCAGCTATTTTGTTGTTCACAATGGATTTGAAGCATATGCGAGTCACTACAGACTACCAAAACATCAGTCTGTGGTATCGACAGGTACTTTGATGTGATTTGGTAAATACTAGTTTTTCTTGAAGCAGCTCACCTTTCACTGAAAGCATCTGAGGAAAATTCACAGCAGCCTCAGAGGTGACAGAAAAAMCCTTTTTCTATGGACCTAGAGAAGATGGTACAGAGTTTGTCTCCTGGGTTCACAAATACAATGAAAGTGGCTGCATAGACGGCCACCCTAGGGAAAGGAAAATATTCTGGAAGAACATGGTGATTAAAGGAGGTTTGTGTACAAACCATTTTATATTATACTTGTTCTGATTCTCCTTTAAAAGTTGTTTGTCAGAGCTGTATATGTTGTTGAACGCTACTTTAGCCATACTTTTTAGTGGTAGTGATGTGCTGTCCTTATCCAAAAGGTGTTGCTGTGGGCTGCTCAGCTTGCCATTTGTTAGTTGCTGTATTTGTGCTTCTTCCTCTTGCTGGCTTAACCCCAATTTCTGCTCCTGAGGAAGTGCCCAATCTTGCACAAGACTTGTCCGCTGCACCTAGAATCTGCCTTCCTTGGGCCAGGTTTGTGATTACGTTCTTGTTTTTCATTTGCCTAAAACATAGCACCCATGGTGTAATGTGATGCAAGTTTTCTGGATGGCTGGCTTGGATCCTACATCAGTTTCTTGCCTTAAGTGCTTGGTGCCCCCTGAAGGTGCTATTAGGAAGAGGATGCAGACAGCCCATCCTAGGTCTGACAGAAGACCATCAAACCTGCTTTGCATGGGCAGCAAGACAGAAGAAATGTTTCTAGTGTGACCTGTGCCTGACTCCATTCCCCTGGACCCCTCTAGTTCCCTCTTGCCTTGTTTTGAAGTGTCCTGGCCTCTAACTTCTGTATCCTAAAGTCCATATACCAGCCAAGAAGTCCTCAACGTAAAAAGGGGGGGAAGTTTTATGCTCAGGTGAAAATTAAAATGGGGTTTAATGTTGAGTGGGTATTGTAGAGTGCTGCTGTTGCTGCTGGAGCTTTTCATAAGGTAATGCAGCTATTCCCAAGTGCCTGATTTATCAAGAAGTGGGAATGATCGTCACTAACAATGTTTACAGATTCTCAGCATCTGTATGAGGTAAGAGAAGGACAGCCATTATTCACCAACACATTAGTTGTTTGCAGCTAATATGTTTCTTGTGTTTCAATTTTTATTTTCTTTTTTAAATTTGGACTAATAGTTATGTGCAGTAACAAGTTTAACTGGAGTTGGAAGTGTTCTACCTAAGTTATGAAAGTATTGCAAATTTCAGTTTTCAATCTTTTCTTCTGCAGTAAAATAACAAGATATTATAAAATATTCTGGGCTTAGAATGCTATAGTTAAATTGTACTGCCAAAATAATTTTTTATTTAAAAAGCACCCTGTTGTGAAAAAAAAGTTTAATGTTATTGCTCTGCAGTAGCTTCACCAACATGTTTCAGACTCGAAAGTTTATAAGGCTTTGATTTTGTTAGGGTGAACGTTTAAAGATTTGTGTGCTTATTTGTAAAGCTAAAATGCTATGATTTTCGACCTTTCCAGTTCTTGCTTGTTTAACAGCGACTTCATAAACCTATAGTAGGTTATACTGGAATTTTTCTCATAGCTTAGGTAAATGTATARATATGTTTCATTACATAGGAATTGGGAAAGCGGTGAACTTGAACTTGGAATAGCTCCACGGATTTTACTTTTCTCTCTGAGACTTGCAGAAACTGGGGACAAATTTAACTTTGAATTTTGTGAGTTTGAATAARCTCAGTCTATCCAAGATCTAGTTTAAATTATCTTATGAGTTAACCAAATCCTGCTTTTATTATAGCAGTTCATAAATTATTTTGCTAGCAAATTATTATTTCTCTAGATAAAAAAAGGAGCTAAAATTTATATACAAACATTTACTTATATATGCTTATTATTCTAATGTGTGTATATTTATCTGATATGGGGAAAGGTCAAGAATGCATAAATACTTTTGTATTTCAAAGTAACACTGGTTTTGTTCCCTGTTTACTGCAAATTTCTGAAACGCAGTAAAAAAGAAATGGAAAACACAAATGCTCCTGAAAATGGTAAAAACTGTTATTAAGCACCTCTCAGCCAGACAGCACTTTGCCTTTGGTGGGTGGGGAAAACAGGGGTAGGAAGAACACCCCCAGGGAAACGGAAAACAAGCTACAGCTTGATGCTGGATCTGTAGAAGTAACAAGAACAGGAACRGTATAATATTGGGAGTTGCAGCCTCTCAGGAAAATATTCTTATCTTACAGATTCAGAGGGGAAAAAAAATATTCAAATGAGGCCTTTAGCTAAGATTTTGCGATATACCCTTTTTAAAACAATCTATCAGAACTCAAAGTAATTGTGGTTAATATTGTTGGTCCTTAACACTACTGGCCACATTTTTTTTTTTTTTAATTTAATTTTTTTTTTTAAATTTACTGGTATAAAACACATTTTTACCAGGCAGAGCAAGAGTGATTTTTGTAGTGTGAATGGTGAGGCCCAAGTTAAGGATAGTTTTTTCACATGGCAGAAAAACTTTGAATGTGCTTTGCAAATACTGCCACCAAATGACTAAAAAGAACATGTAAGGGTTATGCTAGTTATCACTAGGAAATTAAAAATAATTAAAAAAACTCACAATATATTTAGTGAGTTTTCATTACAAGTATTCCTGCCACAATGACTTCTCTAAGGTCCCAAAAATCTCGTTGAGGTGATAAGCAGAGATGACCATGTTGTACGTTTTTGAAAGTAGACATCTTCTGGTTAGACAGAAGATTCTGAAAACTAGAGAAGCAAAGTTATAGAAGCATGTTGTTTGGAGAAGCAATGTCTAGCATTGTTGAGATCAATGCTTTTGTCAAAAGTAATTGGCTTAATTGTGTTTTACTTGGGAAAGGATTGTCTGAAAAAAGAAATAGTTAAGAAATATGGAAAAATATTACATAGAGATTTTCCTGATTTTAGCCAAGAAAAAAAAACAAACTCAAAACAAAAAACCCAAAACACAACAAAACAACCTGGAAAAAACCAAAACAAACCAGTGGTTGCATCCTACTCTGGAATGAGGCGTATTTAAAGAGTATGTTTACAAGATTTCTTGCCCCCATTGTTATGGGAATTGAGATACAGTAGTAGGGACTGCAATAGCTAGAAAAAGAAAATTCTTTTTCTGCTTGAACTTGTAATGACATCCTAAGCCACAGCATAGAGCAGTGGTTTGTACCAAGAAAATGACCACTAAGCAATAAATCCCACATACAAAATTCATTTCTGATTGGGTGATAGAACAGGATATATTTCCATACTGAAATGTTAACCTTTGATTGGTAACAAAAACAGCTATACTGTGATTTCACAGTATATCTGAAAAAGATAAAACGAGATGATGGTTTTATAATATAATTGAGATCAAATCCACCACCTGTTTAAAAAAAAAGTAAAAAGTGGTGGTGATCCATGTTTTCTTTTACCATTAGTAGCTCTTGGATTTTTCAAAGGATAGTGAAAAAGTCACAAATCCTGTTGAATTAGATAGAAATTACTAACTTAGTAATGAAACTAATGAACCTGGCTCTGTATGTCAGGGAGTGTGTTGACTGCACGGAGCTCGACGTTTGTGATGATTGGGTTGAGTGCTTGTGGGTTAGGATGAGGGGGAGGGCCAGCAAGGCAGATATCCTGCTGGGAGTCTGTTACAGACCACCCAACCAGGATGAAGAGGTCGATGAAACATTCTACAAGCGGCTGGCAGAAGTCTCGCGATCGCTAGCTCTTGTCCTCGTGGGGACTTCAACTTGCCCGACGTCTGCTGGAAATACAACAYGGCAGAGAGGAAACAGTCGAGGAGGTTCCTGGAGTGCATGGAAGATAACTTCCTGAAGCAGCTGGTAAGCGAGCCTACCAGGGGAGGTGCCTCGCTTGACCTGCTGTTTACCAACAAAGAAGGACTGGTGGGAGATGCGTGGTCGGAGGCYGTCTGGGGCTCAGCGACCCTGACATGATAGAATTTTCGATTCTTGGGGAAGTAAGGAGAGGGGTCAGCAAGACCGCTACCATGGACTTCYGGAGGGCAGACTTTGGCCTGTTCAGGACGCTGGTTGAGAGAGTCCCTTGGGAGGCGGTCCTGAAGGGCAAAGGGGCCCAGGAAGGCTGGATGTTCTTCAAGGAGGAAGTCTTAAAGGTGCAGGAGCGGGCTGTCCCCATGTGCCATAAGAGGAGCTGGTGGGGAAGACGACCGGCCTGGCTGAATAAGGAGCTTTTGCTGGGACTCAGGGAAAAAAGGAGAGTCTACTGCTGTTGGAAGGAAGGGCGGGCGACTCAGGAAGAGTACAGGGATCTCGTTAGGTTGTGTAGAGAGGAAATTAGAAAGGCAAAAGCCCAGCTGGAACTCAATCTGGCCACTGTAGTCAGGGACAACAAAAAATGTTTTTACAAATATGTTAACGACAAAAAGAGGGCTAAGGAGGATCTCCCTCCCTTATTGGATGCAGGAGGGAACRTTGCCACTGAGGATGAGGAGAAGGCTGAGGTACTTAATGCCTTCTTTACCTCAGTCTTTAATAGTCAGACCAGTTATCCTCAGGATATTCACACCCCTGAGCTGGAAGATGGGGACAGGGAGCAGAATAAACCCCCCGTAATCGAAGAGGAAGAGGTTAACGACCTGCTGCGCCAGCTGGACACTCACAAGTCTATGGGGATGGATGGGATCCACCCGAGGGTACTGAGGGAGCTGGCGGAGGAGCTTGCCAAGCCGCTCTCCATCATTTATCACCGGTCCTGGTTAATGGGGGAGGTCCCAGATGACTGGAGGCTTGCCAATGCGACGCCCATCTACAAGAAGGGCCGGAGGGAGGATCTGGGGAACTACAGGCTTGTCAGCCTGAGCTCGGTGCTGGAGAAGATTATGGAGCGGTTCACCTTGGGGGTGCTCACAAGGCAGGTGTGGGACAACCAGGGGATTGGGCCCAGGCAGCAAGGGTTCATGAAAGGGCAGGTCCTGCCTGACCAACCTGATCTCCTTCTACAACCGAGTGACCCRCCTAGTGGATGMGGGGAAGGCTGTGGATGTGGTCTAGCTGGACTTTAGTAAAGCCTTTGACACTGTCTCCCACAGCATTCTCCTGGAGAAGCTGGCTGCTCAAGGTTTGGACGGGTGTACTCTTTGCTGGGTAAAAAACTGGCTAAACGGCCAAGCCCAGAGAGTTGTGGTGAATGGAKTTAAATCCAGTTGGCGGCCAGTCACGAGCGGTGTTCCCCAGGGCTCAGTTTTGGGGCCCGTCTTGTTCAACATCTTTATCAATGATCTGGATGAGGGGATCGAGTGCACCCTCAGTAAGTTCGCGGATGACACTGAGTTGGGCAGGAGTGTTGATCTGCCTGAGGGTAGGAAGGCTCTGCAGAGGGATCTGGACAGGCTGGATYGATGGGCCGAGGCCAATTGCATGAGGTTCAACAAGGCCAAGTGCCGGGTCCTGCACTTGGGTCACAACCACCCCATACAATGCTACAGGCTTGGGGAAGAGTGGCTGGAAAGCTGCCCGGCAGAAAAGGACCTGGGGGTGCTGGTCGACGGCCGGCTGAACATGAGCCGGCAGTGTGCCCAGGTGGGCAAGAAGGCCAACGGCATCCTGGCCTGTATCAGGAATAGTGTGGCCAGTAGGCAGAGGGAGGTGATCGTGCCCCTGTACTCGGCACTGGTGAGGCCGCACCTCGAATACTGTGTTCCGTTTTGGGCCCCTCACTACAAGAAGGACATTGAGGTGCTGGAGCGTGTCCAGAGAAGGGCGACGAGGCTGGTGAAGGGTCTGGAGCACAGGTCTTRTGAGGAGCGGCTGAGGGAGCTGGGGTTGTTTAGCCTGGAGAAAAGGAGGCTGAGGGGGGAGACCTTATCGCTCTCTACAACTACCTGAAAGGAGGCTGTAGAGAGGCGGGTGTTGGTCTCTTCTCACAAGTAGCAAGCGATAGGACGAGAGGAAATGGCCTCAAGTTGCGCCAGGGGAGGTTTAGATTGGGCATTAGGAAAAATTTCTTCACCAAAAGGGTAGTCAGGCATTGGAACAGGCTGCCCAGGGAAGTGGTGGAGTCACCATCCCTGGAGGCGTTCAAAAAACGTGTGGATGTGGTGCTTCGGGACATGGTTTAGTGGGCATGGGTGGTGGGTTGATGGTTGGACCTGATGATCTTAAAGGTCTTTTCCAACCTTAATGATTCTATGATTCTATGAAACAATCCRGAGAATTGCTGGTTCTTTTTTAGGTGTTTGCAATCAGCACAGCTAAGAAGGGCAGGGCAACTAGAAGGAATACTTGGTTTTATATTGTTAAAAAACTGAATCAGGAGTAAATTTTTCTGGAGTAGGCTGCAATCCTAATGATCAGTCACTTTAGTATTATGAATATAGTTATGTCTTGTAGTCAAACCGTAGGTAATTGTTCATAGAAAATGCATTCATTTATCAGTTATGCTCAGACTCAGGCAAAACAGGAAGAGAAAGAATGATTTCCTGCTTTTCCTGAATAAAAAAACCTGTATTTTGAATGCAAATCTGTTTGTCATAGCTAAAGGCATAAGAATAGCTCATGTTATCAGAGAATTTAGGCAGTTCTGAGAAAATAAATAGGTTAAGAGCTTTAGGAGTACTGGGTCATTCCCGTGGGATGGTCAGAAATGAAGATCAAACAAGAGAAATGTCCTTTTTGCCAGAGTTCAGCCAGAAGTAGAGATTTTTTTAATGGCACATGAACCGCATGAAATGTCTTGTCTTTGATCTGCAGTAAAATGCTTATAGCGGTACAATCCCTATGTGGAGATGAAGGAGAGTAMGGGACTTGCGTACAGCAAATGTGCAGACTGAAAATTGCAACATTTATTAGTAGAAACATTGGTTACCAAGCAATTTTCTTGGGCCAGTAGAGACACATCCTGTGGATTATTCCCTCATTATCAGAACACCAGATGAAGTTTTATTATTTTTGCTTATTTATTTGTGAATAAATCACTCTAAATATCCATAGAGTTGGATAAAGCTATTCACATACTTCTGCTTCCAAAACTGCAGAGTATGAAGAAAAATAATCTTCCTAATACTGAAAATTATATGGAAGAGTTCTACTAAGCATGAATGTAACATGGAAGAATTTATTTTTGATGAGACAGCTCACTTAGTATTTTGAGCCTATTTTTAACGGGACAATTAGCACAACTAGGATTTCAGTCTCCCTTCAGCTGTTTATAACTGGTTTCCAACATTTAATTTTGGTTTTGTTGTTGTTTTTTTTAATGTGTTTTTTGGTTCCAGTATTTCTTAGAATCAGTGAGTGACTGAATATAATTTTATTGCTATTTGCAGACTATTTGCTTAGGTTTTCTACCTTTCACAAAAAAACAAATTCCCTTCCATGTATATCTCAGCATACTTTCAACTCTGGGGGAAGAACAACCTTGAGGAAAGATATCTTCTTTAAAATCCTTCTTTCTTGTTCTAACTGTCTGTCTTCTCCTATTATCCTACCACCAACACCCACTCCCCTCTCCCCCCCCCCCCCCCCCCCCCCCCCCCCCCCCCCCCCAAAATAAACAAGGAAACAAAACCCAAACCAAAACAAACCACCACCCCCTGCCAAAAACAACCAACCAAAAAAACCCCAAACTTCCATTATGCCTTTTTAATGGACTGTTTTAGAAATGAATAATTGTCACAAAATTCAGAAGTTAACTGATTTCCATAGTATTAAGAAGTAGTAACATGTAAAATAAAGTAAGATGACATTTTTTTGTTACTGTAATGATAATACTATCATACCAACTTCTCAGAAGGGAAAACAAAGAAAGGAAAAAGTCAGATAATTATTTAAAACTGTGAAATCACTAATATACTGTTCTCTTCTCACCTGTGTTGGGATAAGAAAGGAGAGATCCAACTACTGTTGAATCTACTGCTAATCATATCAATCCTATTGAAGATATTTTTTTCATTTTTAATTTGTAGTATTATTTTAGAACAATATTGTTTACAATATTTATGGTTATTTTATAACAATACTAATAAAATATTAATTGCCTCTCCAGTTATTATAAGACTGCAAACTTGCAAATTTAGAAGCTTTAGGTTGGGATTTGCTTGCATTCAATTTCTCCTCCCACTTCCATTCCCACTATTTATTTTCCCCTCCTCACTATCGCCTTGCTTTTATGCTCTGATATTCATCAGACTCTTGATCAGTTTGCTCCCCTTTTCAAACATTGTTCAGAGATAAACCTCTTACGCGGATTTCACATGGAGATACTGGTATCTGTAAGCTTTGCTGTCCATAATAAATGCCATATGCTTCAATATGAACAAAACCACTCTGAGCCCCAGAGGTAAAAGAATCCAGGCAGAGTAGAAGAAGTGGCAAGCTTGTGGGGTTTTCATGAACCAGAGTCTTTGGATTTCTGTTACTTTTGGGGCAGCTTATACAGCTGAGCAATCAACCAACTGCAGGTGAAAAAGGAGTGAAGGTTTGGCCAAATCTTCCTAGACAAAAAAAGAAAACAAACTAATACAAAGAATCATCATTCCTCATGCACAGTGGTGTCTTCTAGTGGGGAAGCACTCTTTTGGGTTGTTCACCTTGCTGGCAAGGGTGGACAGGTTTTGTGTTTTCGGTAGGAGTGGTGCTCCTCTGTCACTGGTGCAATTCCAAAAACTCCACAGAGTCTTTTGCCACGTACCTCAGCTTC
Organism: Oceanodroma leucorhoa; assembly: GCA_030449065.1. Classification (NCBI taxonomy): domain Eukaryota; kingdom Metazoa; phylum Chordata; class Aves; order Procellariiformes; genus Oceanodroma; species Oceanodroma leucorhoa. The sequence continues at coordinate 234,077 of JASVER010000005.1, read as the reverse complement.
CAGAGCCCTTCCCCAGGGGGAAATGTGGCAGAAGCCCTCACTGGGAGCTGTTTTGCTTCTTGATCCATTTTATTCTGAGAGTTTCTGATTTGGGTAAGTTTTTTACATCTGTGATACTTGCTATAAATATTTTAGTTTCCTATATGCAGAAAATAGTGATGGTTATTATCTCAGAATAAAAGCAGTATCTTGAGCTTGTTCAGAAAAGAATGATTAGCTTAGAAAAACATTCCTATTGGTCTGTGGTATCCAACTGCCAAAATATGTAAGCTTTTAAGGCTATCTGTAGCATTTCCTTTTCTTCCACAGAGTTCAGGTGAAAACAAAGGCAGCAAACCAAATTATCTACAGAACACACTTTTGAGAATTTCAGTATTTTTAAATTCCTCAGACAGAGGAGAGGATGGCAGTACTGCACATTCAATCAAGTCATCTTTATGATCTCTCGCACTTTAATCCAGCCTGAAGACATAGGAGTTACCAGTGGGTTAATGCTTTCTAAAAAACACAGGCTCAAATAATAGCAGTTGGGAAGAAATTCCACTTTGTCAAGTGAAAAATGTCATCCAATATTGTCCATTATTAAAATCAGTGCATAATTCAGTCTTGTTCCTTTTAGTTCTCTTTATGAAAAGAAGAAAAAAAAAATCTTTTAGGCCTAATTTGTTTCCACGATCCACATCTGTGCACTTGGAGTGCATTCTTCCTCATAATAGCAGCTGATGAGACAACTGATGTTTACTCTAAACAGGGCTGGAAATTTAAAAAAAAATTTAGATTATTTTTTTTTCTCCTTACCCTAAATTTCACATGCTCAAGAAGGCTGTTAAGTACTTCTTTGCCTAAAGCAATAGCTACTCAACATTAAGAAAGTGTGAAAGTTGTATTTATAATCAAGAGCTAAGAGTGTGGGAACGTGTGGTTTGGATACGTGTGAAGAATGGTCCAGGCCCTTGAAATTCATTGAAGGGCTTGCTACAGACTGAAAAGCATATTTTTCCCTACCTCCTCAATCTTTCTGGTACACCTTTGCTTTCCGACCTCTCTTCTGCGTCTATTCTAGTGCAATTTCTCAAGAATATCTACTTTTCAAATGTACCTTGCTGACCCTTAACGAAGGCAGTGTGACTTTTTTCTGTTAAGGACCCGGGGACSACCTCACCCAAAAGTTCCACTCTATGGGGTTCCCCCTCTTTTGTCTTTAGTGGAATATAGCTGGGGCCAAAAGCATGGAAAAGACATTTTTTGGTTATTATGGYCTGTCCTTTCACATAATAGGTGGCTGAAGTGTAAAACAGTGATGTATGCAAAAAGCACAGCATCAATTCCACTTAGRTTTTGAGTATTTGTTGGGGCCATTCTCAAATTTTCACTGGCCAGCCACAGATCTTCACCTATCCATCCTATTTTGTTAAGTCTCTTTGAAACAGCTGTACCCATTTTAGTTGTACTGTAAATATAGGGAACTGGGGATGTTTTTTTTTCCTTGAGTTGTCGTAGTTATGGAAACAGGCWTTTTTATCTTCCTGAGAAGTCAGAAAAGAAACAATATAGTAACTTGCTGTTCTTCCTAGTGTCAGGTGAGAAATGAATCTGCTGTCTCCTTGAATCTATTTGAGGGGATTTTCTGTACGTAATTTCATCTGTTTACTGTGTAATAAAGTAGAGAAGGATTCCCAATGCTGCTGTTGAAGGTGGAAGAAGGAGCACCTGCACCACATTTCCCACCCTGGTTGATTACACTGTAAGGCAGGGTAGGAGCTACAACTTTGTCACATCACACTGTCATATTCATTTTCATGAATAAATCCGGGGRCAGCTAGGATGGCCTGGTAATGCCCCAAGTAGCCAGGGAATCCAAAGGAAAGAAAGACTTGAGTATAGCAGTCACTCGAGGAGGAAAAACATGAACTAAAAGTTAGCACAGCACTAGAGGAAGGGACTCTGCCAGCTGAGAATTGCCAAACATTTATGAACTGAGCATGGGAAGGTCTGCTTGATCCTGTGAAAAATCTGTTTGTGACACGATAATCATGTAGTGTTCACTGACTATACGGTGCAAATTCTCAAATGCTCAAGGGGTTTTGAGCTCTGAAAGTCTATTAAGAATTTCATGAGAAAAGTCAAAGTAATTCCTGTCTGCCAGGCTATCCTCTGATTTAGATGGTTTAGTGTGCTCATACAAGCTGAGCAAGTGCATTTTCCATCATTCATTGTTGAACTTCTTGGGAACAATTCATGTTGCTCAGTGTTCCTCCAAAGATCAGTCTGTTGGAGGATTGACTTTCTGCTTAATCTTCTCTGTTTTGCTTTGGTGCTTTCCATTGTATAGGCACTTTTTTGCACCTGCTAAGCCTTCGTTGCTACTACCCTTTCATGTATTCCTGGTATGAATCTTGAAGTTCTGATGGCTATGACAGAGGTGAATGCTGTCCCTGTGAATGTTCATTCCACTGAAGATCATATTCTATTTAGGCTAAAAACATTTCACTTTTTTTTTTTTTAAACATTGTAATCCTTAATTTATGCAGTAGAGAGTGAATAGAAGCTGGTGATTTTTACCATTACCATTTGAAATTACCTTTTTTTTAATAGAAATGTAAAAGAGAGCAATTTTTTTAGAAATTATGAAAATAGAGCTTGAACTGATTCACAGAATGTATGGCATCCATTTTTATGTAAAATAATTTCTAAAAATACCCATCTTATCCTGGAAAAAACTGCATGGCTAAATATTGAAATGAAATGTGGCAGCTGTTACAATCAGAATTTTTTTTTTATTTTTTTTTCCCCCCAAACAGTGAGGTTAGAGTTTGACTATTCAATCATTCAGGGAGAAACTGAACAGAAACATAGTGACAGTTTAATTTTTAAAAGCTGCCATGCCTTTCCAGGTAGCACAATTGAACACTATTTTAGTTAGGGAGCTTTAGGAAACTTGAACCTGACAGATATGCAAATTCAGAAAATCAACAAAAGTTTTCTCATCTTGGATTTCATGTCTAGATGGGTTGCCTTCAGCCATATTTGAAAAATATTGTATGTGTTTTCCTTTATTATTCTTTCCCTTCCTTTCCTATTTTATTTAACTTTACATCACAGCCTCTATAGCATATTAACTTCAGTAAAAAGAGAATAAGACAGATCTTGTTTTCAGTGACTTTTCAGTTGGCATTTTCATTTAGTATAACTCATCAGGAGGTTCATGTTTCTCTCACAACATTACATGACAAGGTTAGACAATTCAGCCATTGAAATAGTGACTTTAAAACCTCAAAACATTTCAAATCCTTTTCTTCACAAAAGAAAAAAGTGGATTATATGACATTTTCACTGAACCCCACAGTTACTTATCAATAGAATAGAATGATATTCAACAGTGAATATTGTAAAGAAATTCAACATTTTTAACATAAATATTTTTATTTTTGTTTCTTTTTTCTTTGTTTCTAGCAGTTGCAGACAACTTCTTTTTTAAGTACATATAATTTTGCTTTAAGAAGCCAGAAAGATGCTGGTAAAAGCTGTGGAAGGACTATTCAAATAACAGAGGGACAAATAAAATTTTAATCATCCAAGCGTTATGTAGTTAAAACTAATTGACATTTCAACAGCATCCATGTGGAAGTATAGCTCTCAATTTTTGTGAAGGAATATRCTAACTAAATAACACAAAATAACATCATGTTCACTGAATGTTCATTATTCCTTTGGATACATACTGACTGATCTAATGGAAAAAAAACAGTAAGAATATTGTTAATATTTTGCAAATCTGAAAAAGTAGAATTATATCCTCTCTGTTCTAATATTTTCTGTTTTCTTAGTTATGCTAGTTGAAGAGGATCCCATATTTTCTGTTGTTTATATCCCCAACAGGAAAGAAGATTCATGTGTTTGGGTGTTAAGTCTTCATTTAATGAAGAATTAAGAGACCTGTATGCTACCAAACCTTTTGGCCTAATTTTACACTTGCTTCCTAACCTTTCCCTTCCCTCCCCTGCTTCCCACTACTTTTTGTGACCAAAACCAATGCAGCTACAGAAGAAAAACACCCACAGTTATAACACTGCTTATCCACCTTTCCAGTCATTTCACATTATAAGTTTGCCATGGCCTGCCCCTTGCTGATGCAGTTATGCCAATCGTTGCTGCTTCTACAAAGGAGTGAGTAAAATGCCATTCCTTCTGCTTGCTCAGGGAAGTCTACATGATCATTTGATTATAAAATATGTTCTTTGCATCCTTGAAGAAAAAAGCATAGCAAAGCTGTTTGCACAAACTCATTTGTGATCCCTTGATTAGAAGTACTTATTTAATAACAGGCTGACAAAGGCTCCCAAGTAGTCACATTTGGTGAAAAAGAGATAATGTTGTGCTAAGAAACAGGATGTAATTATTCTACGCTCCAGCTTGCCAGGGACTATGAATGCACTGTTCTTTGTGGAGTCTTTACTCTGAGTGACTTTTAATATACAGCACAAAATCAATATTTGTTTAGGCAGACATGATCTGGATATATATACCTAGAGCTGGAACCCCTTGAAGAGACACGTCAGCTTTATTTGGATGCTACAGAACAACATAATGGGAGTTTTGTGAATGGAGGGTCCCCATTTCCACTACAGACTATTTCAAGCACTCCATACTTTATGGACTTTGTCTCCGAATAATAAAGATATTAATAATTATCTTTATTGTCCTGCCTTCTTTTCCACTGCTGCCTCATCTTGCTAGTAAGTATTAGCCTATATATCCTTTAAGGCTTGATGTTTAGCAGTTACTGGTTCACAGTATAACATACACGCTTTGAGGATAAGAACTCTCAAAGCTTTTGTAAGTGTAAGAAAAAAAAAGAAAAGTCCTTTGATTTCAGCTATTATCAGAACTTCTCTATGTTGAAAGCATCAGTGAAAGATGGTTTGACATATTCTTTCCTCCAGGGAGAATATAAATACGGAATGTTTGCCTTCTCAGGCTCACAGATATGTGCCATGTCTGCTGGCTTTCCACTAGGACATGAACCACTTCCCATCTGGAAGCCATTAATATAGTACTGTACTAGTGTTATGGAAGTCCAGTGCAAAGGCAGGCTTTATTACTGCTAGCACTGCTGTCTGCTGATGTGGCTCAATGGCTTCTTGGCTCATACATCTGTGTAATGGCATATCAGCAATAACCATAATGAAATACTCACCAACAGTCTCACTTCTATGACAAATGCAGTACAGCTGGGATAGTACTGCTGTATTTTCATATTTTGTTTTGTGTTTTCATTTATTTATTTTAGAGGGGGTTTGTGGTGTGTGTATGTGACTTCAAGATATATCTTCATGAATAAATTATAAATCTGGAACATGGAATGGCTGAACTTAATCAGCTGTTTATAGATGGAGTATTRTAACTCATATTTTTCTTTTAAACATGGCAATCTTGGATTTGTACGTAGATATAAACTTTCCCACCAGACTTCATTTAACAACTATGTATATATGGAGCCAAGCACAATGTGCTTAAGTTAAAATAAAAGTAACATGGACAGTTTTCAGCAATTGTATTTCATTTGCCATTTATTTTCAAACACTGTATTTTTTCATTTTTGTCATGGTATGCCTTATGATGTTTAGCATTTACGTCTTACCTGGAACTTTATTGGCCAAGATTTCCAAGAATTGCTTTTTTGCCTAAATGTAAAATGGGACTTTCATCCAAAAAATTCAGCATGTGGTCAGGCCATAATCTACTTTTAAAATGGAGCACAAAATTAGTTTCTTCTGATACTGAGAGTGACAAACAGGCACTGTGTAGAGGGTTATTGATTGAMTCAAACATGTTGTGTGCCAGCGCAGGAGGGTGTTCCCAAAGATTTACTAACAACAGAGTTGTTGGACTAATAGCAGGCTAATTTGGAAAAGAAACTGCCGTGGGTTTTAGGGGATAATTTTTTGATTCCTTTCATAGCACTCTGTCGCCCACCAGGTTAACCCATGCATCTCAATTAGCTGAGAAGCATAATAATAGTACTCAAAGATTCAATAATCTTTGAAGCCTTTGTGCAATGGCCTGCCATGTTGACTGATTTGCAGAGAGGTAGGATCTTTTACTATGACTTGATGCACATAACTTTTTTTTTCTGTTAAGGAACATTAAGAAGTGCCTTAGATTTGTAGCTGATGTCACCCTGTTACCAGACCAAGTGATTGATGGCGTCATCTAATCCATTTCAGCCTGATTCTGTGATACGGATATAGTTGGGAATGAGATGCATGGAAAAGCAGAAAGGAAACTTTTAAAATATATGAGCATGCAATTAGAATAACAATATCTCTGTTACAAAATTCAGTAAGAATCTGCCTGCTTTGCAGTGCTTGCAAGCAGCTGCAACTAAAATAATCAAAAGTTGCTGTGTCGGATAATTTCATGCTAATAGGGTGTCCTGTTGCTTTTTCTAAGCACAGATTAGGAAATGGCACAGTAAAGCATCCTTGTGTGATACATGTAGAGTTTTTAGGACCCTTCACAGTATTTGTCTAAATTGTGCTGAATAATTCATGGTAAGATAATTAGTTAATTAGTGTTCCATTCCAATGAAACTTGCTCTATCTCTGAATTTGCTTTTCTGTCTTTTTGCTGTCACATTATATTCTGAAAAAATGACAATAGAAGTCTTATCTCTTGCAWCCAAATTACTCCTCTACAGCATTTTTCTGTTTACAAAAAATATTTTGTCCACTATTTGTCCTAATTTTTTAAGTGTCTTGTTTTGTTTTGTATCTCCCACTGCATCTGTAACAAAAATCCTGCACGTGAAATGCAGTGAAATATATCCTAGCAGTGTAAGATTCACAGTGCTGAAAGTGGTATCTAAGGGTACGAGCTGCTGCAGGAATACAGGGGTTTAAACAGTATAAACTGATGCTGTTACTCTGTAYTATGGTGCTACCTGAATAAGACACTCAGCTGGAGCTGCTTACAATACCTGAAGCTGTGCGCTCTTTAGCTTCCCTGATTTTAAGCGGGTTCTAGCATTTACAGTTTTCTGAAGCACTCTGACATCCCGTTTAAACTATGACCACAGAAGCAGAGCTCAGTGGCTCCCTATTTTTAGGGCCAGGGATAAAGCTTAGCAGGTACATGAGCTTTGTAAGATTCCAAACAAAGCACCATATTTATGGGTATGCACAGGATTAAATGAGCACACGTACTTTCCATGCCTCAGCTTTTTCTTGCTGTTCTTCAGGCGTGTACCAAAGCCTTTTGTATTTTGGGCTTTATTGTTATTGTGGTTTTTGTTCTGGATTACTTCTCTCCCCCTTCCCTTTAGAACCTGAAATTTTTCTCCTTCAAATTTCAAAATACAGCAATAATTTTTTTTGTAACTTCTACTCCCTTGTTTTGCTGATTTTTCTTTGGGAAAAATATTTTTCAAAATTTAAGACAAAAATGTAAGAGCCAAAAATACTGGTTTACCCTACAAAATATGCAAGTCTCTGGGGGGGAGACATCCATTAGATTACATGATCACCAAGGTCTAGCAGTCCTCTATTGTAATCTTGAATTTTATCATCACTTGGGTCTGCACATTGGGTTGGAAAGAGGAACAACAAAGAGCGGAGATAATCTGCAGTTTAGAAATGGATTTTTTTGATACTAAAATAATACTTAAAGGTATTTTATTTTATACAGATTCAAAATCTCAAAAAGAAATTAAAAATTTTAAAATTAGCTGTCCCTGATTTTGAAGTAAATATGGTAGAAATTAAGTACACGTGACCACCATATTGCATTACTATGAAAAGAAGTGAAAGATCATCGCATAATGAAGGGCATGATCATTTTGCATGCTCAGGGTCGAGGTCCACAATTCAGAATCTCCTGAACTCCCTCCCTTGTCATGTCCAGTTTTGTACTGTCAGATGTGTTTCAACTGGAGGGTGGCAACTCCAAGCTGACACAACAGGAGATTCTTTTGGTGGCCCTCTTCGGCTGCTTTTTTCCACTGCAAAAATAAACAGGGTTGTTTGTTGTTACAGAAAGGCTATCCATAATCCAGAAATTATCAGTACCACTTTAGGCTAACAACTAAAGCTAGGCTCTTGAACCTTGCCTCCCAAATGTCTGGGAAGTGGTCACATAGTCATACACAGATCCCTTAAAAAGTTACCGAGCTGTGGTCTCTGAGTGCTCCTCTACTTAGGCAAAGTGGAATGGTCTGTCTTAAACCACTAGTGGGTGAAGGCTACTCAGGGTCTGAAAGGAGTAGAGACTGCTTGCTCACCTGGCCACCACATCTGAAATACAGGGTGMAAGTTAGTGACAGGTAGTAAGGCTCAACTGCTTCTGTATTCTGTCTGACTTTTTCAGTGATTCCCTGCCTTGCTACTGGGTTTAAACAAAAGTCTCTGAATTTGCTGTGTAGAAGAAATGCTAAAAACCTGTAGACAAAAAAAGAAAAAGACAAAGTTCAGAAAGCAGTCTTTTTGCTCTTCTAGGTTACCAACTCCTGATATACCCAACCAAGAGGCAGTGTGCTTGCAAGAGTAGCTGGTCAGGCATGAGGGAGCGGGCAAAATCTTTGCACACAAGACGATAGAATAAAAAATATCTCTTTAGAGGGGATAACAGAGCAAGGGGTGAGAATTTTACCGGTTCCCCAAACCACGCAACGTCTCAAACTAAGAATGGCTCTAGGAAACAGCAGAAATGAGGAATGTCACGTAGATGACAATGTGTAAGATGTGCAAGATTCACACTCCTTTTCTGGGCCTGCACGTTGCCCACCATAACGTGCCACAGCACAGGAAGAGGCAGAGATTGCATGTGAAGAYAGAGTTGCTCCCAATCGATGGTTATTTTGGAAGTTCTTGTAAAGAACTATGAGTGCGTGACTATTATTGCCTTTATCAGGTGTGACTAATGACAGGAAAATGTGCTATCAGATGAACAACTTCTTTCCCTGATAGTCGTTATGTCTTTTTACATGGTTGTATCATTGGTCAAAAAAAATAGGGTAACTATGGAAACACCAGTGTCGTCTTCACTCATATTTATTTTTAACACTATTGAATCTAGTGAATGGTGCTTCACAGGTTGAAAAAGATTTTTCTGAATGTCCTTTCTTATTGTGTAAAAGGTGCAAATGGTGTTCGACATAAACGTTCAGCCTGATTTGATTTTAAATACTTCTTGCTAAGGATACGTAAGGAACACAAGCTATACCTACTACATGAAATTTTTCCCAAGCTTTGTGAAAGTTCAATCTCTCTCTCAAATTTTGTGAACGGAATCAATGGCAGCTCAGTTCCTGAAATGAGGAAAAGGTGGTCATGGACCTCAGTGTGAGAAACACTAGTTTAGTGTTTTTGAGTATTTGTCTACAGGCTATTGCACTCTTATATAGACAGTCACAGTTTTTGAAAGTGCCAACAACTGAAGTTTGTAAGAACTACTTGATTTCCATACCTTGAGAATTATAGTGGCATATGTAGATTCCTAAATATTGATTTAGGAGGTGAACATTGGAAATCAATCTTGTATGTCTCTGCCAGCTGCTTTATCTAAAATTTAAACATATTCTATGAGGAAAAGTGTCTATCTTTTTGTCGGCCTGTGTGAGTTCATGCTGTTGGTGAAAAGCAGACGTGTTATTGAAATGCCACTGTTCTTAGATTGATATTAGCAGGGGCACATAAATAGTGATCAATGCCATCAGTAAAAGTAAAGACATAATTTTAAAAAGGGCAAACATTTTCTAGCTCTGTCACTGTAATGAGCTGAAATTTTCCTCTCTCCCTTTCCTTTCCCTCCCCTCCTCTCCTTTTTTCCCTACCCTCTCAAATTTTCACAACAGCAGTAAATTTCATTTCGTTGGTAACCTACATGTAATTTGAATGCAGTAGAATTTTGTAAGCCAAACTTGACAGAATGGGGACGCCTATTTAGAGGAAAAAAAAGAAGACATACACCACTTCTTTTTATTTTTTCCCTTCTAAAAACATTACATCATTGCTATTTTAAATCGAAGTAGCTGATACTTTGCATATGCCTATGCCCTGAATATGATTTCTGGTCAAAATTATCTTTCTCTAATCAACATCCGTTGCAGATCTCAGACCCTCGTGTCAGTTGCATCTAAAGTAGGATCTAGTGATCTCTGAAAGTCTCCTGAATTCTGCTGCATGATTATTTATTTTTAGAAAAACAAACATTTTCCTTTTTCAGACTTCCATACCAGCTTGCCATGCTCCTCTGTTTCGATCCTGCAATTACTCCTGTAACTTAGGTAGACTGAGTCTTTGAGATTCTGTAGAAGAACATATATGATATCCTAAGTCACAGACCTTACAGTGTTACCAAATCTTCCTGTGCGTTGTGGGGAATACAATATCCCAAAATACCTTAATGTCTTTCTAAATAGGGAATTAAATTACAAATACTTTAGCATCTCTATAGGAAGTAATGTTGAATTTCTAGTATAAAAAGGTCTTATGAAGAATACTTTGCAGGAAAACAACTGTAAAAAATAAAAAACAAAATGAGATTATTTAGTGATTACATTTGAATGATGGAGCATTTATTGGGTTAAACAATCAATATTTAGTAAAAGCAAAATATTTGTTTCTCAGATTGGRGTACTAAATCTTTTCCTACTTCATTCAATATGACTTTTTTGTACTCACTAGAGCATTTCAATTACAACAAAACATTAAACAGTGCTACCAATGAATAGAAGCATTTTGCTTTTACAATAATTATAAGCATATACARAGAGATACACAAAGCTTATCCTAACATGAAGCTTATCATTCACATGAAGTGAAACCTAGCCTAATTAATAATTTATCTTTTTTCACTATAGTCATTGAGAATGACATTTTTTCATTTAAATAGTAGCACAAAACTTAGTAAAGGTTAAGTCCTCTTCTGCAAAGACAACTGCAGATTTTTGAGATTCACCTTTCTTTGGCTTTCATACTGTCTTAGGACAAGTCAATATTTGTGAATTTTTTTTAGGAGCACTTTTAGGCCACATGGTAACTAGCCACTGTGATATCTTTTTGAAGTGATGGAAAAATGACTTAAAATCTCATCTTGCACAGTCATGCCAAAGGTTCCATGGAGCCTTTCAAATCTCTAACAACTGGCTTTAATACCAAATTATTGGTATTCTTTAAATGCTTTCTCAGTGTTTTCATCTGAAGCTGCTCTATTTGTGTGGACCCACGATGTGATCACATCATCCACATGATCAAGCTGATCATTACTACAACTGTTTTTTGGGATGATTCACTTCTTAACCCATTGATTATTTAATAAATAGCAGATTTATTCTACTAGTAATGCTTGAAGAATTCCCTTTAAAGGATTACTACTGGCTATGTGATTATAACCCTCACCTGAGATTTGATGAAACTCACATTCCCATGTGGAACTGTTTAAGAATTTCCTTCCCTGATCTTGACCAGAATGTTCTCCCTGAGGAAAAACATGTTTCTAAGGAGAGTTTCATTGAAGCAATTACTTTTTGGCAGGATTTTTTTCCTACTCAGTCAGTATTTACCAAAGTAGTTCATATCAACAGAAAATTTCTGACAGAGTCTGGTCTCCAGGTAAATCAGATTTATGTTTTTTCCTGTAATGATTTGAAAGTTTATTTTTCCTTTTGAATTTTTTTTTTTCAACTCAGTCCTTAATATCTTTTCTCCTAATTCCAGTTTGAAATAGGCAAAAAACCTCTGYGTATGGAGAAAGAATGAGATAATTCCAAAGAAGACGTAATTTTCCACAGGAATGCTGAAATTAGATTTCTTGATGAGTTTGTGCATCTAACTACAGCTTTGTGGGGAAGTAAAAATAAAATCAAATTATATCTAATTATATTGTACAGGACAATATGTGTATGTCCCATTTAATTACCAGTGAAAATAAATTAATTTATAGATGAATGAGGAACAGGATGTCTCTATCTGGTGATACCAGTATATCAGACTGATATGTTAATGTGACATATGCTTATTGCGGTGGATTTTACTGAAATGCTATCAATTTAATTGTGCAACTAGCAGTGCAGAGAAGTGGAAAAGAAATAATAATTAAGGTGCTGCCTTCTAGCAAATTTCTTCTTTCTCTTTCGTGACGAGGATAAACAGAGGTATAGCAACTTTACAAGTAGAATAAATAATAGTTTGAGGTCAACTGTATATAATTTTGCTGGCACATTTCTTTTGCAGAAGGAAAATATTGCAAAACCTGCTTGTCTAAGTCACAGTCTGCCACACACCCCATTGGGATTTTGCTTTTCCTGTGTAGGTTTCCATGAAATTCTTCTAGCTGCCATCATTATTTCCTGCTAGTGTGCAGTAGCTGCTTTGTCGTTTTCTGAGAAATGTTGAGTGGTCTTTAGGGGAGACAGTGAAAACTTTTTTTTTTTTTTTTTAAAAAAATCAATTCAAGGTATTAGATCTTCATTTTCATGAGTGGTCTGAGAAACAGCGGGGAGCACAGGACATTGCCAGGTTACCCCTGCCTATTAACAGAGAGGAGAAACCTCTTGCAGGAGAAACCCTGCAAGAAAAGTTAGGRACCTGTTGTCACTGAGTCACTCGGCAGTGTGCTGAATTGTCTAATCCTGTAGAAAGCTGACAGGCCTGTCTGTGTGCATGAGGTTCGGCATTCTTCTGAAAATGGCCTTTGACTACACAGAACGCAACACATGCAGATTTTTTTTTTTTTTTTTTTTATGGTCAGTGAACCCAGCCTTGAAGGAGGCTCAGAAGTCTTGCAGATATTGGATGCAAATATCAAAACTCTTAACAGTTGAAGCCTGTTTCCAGAGGGGGAGCTGGCCCTTAAATGGACTTGAAGGTGAGTCTTTACCCGTAGAAGTTCAAGGTTTTTCTCAAAGGCTGCTTTCTGGATAGGACTAAAGAAAGATTGGTCATGAGTCCCTGTTTCAATATTAAATATTGTTAGATAATACTGAAACATTTAATCAAAAATGTGTTTACCATGAATTGTTATTTTGTTAAAAATAGAAAAAAATTAAACTAATAGAATAGACTAGAATCTAAGCCTAATAAAAGGGTTTTATTGTGTGTCAGAAGAGACACCTGAAAGAAGGTGTCAGCCCTGATCTGAATTAGGCCTTGATTAATTCTGGAAAATATAGTTTTTTATTATTTTAGGAAATGAAAAAATTAATTGGATGCTCCAACACTATTTCTAAGAGGAAACTTGTGGTCTGAAGAAAATTGTTGTGGCATAGAATTATGAGGCCAAACTGAGTTTGTAATCATCCACATGTGCTTGTCTTTTGAATGCAAGCCTTGGAGTACAAGAGGCTTTTTTTCTTTTTAACAATTGTTCTGTACTGCTCAGCAGCACTAATCAGGAACCAACATGGTTAAGGTACAAGAACTACTTCAAAAATTAAATAGGTGTTTGTGAAATACTTTGAGAAGCTTTTGTGGAAAGTGCAATAGAACAAGTGAAAAATGGTACCATTACTGAAACTGTTCATTTTAGGTGTTTGATATCAATTCGTAGTGTTTTGGTGATACTTTTAAAATATTTCTCCAGGAATGTTTTAACAGACACTCCAGGTGTGTCTGTTGCTCCTACCCTTTGTGTTACACCATTCTGAAAATATTTTTTATGTTACAATTCAGAATCCCTTGCTAAGATAATGAGATCTTAATTATATCTAATTATGCTTTTCTTATCTTTAATTTCTCTCATCCAATTCAACTTACTTCTACCAGAACGTCAGCAAAAGAAATTAGCTTCAAAATTGGATAATTTAATTTTTATTTCTAACATCCAAATACTTATCCTACTGAGCACATTTTAAATCAACATGTTTACTTGTCACACTGATCATTAAACACCAATCTAAATAGTCTTAATTTCCCAGCTCCTTGGAGGATCTTAATCTCAGCCTTCCATGGAAAGTGCTTGTATTAAGTTTTTGGAAGACTTTTCCTTCATGTAATTGATGTGTGGAAACAAACTTCATAACTCAAAAGAGTTATAAAGAAGGTATGTTTATTACGGCGCCRGGTGCAAGGGGGATCGCTCCTCCTAGGTTCGACACCAAAAGGACAGGCACCACAGAATTTATAGCATCAAAACATACATATGCATAAGGCATCATCCATATTCAGGGATTTTCTGGGAAATGGGCAGTCCTATGGTGATGAGTTCCAGAATTTGTTTGCATAATCCGGGCATGCACAGTAAGATTTGGGAAAGGGTCTTTTCATCCTTCGGTGGTCGTCCATGGTCTTCCTCACGCTGTCCGCTGGTTGAAACTTCGGATTTCCTTTGTCCGTATATAGTCATGGAGTTAGCTCATTGTCCTGGGTTCCCATTATCATTTATTCATCGGGGCCTAACGAGCTAGTTAACCCTTATCATCCACCTAACGAGCATAGCTCAAGGACTGCTCATCCTTATCACCCAAGGGTTACCCATTTCCTTTATCAATTCTACTCAGCAGACAATAGGACTATGTACGTGAAGCTAAGAAAAGATGCAACTAAGGAATGCAAATGATAAGACAGTTCCTACACTAGTTTTGCAACAGTAATTGGGGCRAACCTATTTTTTGCCTTCATAATGAGCTAGAGCAAAATGGCTGGCTGACTCCATAAGGACACTTGAGCAGAAAGCAAAAACCACAGAGGCTTAAACTTCTGTGAATCAGCCCTTTAAGCAACAGGCTCCCACATTTCTGGTGCCAGCTCTTGCCTGGGGTAGGGCATCCCTCTCCTGTGCTTGACAGCCGTAAGGTCAGTAGTATCTCATCCTAGAAAGACATTTACAGCTGCAGATCCCTGAAGAAGAGAGCTAGCATGGCTAGGGGTAGGGGAGGAGAAGGTCTTTTCTCTGGCTTRGTCTTTTCCCCTGGTAATATAATGTATTTTAAGGAGCTTAAACAAAAATCAGTCTGTTCCATTTGATAAAAATGCTTCAACCAATGCTTCATTCTGTTTCTCATGTTCTTGTATTTCTGAGAAGACATGTTACTGAATATACTTTGAGGGGGAGCGGAGGGAAGTATGCCTTCCATACAATGAATGGCGTATCTAAATATACATCTTTGATTGGTATTTCTAAACTTGGACCCATCTGTTTTTCTAACCAGTTATGCAATCAGACCAGGAAACCTTTAGTAGGTTGAGGTCACAATGGTAGAAGAAAGTCGCTGTACATTTACATTAATCTTGTGTCTGAAAAAGCATGCTCCTGCATAAAAAAGAAAGTAGGAAAACTTTAAACATCAAAACATAATCCTTTTTAATCACATAGCTTGTGCAGTAAATTAAATACATCTACGACTGCAACAAATATCTGATTAGTACCTTTAGAGATAATACTATTTGCAGCTCAGCTGCAAGCGAGGCTTTAGACCAATTCATGTTATGTTCAGGGGGAGGAAAAAATGTATGGGGAATGTAATACACCAAAATTGAGTGAAATTGGAGGCTATAAATAAGGAAACAGTTATTTCGCTTGTCTGGGGACTATATGACTAGAGAGATTGCATGACACGTTAAAGGTCATTCATTCCATATATTTTGTTCTTAGTTAAATAACAATGACAAAGAAGGAAATTACTTTGGAAAAATGAGATTTTTATGGTAAAAAGAACCATGTCTGATATATAACAGGGATTTTGAAAAAGAAGAAAGGGAATAAAGTCTTGGTTGTGTGATCTGTGCCTGCTCAGGTTGATTAGAGGTTTCAGCGGCAATCCAGGCTTTAAAATGCTTTTAGTTTCTTGTATCCTGAAAACCTGAATGATTTCTTGGTTTGAGGAAACCTGTATAGAAATGAAATCTCTGGTCATTTTCAARTATAAAATAACATTTGAGAACATGTTTCAATTTTCAGAACATTATTGGAACTTGCAGGATAGTTTAAAGTAATTTCAAAGGCGGGGCATTTTTATGCATTTTTTTTATATATTTTTAAAATAGTGCGTGTATATTTTCCCCTATACCATGTGCAGGTATGAAAACACATATCAAAATGTATTCTGATAATTGTAGGTGGACTTCATCTTCTTATTTTGTTCCTTCTCAAGTATCTCTTTGGCTTTTTTTTTGTGGGTTTTTTTTTTTTTTTTTGAGTAGGTGATATTTTCCTAGTTTTAGACTCCAACATTTGAGCAGCTTCTCTCATGCCTTATAGCACAACATAAAAAGTAGTGACTCTCATTTGGAAAAAAAAAAAAATTAAATGAATGCATTTTAAAGGACACACACTACTTAAAGAAGGGTCACATAAGTCTAAATGTAAGACCTTCAATAAAATATGGTAGCATTGAACTTCCCCCCTCCCCCCACTCCTTAACTTCTAGAATTTATTGAAAATTACCATTATTAAACTGCAAATGCTACAATAAAACTCTTCTGTAGCATGGGGACTGAGAGAGTGATTTACATAAGATGGTGGTGTATGCACATTTTGCAGTGTCGTGTGCTATAATTGAAGTCAGGCAGAGCATTTTTTTGTCTGTGTGTCAGGTATTTTTGTAGCAAATTATCTTGTCAGTTAATACTGAAAAATATAATGTTGAGGTGACTGACAGTGTATTCAAGTTTAGACTGAATTTCAGAAATACGTTAACTAAAGTAAGTCAGGAAGCTAAATTAAGAGGAAAATAAGAAGCTGAAACTCTTAATTTTGAACTTCCATTGCAGAAAGTCTGGTCCAGATCTGCCATTCTCAGAAGTCCTCTGTAATGTGTTGGTTTTCAGTCTGTAATAGGGCCACACTAGCTCAGTGCTCCCATAGCTCCCTGTTTGTGCACCTATGTCTTAAGAAATCTGGGCATAAATCCTCTTTCTGATCCATTTGGAGCAGCAGGATTTCCTTAGAACTTTATCTGAGACAGACGACAGTCACTTTATAAACCCTTTGTGTCAGTTTTTGCTTCTGTTTTGTTAAATGGAGAAGAAACAGAGACCTGTGTGAGCACATCTGTGCAATCATGCCAGTGTAACCACAGAGTGGGAGAGTTTGACAGTAAATTGTATGAGGTTTGGAAAGCAGCAACTTCACATAATGTTCCTGCATACAGAGGAGGGGTTTCTTTTTACAATCTAAACCCTCTTTCTGGTCTGATAAAGTTATACTAGAATGGTTGTTATGGATTTCCCCCCCCCCATTCTTTTCCAAAAGATTTCAAAACAGTTTTTCAAAGATTGATTTACATCTATGAGAACTGTACAATCCAACTTTGTGGGTTTTGATCTGGATTTTTTTCCTGGTATTACAGAGAGGAATAATATTAGCAATGTTTTGTAATGACAGTGGAAGGATAGTTAATGTTGGAAATGGCTTTAAAAAAAAAAAAAAAAAAGACCTGCCCTCCTAACTCTGTTCCTATATGCTAGATAAGTCTATGAAAGGTGATGGTTCAGTGTTCTGCAGTGTTGAGATGCGCAATATTATGAGTTGGGTAGTGCTGTACCCTGATATTTATTGCATAAGTATGAGGATTGCATTCTCTCTGTTTGCTGGACCATATGCTGATTTCTTTGTGTATGTGTTGCTAGTTTCAAAGTTGAGTAAAGGAGACAGATTATCTTTTTTTTTTTTTCCCCCTGACATTCTCTAGTATATCTGTACAGCATTTGCAAATTTATATTATTTATTTGGTGTAGTATTTTTAAACCTATTATGTGTTCTCTTTTCCAGCTTGTGTGGCTGCACAATAGGATGTATTCTTCAGTAGACCAGGTGTTCTAGTGATTTCTGATTATGGCTTACTAGGATTTTACCAGAATCCTTCTAGCAGAAGAAAAAGTTTATCAGAAAAAAAAGTACCTGTAGCCTTTTAAAATGTTTTGAGGGATCACTTTAAAGCAAGTTTGGTAATCCTTGCTTTAATCTTTTACATTTTGATTGACGTTAGTCATGTTCCAAAGCTGCTGCGATTCTGGGCGATGTGTTGTCTGCCCCGGCTGCCCTGTGAGCCTCAGCATACGCTTCCTGAGCAGAATGCACCACAAGTTCTGTCAGGTTTCCCAATTTTGTTAGCATGAGCAGATATTTTGCAACATTGTCATATTGTGTTTTCTAAGATGTACTGAGGAGGAAAGATCGCTGCCCAGATTTCTCATTGCTATTGTAATGACATATAAGGTCACTACTGACTCAGCCGCAAGCCTTGGTCCTGAATCTTATCCTTGATTACTAGCACACATAGTTAATAGGGTTTCTGAAGATATATTCTCTCTCCTCTGTTAGGAAAGGAAGATGCAGCTGGTACTACTTTTTATAGTTTATTCACTGAGGGATCTTTACAGTTTTCAGTTTTCAACTAGTTCTTTAATAATGATAACAACAAATCACAAAACTGTATTAAAATTAATTGACTTACAAGGTTTAAACAGTAGGACGTGAGAGTGTTTCCCCTCTGGATCTCCTGGTTTTATTTTAATGTACGCCTAGTTTTGTTATGTTGCCATCTTGGGGTAAGACCTGACTGTGCGCTAGCCTTCCCACTCCATGGTCTACATCTTACTGAGGGCTGGAAGGAAACCTGGGTGCAACAAGAGCCAGGAGACACTTTGGTTACCTTCTAGTCTTCAATGTGAATGGAGCTAAAGACTACACTGGCTGTGGTCTTAGGAATGTCTTTTTTTCCATTCTTCTAAAAAAGCAACAACAAAACAAACAAAAAAACTTTTCTGACAAGTCAGAAGTTTTTTGGCATGGTTCTGGGGGCTGTTTAAATCAGCAGGAGAAGTTGACATTTGCATGTCTTTGTAAAAAGCAGTTTTCAACAGAATTATGTGTGAAATCATGTTGCTCTGAGCACAGCGTGGATTGATAAAGATAGAAACTTCAAGCTGTTAGTAGAGAAACTTTCAGCCAGTGCTCAGTGTAAAACACATTTCTGGGTTTATCTGTGTTAAGTTAATAAGGAAGCAATGGGATCTGAGCCCATGACTATTTCTGCTGTTTCTGTTTCCATGGTGTTCTTTGCTGCTTTTTTCCCTCTTTTGTCTTCAGACACACATGCACACACCCTCGAGATGTGGAAGGGAGGGGAGGAAAAGAGGCAGCAATGGCAGTCCCTCCTTCATCTCTTCTTGCATACCCTTTCATTTTGGATGATAGAGTGCCTGCGTTTGCTTGCAGGATAACCCCTGTGTTGTCAGGGAGGTAGAAAGAAGCCTGATGTTTTGCTGTATCTACTTTGACAGACAGACATGTGGTGACAGGCATGTTAAATATTAAACATACTGCATGTGGCAGTTAGAAAATAAGAGATGTAAAGAACAGAAGATTCAGTGTAAAGATATATGAAATAAAAATTTCAGGCAAAAAATTGTTCTCCCCCTTCCCCCNTCTCTAGTATCTATGTAGCGTTATTCTCACCCACATGTTAAGTTAGGGATAATGAGTTAAATAACCACAAGACTGGGCAAGATTTCTGTAATGGAGCTAGGTTTGAACAAAAAGCTCGTATCCTAACTTTTAGCATCACAATTTCATGGCTGTAAATTCTCAAATTTACATGGTTCTTTTGAGTTTTGGAGCTCATATCAGCAGTTAAGGCCACTTCCCATTCCTATTTGATTCTCTAGAATCTACAGACAAAACCTTGTTTCTCCCTCTTTAAAATGTTGCAACAGCCTTGAAAAGGATGGGGTATTACCGAACTCTATCCATAAACAACAGAAAATAATAATTGAACAAAATAAATATTGCATTGTGAATTACAGAGAAAATTTGAATTCAATATCTGCCTTTATGCATGTAGCAAAGAGTGAAGTATTCTTATTCATACATGTCAAGACAGGTTTTGKTTTTTTCTGGGGTTTTTTGGATGTTGTCTTTTACTGAAATAGTGCGATATTCAACACACAAACTGAAACTTTTCCTAGAAATTGAGTTACTGGTAAAGGAAAAAAAGATCCAAGAAACACAATCTGCATCCCTCTTAGTGCTCTTGCTGTACAAGATCTTATTTCCTTGGAAACCTAGATTTTCACAGACAGAAGTGTTACATGGGTTTTGACAAGATTTCTGTAAGGAAAGTTGGTTGTTTTTCGGGTGTTGGGTTTTTTTTTGATCCAAGGCGAGGTGTGAGGGAAAATTGTCATTTCCCTCCTTATTAAGCATTTCTAGAAGCAGTGTATATGTACCCCGTTAGTTACTTGCCAGTGAATGTATAAGATTCAGGCTAYGTTCCAGCATGAGATACTGAAATCTTCTTTTAAAAATAAATGAGGAGATACATATGTACCCCTCCCAGCCTTAGACTGCTCTGATTCTCAGAGTATGAAGTCAGAGGCTTGAATGGGGGGCTGTGATGCATCCCTGAGGTTGTTCTAATGTTTGTTAGTAATTTCTCACCTTACTGAGAATAAAACCTGTGTATACTTATGCACTGGTACAATATTAAGAGACTTTACAGCAGATTCTTGTCCCTATTTTTCCTCTGGAAATCAGAGTCCGAGAGAAACCTTGTTGATAGTTTTTGGTTTCAAAATGGCCTTGGAATGAGGCTATCTTGTCTTCCTTTCCAAAAGAAGAAAAGGCCTTCCAAAAGAAGAAAAAGCTTTAAAATGAAATTAATTCCTGTAATCTTGGTATGTTCTAGCTCTTAAATAGCTAATTTACTTGCAGAAGTACAAAGTCTATAGCAATATTTTATAGCAATATCTTTCCTCAGTTGTATAACAGTCGTGGGCTATTCAAAGATAGGTAAATGGATGAAGCAATACATCATAATTATTACACAAATAGTTTAAATTATATCAATAGCAAGTAATTAACAAGAAATTAGACCTGTTCTTTTTATCTGAACATTGCCTAAAATAGTTGTGGTAGTGTATGCAGTCTTAAATGGGTTTGTTATGGTATAGAGACTGCATGTTATCTGGCAGCCTGGTATAGGTGTACTGTAATGTCTTTTTGTAGTTTTAGAGTTCATATCTAAGGCATTCAACACAAGCAATGTGCTTCATATGAAATAAGAAAAATTCAGCAGCATTTTTAAAAGAACAGTTTCCAAAGTCTGATTTTTTTTTAAATTTTTTTTTTTAAACCTTCAACACAGCGATATAATTACTTTTTCCTTGCCCAATGTATATGAGGCTGGGAGGAAAGTTTAAAAAGTAAGARCTTCAAAAGTTAAAATGGCTTATCCAAGAAAACTGCAATACCATGAACATGTTTCCAGGATTCTTAGTCCTGTGATTTAACCACAAGAATTGCCTTTTTTTTTTTTTCCTTAACCTACTCATTTGCATTATAAAATCAGTCTTATGTGGTTTATTATGAACGTTGGGGGTGTGGGGGTGTCTCTTGGTCACAGTTCTCCYCAAAAAGGCCCACAATACTGAAGTGGCCTGTTATGTAGCTTACACAGAAATTCTGGACCTCTGTAGACATGAAATGCCACATAGTTTGTTGCAACTATGGTGATTTAAATATTCCTCCTCAATTCTATCTCCTCAGAATAGAAAAAGTAACATACTTCCCAGGTATGTATCTTGCACCTCAATATATAACTTAAAACTTTTTTGGAAGTGGCCACAAAACGTGTGCATTGGTTCATGAGAAGTTTGAACTTCAATAAAAAATGAAGAGATTTTCAGATTAAAAAACAATAAACCCCTGTTTAAAGAAGGTTTCTATACTACCTACTTTTGGATTTTATTTTTTTTTTTCTGCTGGAAGTAGGATGGTGGGTTTTTTTTAATAGCATGACAGACCGTTTGGATAGAAAAGTGCCATAAAATTTGTATGAAGAATTTTTTAAGGGAATAGAAATTAACACAGAAGATTAAATTGTGTCTGTGAGCAATTAACCTCAATAACACTAGAATGAACCTGACTGAGTAGCAAGAACACTTACCATCCTGTTGCCATGTAAAGACTGTGGGAGTTTTTTTGTGGTTTCTCCTCCCTCCCCCTTGAGTCTGCTCCTGTAACTTTTACTATGAAAGGGAACTACCTGRTGGCAGTGCAGGTTTTTTACTTTATTATTATGCATAGTTCACAGAAGGTACTGGGAATACATGCAGTAGTTTCTTCTTTCTTCAAGTTATTGTTGTTCCCCTAATGCATATTTTTTTAAAAAATATTTTTCTAAACCTGTTTTCAGCGCAGAGACTCTTTTCCCCACTGTTTCAATCACATGCCAGCGTGTTGCTAAAAACCAAAATGCAATTTGAAGAAACTGTGTTCATACACTCTGAAAAGATTCAGTGTGAGGTCTTTGAACTCCCCAGCCTAAACAAGAAAAATACTACCTTCTTTAATTACTGCCAGCACACAGTATATGAGTCTCTCTAATAAAGCCTTCCTTTTCTTTTCTTCCCTGCAGCTACACTTGCATTTTAAATAGCTGCATAACAAATGCATTTCACGAGAACTTAAACGGTTTGTGGAATGTTTTAGCATCAGTAGCACTTTTTAACACTGAATGCTGTTGAAAGAAAAACAAAAACAAAACCAAAAAGGTATATAGATTAATAAACCAAATTATGGAGGAAATGGTTAGCTTCCTATTGCTTGAAAAGCCTGTTTAAATTTATTTGGTGGTTGGTTGGCGACTTCTGATGCTTTCCTGAGCGGGCTTCAGCTTGATGTTGTTGCTATCCCTGTCAATTTTGTTCCTGGCCTGCCCAGCTGCAGTCAAATGTTAATTTTACTTCCACAAAATGTAGTGATTTTTGGACTTCAGAAACAACTCCTTTTTGTAGTTAACTAGACAAAATTATTCATGCTATTACCTATTTTAATGAAACAGAAAGGAAAATAAACTGTCTTGCTTCCCAAAGAATTAATAAACACTGTATTGACACGTGATTTTGAATGACTAATTAGAATTTTATAATGAACTACAAGTATTATTGTCAGCTATTTAAGGCCCTCTGACTCCAAAACTAAAGATAGTTTCCTATGTGTAGTAAACTACAACATATGGACCACATACAATATAGACTAAATCTGTATTGGCTTTCTTACATGTGCTTGGATCTTGATGTACATCAGGGTGCTGCTGCTGCTGGAGGGATCTTCTTGTGGAGTTCGGTCTTGCATAGATTTCTTTTCTCAGGTTTAAGCTCTAAGGGGGGTTGTGAATTCAGCCTGCTGGCACTCACTGTTACATCCTTGGACTCCAAAGCAGATTTGCTGCTAAGCAAGCAGGGAATTGCGTAACAACTGGCGATCAACCGGAAAATTCATTTATCCTGGAACACCTCTGACTGTAGCCATCAGGAGGTGTGCAGGTGTGCTGGTTTTGGCTGGGATAGAGTTAATTTTCTTCGTGGTAGCTAGTATGGGGCTATGTTTTGGATTTGTTCTGGAAACAACGTTGATAATACAGGGATGTTTTCATTATTGCTGAGTAGTGCTTACATAGAGTCAAGGTCTTTTCTGCTCCTCACACCACCCCACCAGCGAGGAGGCTGGGAGTGTACAAGGAGTTGGGAGGGGACACAGCTGGGACAGCTCAGCCCGACTGAGCAAAGGGATAGTCCATACCATATGACATCACGCTCAGCGTATAAAGCTGGGGGAAGAAGAAGGAAGGGGGGGACGTTCAGTGGTRGTGTTTGTCTTCCCAGGTCTCCTTTATGTGTGATGGAGCCCTGCTTTCCTCGAGATGGCTGAACACCTGCCTGCCCGTGGGAAGTAGTGAATGAATTCCTTGGTTTGCTTTGCTTGTGTGTGCGGATTTTGCTTTATCTATTAAACTGTCTTTATCTCAACCCACGAGTTTTCTCACTTCTACTCTTCTGATTCTCTCCCCCGTCCCACCGCGGCGGGAGTGAGCGAGCAGCTGGGTGGTGCTTAGTTGTTGGCTGAGGTTAAACCACAACARCAGGGAAGAGTAAACATATAGTCATCCAAATATATAGGAATGATTTTCCAGTATACTCTCCCAACCTTCAAAAATTTGTGGCCCAAGTCTTCCTTAGCCAGAAGAAAAATCTTTGTATTACATTACAGAGCAGTCTCCACCCTGAAACCGTCCAGTGACATCTTGAAACCTTATAAAATATTAACGTCCACAACATCCCATTGCAAGGAATTTATAGGTTRATTGCACATTATGTGAAGGGACACTTTTAGTTTGTTTTTGAGCCTACCGCTTTCTAGGTTGATTTAGTGGTTTCAGGTTCTTCTATTTGAAGATAGAATGAGTAATYCAATTCCGTTAACTGCTCCTGATTTGTACACCTTGATCAAATTTACATCAGGTAAGTATTTTACAGTATGTGCCTTTCTATATTTGGACTTACTTTAAATAAAAGCAGTTTTGTATCTTTCATCCTTCTTGTTTTTTCTGTATCTCTTCTAGCTCTATTATTTTGTGCACACAGTTTTGACACAGCAGCACAGCAAGGGGATGTTCTTCATTTTGTCCTCAACTTTGTGTTTTGCTTTTTCTGATTCGTGCTGACCTTTGACTGGACGTTTTCACAGAATATGAACTATAGCCTCATGTCCTGGATGGTCTGATTTAGCTCAACTACCCTTTGTTATGTGTGTTTAAATCAGGAGTGAGGGGCATTCTCCTTCCTCATTTAACACAGCACTTCATGGTCGATGGAATTCCACATAGGTATACGTAAAGACTATACCATGACCTCTAGTCTAAAGGTGTCGTGGGAGCTCTCTAAGACAAGTGTGCCATATGGTCCTGTAGAACTGGGTAAATCTCTTTTGGACTTGGAAAAATGCTACAGAATTCTCCAGTAAYAGGTAGCCTAAAGATTGATTACTTAGGCTTCATTTTTATTGATAATAGACAAGTACAGACTTCATTTTATTATTTCTTTAGGGATTCTTTTTATTTTTATCTAGTTATTTCTTTCCTCATCCTAAAGATACTGCCATATCTTCCTGAGAGTTCAATTCTATCACTTTGTAAATGGTGCTCTTTCCTTTAGTCAAATCAGGACAGCTGAGAAATACTTAGCCCTCTTCTGGACTTGGAACTGTTGGAGAACTAGAGTAGCTGTCAGACTTTGCTTTTCTGTGGCTTGTTTTTTGGTTTCTTTTGC
The DNA here is from genome assembly GCA_030449065.1 of Oceanodroma leucorhoa. Lineage (NCBI taxonomy): Eukaryota > Metazoa > Chordata > Aves > Procellariiformes > Oceanodroma > Oceanodroma leucorhoa. Next base: position 209,031 of record JASVER010000005.1, on the reverse strand, counting down.
AAAGTTTCTTGTTTAAAATCTTTTATTTGAAGCCTTCTTGAATACCTGTATCTTTACCATCCATGAACAAAGTGATCGGGATAAGCAGGGGAAACTTCTGTTAGTGACAGTGGTGAACTTATATTTATATATATAAATATATTTATATAAATATATATTTTTATAAGCACCATATTTAATATATAAAAACATATTTCATACGGTGTTTTGTATGTGTGCGGGCATGTGGGGTTTTTTTATTTCCTGGATGCTCTTGTTCCTTAACTCCATAAAACAAAGTCTTAATGGTAGGAAACCCTCAAAGAAATATCTCAGGATTTTAAGAATTGAGGAAGAATAGCAAATTAATAAATACTTAGTAAAGAGTAAAGAATATTTTCTTTCCTGTGAACCATTGAACATAAAAGTCAAACTCTCTGAAGCAAATCAGCAAAATTGCAACATGTTATAAAAAGCTAGCTGGATTGATTGGACACAGCAAATGAAATTTGTTTTGCTGGACGTGAGTAGACTATTACATAAGCATTCAAAATTTATAAGCACTAACCAGAGAGACAAAGTACTAAAATTGACTGCTCCTAGGGTGATATAGAGCTATATTAAATGGGTTGCATTCTGATAATTAAATCTGATGGGTTGCAGAATTGCCTCCAAACAAACAAGGTCAAATTCAGTTGCTTGAAATCTTAAATGTAAACCGACAAAGCAGTATAGCAATAAGCAACCGTTCTCTGATGTAGAAAACAAACATGAAGGGCTAAGTCCATAAAATTGTTTAGTTGTGGTGTTGTTGCTATCAGTAGATAGTCTAAAAATGTCTTCTCAGTCTTCAGAGATTCCTTAAATCCCATAGATTTGACTGAAGGTGCAGATAACCCCCCATGTCCTGCTGTAGTGGGGGCTTACTCCAAATAAATTCATGCACCCAACATTCCTGTAGTCTTCAGGGGAAGCTATTTCTAGGCACAAAACCCAAGCTGAGTCTTGCAAAAGTATCAGCATTTACTTCCTGAAGCTTCCTTTAAACAAGTGTTCTTGGGTCAAATAGATCAGGTTTAAATTCCTCATTCTGTTCAGCTGAGTCTAATACTACAGTTATTGTGACGTGGGTCTGTAGCAGCCTACTGAAAATGCTGTAATTATATCCATGTTTTCTTGCCAAGCTGCAAAGAGTGTAACCCTTAGATTTCTTCATATCAGGCAAAAGCGGAGGGATTTCCCTGTACTTGTGATGAGTATCCAAAATACTGTAAAGCATTCTTCGATTTTTTTTTTTCCCCCAGTTTCATCAAGCTTTTGAAAATTACTTGTGAAAACTCTGAAGCAAAAGCTAGAGCTTTGACTTCTTTCCTCTCCCCTTTAACCAGTTAGATCAGTTGAATCTCTGAGCCTGTAAGATTTCATGGTTTGGCAGATAACTCTTCTTCTGCACTGAACAAGTCTGAAATATTAACATGAGGTTAAGAATTCAAGAATTTTGGTCCAGGGCCCATGGACTTGCAAATGTTCCATTTATTTAAATGTGCCTTATCCTGATCCTTCTCCACTGAGAATAAAATCCATACTGGAAGTTTTGAATTATGTTTCTGCAGCAGAATTTGTATTTCAGCTTTGACTTGAACTGTGAATAGGGCAGATGATTTTCAACAGCAAAACACCAATTCATCTCAAGAGTTTTGCTATGAAAGAAACACTTCTCGTGAGTGATGGTGAAGTCTGAGGAAATGAAAGTTTAAATGTTGTATTATTACTTATATTATCTTGCCAGATCACATGAATAACAACAGCTGTGAGAAAACACAGTCCTAAAGGTATATATGCATTTTATTTATTTATACAGAAAAATGATACAGGACTTAAACTAATCTTGCTCTAAAAKGAGGCTTGTTTATCTATTTTTCTGACTGTCCATCTGCTTCTTAAATACAGTCGTCAGTATTTTTCAATGAAGGCGTACAGAACACTGTATATACCCRATTATAACAAATACACCAACCTATTTTCTACAGAGCTCCCAGCCAATCAATCTGTAGTACCTATTGGTCATTGGTCTGAAACTGAATCAGTGTTGCCTAATAGTTATTAGTGTAATGGRCAATCTGTACAGCAATTGTACTGAGAGGTTCTGGTCAGGTCAAGGTCCAGTTGCTTAAATGTCCTCTCTCCCCTGCACAATTTTGTATTCAGAGAGACATGGGAAAGGGGAGTGAGCACAAAATGGTACACAAGAAATTTGAAGATCTCTCAGTTTTTAGGGGGATTTTTAACATCTTGGGATGCAGTGTGTGTGTTGATTATAGATCTATGTTACCAGCAGATTAGTTTTAAAAAAACAAGACTATATTTTCAGAGGTTTGGAACTGACATGTTTTGCTGCGAATTGCTGGGTGTCAACTTCAATTGCTTAAGGCATTTGGTGGTTTTTCTGCAATACACATAGAAACACTGTATTTAGTAAAGGGTGACTCTGCAGAAAATGTGGTATCTCAAAATGTATAGCTTGTCTGGATGAGGTGAATTTAAACAGTGTCAATGCTTAATAGAGTGCCTGTTTTGGTTTTGTTTTTTTTTCTTCTGTGTGTGTGTGTGCCTATATACACACATGTATATCTCTCTCAGCAAGTACATCTTCAAATTCGCTACCCATACTGGGTATGCTTTGACCTAGAACTGCATTGCTGTTGCACTGGGTTGCTGTGGGTGTCTGAGGACAAACTGATCCATGATGGACACAGGCAGGCCAGGGGAAGAAGTTTTTCCAATCAGTGCAGAGGAGGCAAAAGTGGGGATTATAGGGAAGAGAGAGTAAGTTAAATCAAGGGTCTGAAAACTCAGAAGGATTTTGCCATTGAGATGATCCTCTCCTAGTCATCATCTCACTTCAGGGAATGAGCTTACGTGGGGAGCATGTCATGCTCCCCGCTCAGTGAGGGTGAGGTGCCTGGCAGCTSGCTAGCTGCAGTCTGCTTAACAGTGGTTATGAGTCCATAAAAGTACTGTCAATCTCCAGTGACTGAAAGACTGCCTCCGATGTGGAAAACTGCAGTGCTAATCTCTCTTCTTCCTTCTGATCCCTCTAACGCGGATTTGAACTGATTTTTTCCAAGACAAACACTGTCACTGGTCTTTTTATTTTTGGTTGTGAAAAATTCTGTAAATTCTGAATTTTTGAAAGCTTAATTTTACTAAGGCATTTAAAAAAATAAAAGGTTTGTTTGCAATTACAAAAGGGAAGAATACATTAATTGTTTGACAACAATGCTTAATTCTGTTCCTGATATCACTCACTTCCACTTTTCCCAGCTTTTGACATTTCAGAATAAGGGGGGTGGGAAAGAACACATCACATTCAATTTTCTAACCTCTCTGCTTAATGTGCAACTCAGTCACTATATGAAATAACACATTCAGTTATTCTCCGTGTAATTAGTATGAAGTGKCTATGTTTGGATAATAGCTCTTTCTAAATTGCTTTCTGAAAGTATGGAGAATGTGTTTGATAGATTTTTGTTGTTGTTTTACTTCATTTTGTCAAGAAAATATATTTTACTATCTTGTTCTACCTAGGTCTAAACTGGCCCAAGAATGGAGTGCTAAATTTGGAAGTTAAGAATGTTTTAACAAAACCAATTGGAAAGCTAAATCTGCACAACTTATTTGGCTTTGTTTGGATAATAAATAAAACAAGGAAACAAGAATAAACTTATCTCAGAGAAGTTGTCAAAAAATTGCACCTTATAGCAACAGATATTACTGGAAGAAGAATAGTAGTTGTCTTTGTTCATACCCAGAGCTTGATCAAATGACATGAAGGAAAGAGAAGCTTTCTAAGCAATAAAACCAGACAAAGTACTTATTAATATAAATCCCTAACTAATCTGTGGAATATTTTAGGAGAGGAAAAGCATTGTAATTTTTTTTTTTTTTTTAGGCAAAAGTATTCATGTTTTGATAACTTTAAAGAAATAAATAAATGTCTATTTGGAAACTTGTTTAACAAAGGGGAAAATTTGGCAATAAAACACCAAACAAACAGAAAATGAAATATCCCATTTGATCTGAGACTTTTTTTTTTTTTGTGGTTCAACCAGCACAATGAAAAATCCATTATCCACACAGCTCACCTCTTCAGTAGGCTCTAATACAAAAATAGACTACATCAGAACTGTGACAAATTGAGACAGAAACATTAAATTGATGTGGAGGAGCACACCTTGAAAGTTATATCAATCAGTAACAGAAATTGTGGGGACTTCTTTGCATATTAACCCCTTTATAAATCACGCACATACACTCAAATTTATTTTTTTTTTTTTTATTCTAGCTGCGTGTATGAAAGCAGCACTCATTTTCTGTTTTTTCAATGGCTTTATATACAGAAATTACAAAATATGTAATTTTTTCACTGTGGGCGCACATCATTATTTTATGGAAGGCCTGTGAAAAGCTGCTCATGCTGTGGAAGCTCAGCAGTATTTCTAGCACCACAGCTAAGGCTGTAAACACTTTTGAGATATTTTGGTAGTTTTTTTTCAGTCAGTATCAACAGAAATCAAATCCTTTGCGTTCTTGTGTGGTTTAAAGGGGAAAATACAGGCATGCAAACCATCCCAAAGTATCTAATAGCTGAATAATTATGTCACTTACTGAGAAAGCATAGGTTTAATTCCTGTCTTTTTCTCACAAAAGAGGAGTGCCTTTCCACTGGGTTATAATTTCAGTGTGTCTCTTTCCTTTTAAATTATTGCTTTTTGTTGTTTTTTTTCGCTTGGTGTGTTTTTTGGGTTTTTTTCTTTTGCCAGAATTGATTTGTTCCTGACAAAAGTTTAAGTTTTAAGAAATCCACTTTTCTAATTAAAAATCATTTTAACAAATCCTCCAACCAGCCTCTTTTAAGGAATAGTATTCCACCTGGTGTTAAAAATCAATTTAATATTCAATGCATGATTWTTTTTTTAATGCACTTTGCTGCAGAGCAATAAATATAGAAGCACCATAAATTAATACTTTTTATAGATGGTATACTGACACTTTTCCTACCAGTAGCAGGAATATTTAAATTTCTGTAAGTTTTAAAATGATAAGTTTCTAGCAGTCGTGCCGATAACATAAAAGGAGCAAAACATAGGAGTATTAATATTTATTATCTGAAACAACAGAGTATGATAGAAATGTCCTAAAGCCATGTTTTCACTTCAAAAGAATGACTCAACATATTAATTGTTTGTTGAAAGACCAGGAGATGTCTGTTTCTGTAGGTGCTTTAAATAAGTAGATGACTTAGTCCAAGAAGCGGAAGCCTGAATGGACCTGACTTACAGCCTTACAGTTTGAGTTGGTTTAGTACTTCAGAAGCTGTTTGTGAAGAAGTGAATAAATACGTTATTGCAGATGTGCTGGTAAACTTGAAAGCGCTGACCATATACATTATGATAAAGGTCAGGGTCATAGGAAGCTTAAATTGTTGCAGYTAAATAATGAGACTTATAAACAAAATTGTTTGTGCTGAGAGAGGATGGGGAGAAGTAGGACAAAGAAATAGTGGTTGTTGGGGGGGTTTTGTGTGGTGTTTATTTTTGTTTTGTTTTAAATCAGTGTGAACTCTGAGTTTCTAAGGCCTGGGAGCAAACATTAAGACTCTAAATATGRGATATTAAGATAACATCTGTTACCACTGATGCCTTTTCAATGAGTAATTTTTTCTTTCTGTTACTACAGCCAGTTTTTACAGCATTGCATTAACGATATAATGAAAGTACACAGGGAGGCGTAGACTTAAAAGCAGTTTTGGCRTTCTCTGGCAGTCCAGTAGTCTCCTATGAAACAGGTTCTTTCCAGCTTCCCCAACTGTTACGCCCATTGGGCAGGTCTGCGGTAGGCAGAAAATGTGTGCCTTTTGCAAATCAGAGCCTGGTGGTTCTTGAGGATATGAAAGGTGGCCTGGTGTTTTGAAGAACTGACAGTCTGTTTTGGATGTATTACCTAAGTTAAGGGAACAGAAAGTGCAGGGAAAATACTGCTATTGGAGAAAAAAAAAAAAAAAAAAAAAGAAAAAGAAAAATCTTGGACTCTTTCTAGGTTTTACAGGTACTGTGAACTGTTATGTGGAAATTGTAGGCTCATGGTTGATGTGGAGTTACTGAGTGACATGCTTAGTGAGAAAGGATGCCAATAACTGCAAAAGCCCATAGATCTCCTACAGTGTATTTTATTACCATTTTGTTTTCACTTCTAATTCTCTGTAGTAACTTACTGAAAAAAATGAGCCATTTTCTGTTTTATCTAAGACATTCTTCAGTGTTCCTATTATGATAAAACTTAGAATATTTTGACTAGTGTTTTTTTTTTTTAGACTTTGAAAGGAGAGAAGAAAATAGCAAATCCTTTCCAGGATTTTCTGACAGACTACTTCCACATCCAACTTGTTACTTTTTTACAAGTTCTTGGGAGAYACATTTCTCAGAATATGTTTTTTAATGTGTCTCAGAAATAAATTAACACATAGAATTTTATTAGAACAACTGTGGCAATTTGTGCTCCAGGATAAAATTTCAGCGCTTGCTGATAGCACCAAATACAAAGAAACCAAACCATCTTCTAGAAAAATAGGCAAATGACATAAAAGACAACCTTGTTATTTGTAAAGTGAAACCAGGAGTACGTGAACTTGTGTCTGAAGCTGAGTTAGCTTGTGTGTGTGGTTTGTGTCACAAAACCCATTAAATGTCAGTGTTAGACTACGATTTTTCATGTTTTGAAGAAGAGTGCATGCAGGTCTTGTGAGGGAAACAAAAGGCATTTTTATTTGGCAGAATGAGAATATGGCATTGTGGAAAAAATATATGCAGCCTAGTACGACAGATGGTGAGGACCACAAAGCAGCCATTGGTATTAATATCAAATTTAAAATGACACAATAGTTATAGGTTTTTCTATATATGAGTGGCTGGTATGTATAAATTGAGTTCAGTAGGATTTGCCTGATGCAGATGGTCTCTTTTTTGCTTGGATGGAGCCACTGTAAAACAACCTGTAATTGTCTGACTCTGTTTTGGGGAGATACGCAGGTACATGTTTAAAAGCCTACTTTCTGTCTCTGAAAGGATTTGTTTTGTCAGTGTGTTCAAGAAATGTTTCTGTTCTGTACATGTGTTCATAAGAGAATGGGATTGTTGGGCTATGTAAATAATGCTGCATTGGGGCACTTTCTACCACCCATTTTAAGCATTATGGAGGGATGTATCTGGGATTGAAATGGATTTTTTTCTAGGTAAAAGGACCAAAATAACACTTTATTTAACCATGTATTTTAAGAAGGCTAACCAGAATTTGAAATGTTGGATGCCTGCACTTAAGCTTGTAAACTAATGCTTAAATATATGTAGTTTGATTTTTCAAGATGTTCAGYACTTCTCATCCTTTTTAAGCGACACACTATGTGCTGAGTACCCTTAAAATTCTGACTGTTTTATTTAAAAACCACTAGTGAGATCAGAAGGTTAAACTAGACTGACTTCTAGCTTTAAAAATTGTCCTTTCATGTAACTTTCTGATCTTTGCTATATAAAAGATCAGATATGTTTTTGCAATTTTAATTTAACAAGTTCATTGGTATGTTGTCACTATGTGCTCTATCCATAAGAGAGTGGCATTAAGACAAAGATGAAATATAAGTTGTGTTAAAGCAGCTCATTTTCTTGATAGGTATATACAGGGATTAGGCTCAGCGCTGAGGAGGATTGATGTTGTGAATAACATCTAGTAAAAGCTAGGCATCGCAAAATCCTTCAGAAGATTTTTATAAATTTTATTTAAGCAAGGCTAGTCCAGGTCAAGCTGTAATGGCTGAAAATTGTGACCATCTGCTAGCTGCTCAGTAAAAAAAAAAATAATTCAGTCTAGTGGGGCTAAAATTACATCTCCCATTTTGTAGTTTTTATTACAGAAATTGACAGAAACCTAAGAAATTATATTCTTTTAAAAGCCGGTCATGTACTGAATAAGACAATAAGAATTATTTTGTAAAATTTGCATAGTTATGCATAATCTCCTTCATCTCTGGGGTCATATTATTCAGGAATATTCAAGTAAACACATGGATGTTGATGACAGGTTTTTTTAATTTGTACTCTCAAAAATAGCAGTTTCAATTTGTGGTTTCAATTTGTAGTTTTGCAAGCTATAGAATAAGTTATAAACACCAACAAAATGCTTTTAATTTCAGAGTCGTGTTCATTCAGGCATTTCTATTTTGGTATACTTCAATCTTTAAAAAAAAAAAAAGGTATTTTAGAAAACCATTGACGTAGGACTCTTTGGGGAGAGCTGCAAGAACAACACATATGGATGAGCCCATATGTTCCTAAGATGCTACAACATTTTCAAATTTGCTGACTTTCTGAAACTTTTGGATCTATTTCTGTCCAAGCCCAATGTGAGTGGAATTAGGATATTTTATTTTTACAGAGAAGTAACCTAATCTAACCACATTTGCTGATATCAGAGACTTCTAAACCTAGTATCTCGTTTGGATTTAAGTATTCCATGAAAGGAAGCCGAACAGAATGAATGAGAAGAGCAACAGGCTTCTCATTTTTAACAACTGTTTGATAGGATACAGCTGCTAAAAATACAATGTTTCATGGTAACTGTGTTTGGAGGGAGAGGCAAAATGGATGGTATTTTGCTGGGTTTTCTTAACCAGTTTCCACAACCTGTCCTGCGTAATTTCTTTAAGGATACTCCTGCCCTTTGAAAGTTTTGTAAAATATACCAGGAAGTTAGACACTTGCTAAGAAATCATTTTGCTATTCTAGTAAGTGTTCCAGTTACTGAATTTCACACATGAAATGAGATGCATTAATCGGTTACCTTCAAAACTACCCTACTTATACAAATTTTAATGAACTATTTGAATGCAACATTTAAATTGACACCACATTTATATTTCTTTATAGAAGACATCAGTGAAGAAAAGAGAGATCCTTTTGATTAAGCAGGGTTTTGGCTCTAGAATTTAACTGACATTATGGATAACTCTTTAATGGACTTATTTGGAGAGTCCTTCAATTTATCTTACCTCAGGCTGTGCTGTGACGGAGAACCATTTCTTATYGTGGTTTATGCATGCTGAATTTTATAGAAAATATTCCTTGGAAACCTTCAAAAGGTCCAGAAAAATACATTCCTTTCTGAAATAAAAAAACTTAGCACCCTTTTAAATAAACTGAGGAATGTGTTGCTCACATGGAATTATAAGCGTCACTTTGACAAAATTTGGGATATCTCTATGTAGCAATTTCTTGGTTCGACAAAGGGTAAAACTGTTTCCTAATTTTCAGTGTGAAGAGTCATTCGTTGTAAAATGTCTTCCTATGTGAACTTCGTGTTGTATACAAAATTGCACGTGATCAAAGATGCTAGATACAAACATCTAAATACATGAGTGTAGCTCATTACTGATTCATGCTAACCATGAAGGTAATTTACTGCTCTGTGATCCCAAGAAGTTTGAGATGATAAGTATTGGTGAATTGAGCTGTTGAGAGACAGAGAGAGTAGTGCAATAGTCATCATTCCATTAATGAGCGACGTGGTTTCAGTCCCTTACAGACCTCAAGAGATTAATATAATTTGGTTACCTAAAGGACAACGAACTTGCTTTAAAATATATGACACATTTTAGAGCAAGACAAATGTTACAAAGAAAAGAGTTCTATGTAAATAATTCAACTAACACCAGTGAAAAATTCTTCAATAATGTATTACTCAAAAAACCTTTCAGCCACCCCTACCATGAATAATAAATATTGAATAGTTGCAGTGAAAAGGTTCCTAACACACTGCAGCTAAAATTTGTTCAAATTGCTGTAGGAAGTCTCACAGTAAAAATGTTTATCCTCTTACATTTTTTTTTAAGTGCAAAAAAAGTTGGCCACACCAGCTAGAAATAACTGAATGGTAAATAAGTTGACATTGAATCCCTGTACATTTTATATCCRTATTATGCGAAAAAAGCTTTCCACCTCCTTTCATGCTTTTATGAGCAGTGAGAAATGCTGAACTACTTCTCATTATGTGACTACGTTAAACATAGTTGTCTAAGGCTCACAATTTTTTCTGAATTTTCAAGAAAAAGAAAAACATAGAGAAAGATACGCATTTCCTCAATTTGTAGAAATGCTAGAACACCGTAAGACAGTTCATGTACTTTTTATCTTGAATATTTCTCTGTGCAGGGTATCAGTGAAACATTTTGCTTGACACAGTGTGGGAAAAAGAATAGGGAGAACCCTGGCCTATTGTATCTTCAACATGTACCTTTTTTCTCTCTCACACATACATACTTTAACATTCTTTACCCCAGTAGAGATTAAACCTTGGAGAAGAGTTACCTGAACGAAATATGTCGCAGAATGTACAACAGCAGAATAAGAAGGAAAATACCTCTTTGTTTCTTTCTTCCTTTGTCTCTAGTCTGTTGTGATTTGTTTGCCGGAATCATTTTTATCTGGAAGCTCAGATTTGTTTGCCTGCTTGACCAGGATGTTTCTCTCTGCCAACTGTGCTGTCATAATAATAGCTTTGATACTAGCTATGTGTGAAACCACTTGGAAGGCTGAAGATGGTGGAGCAAATAACAGCTCATTGTCAGAAATTCATACTGCAAGTCTGTATATATACTTGATATATCTGCAGAAGTTTTTGAGAGAAGCTTCATGTATTACTGCGATTTAAGACCTACCTGCCTAAGAGAGGTTTTCTGATTAAGCATATATTCAGTTTCTCCACATTACACTGCATGGCTATACCCCTTTATGTTATTAATAACAAYCTATGGCAGATTATATATCTTTACGGCTCTATATTTTAATAATTTTCACCCAATTCCTATTCCTGTCTTTAACAAAATAGTCATAACTGAGTAATCGCCTCAGAAAAGGATCAACGTTTGTACTGCTAGCTAGATGAYACACACAGCATTAGAAGTTAGAAATCGTGATTTATCCAGCAATCATAGACTATAAAAGCAACAAATAAATCCATGAGCATGGGCTTCTGGAGTAGTTAGCAGACTTTGAGCACTATTAGTATCTTTGTCTTTTCTTCCCCCCCCCCTTTTTTTTTTTTTTTTTAATGCAGATACTGGCCCTTTTTCTTGTTTTAGTGAAGGAAATACTGTCATTTATTGCTCCAGTCTACCTTCATGTTAATGAGTCAATGTTATGACACATTTATGTGGAAAAAGTGTTTTGACTAAAGGTATTCAAAGCAACAGCAAAAGTACTAGGAAGTTTCATTTGAAAAGAATAAGAAAATATTCTGTCTTGTCCAGTCAGAMAGGATGTTATTTAATTTTGACAGAATAGCATTCTTAACAAAAGTTACCTAGGATAACAGAGCTGACAAACCTTAGAAACTCATCTAATATTTTAAATATTTCTGAATCTTAATATTAGCTGCTAGTCTGATGGGGAGTATCTGCCATCTGGTGGCTAAATGTGCAGTGCAATTTAAAGGTGAAAGYGATGTCAGACGCGAGGGTTGCCTTMATTGTCTGCAAGCAAATGCTACTAACTGGGGACAAAAAATTCCCCATTTGGAGCAGGTCTGCAAAGTTCATCTAATTTTGGTTACCCCGAATAGCTGACATCAGTAACAGACAAACGTAATCTTAATGAATGCAATTTTGAATACGCTTGGAAATACTGGAAATACTGAAACATGATCTTTAGATCATACATCTGTTAAAATGAAGTATGATTACTCTCCCTGCTTTCCTATCGCGGGGGGGGGCGGGTGAGGGAAGTTCACCAAAATGCAGCAATAAACATGCTCAAATTTGGCCARTCCTAACCACCCATAAACGGTTTTTCATGCAGGTGGTCTTGGCCTTCTGAACTGTGGTGATGATGGTATCTTAGCTAGGCTACCAAACGCAATGAATTGCTAAACCCAAAGATTTGCCAAGAAAAGGAGGACTGCAGCTGAATGTCTGTTTGAAATCACACCCAGATATAACTTTAACTTTTTTCCTGCCTGATTAATATGTAATTTACACCAAGTTAGACGTCCTTGCGTTTGCACGTGCATGTAATTAGGCTGTGGTGATCCATCAAAATTGTTAAGCTTCTCTGCTTATTTCTTCCCTCCTTCCCTCTCCGCTGTGGCCTTTAATGGTTACTTTTTAACCTTCTTTCCTTTTATCCTTTACTGCTACCTTGTGGTGTATGGTAGAAACATCATTTAGTGCCTTTTTTCCTCTCCTTTCCTTACTGTTAGTAAAAATGTTTAAAGAATTCTTTAAAGCAAAGAATGGCAGGTGATTTAGTTGTACGTAGGCCTCCACTAAGCTTTAGCTTGTATTTAAGTACTTCTCTGCTTTTAAAGTACGAGTGGAATATGAACACCACTGAGATATTTTTCAATCCARAAACCACTCTGACTTTCTTTGCACAGAAAATGCAGTTCTGAAACCTACCTACTTCTGGTACAACATGTAGAGGAACAAGACCCTCCAGGCACTAGCGTGGGAAATTTTTGACTATATATCCTTCAGAGTACTGCTTATATATATAATTCATACCTCTCACTTTTAACAAATGAAATAATTGCACAGCAATTGCTGTGTGATTTCCCCCCTTCTGCACCAACATATTTAAGATCTGTCTCTTGAATTCTAAGATAGACTGCGACACTGTTATCTTCGTAAAAATTGGAATAAATATCCATAGGTAAGTCAAAGGCAAAGGGTCTGAAAGAGTAAATGGGAAGGAGGGGTACAAACCTAAACTGTAACAAAGTTCTGGATGGATACAAGAAATKAAATTGCTGGAAGTAGTGGTTTATCAATTGCCTTTAGTTGTATTTAAGATGGTTACAGGATTTGACATAAACTTTACTGTTGAAAAGGGAAGTTTTCAGAATAATTTTTTTCACATCATCTACGCATTTTCTTTAAAAAAATCAGATTTGTAGAATATAATTCAGAAATAGACAACAAATGCAGAGTTGTTCTTCTTTCTGAGTCTTTGTTACCATCTTTTGTGGTAAATTAAATGCCAAAACTTTTCAGATTTCTGCATTTCTACCCATACAGATATTTCTACCATTGGCTTTCCATTCTTCTCTCTTTGGTGTGCAGAGCATGTATCTAGCTCTTCAGCTTTAGTAACCAACAAAAAAAAAAAAGTAATATTTACCTCTCTTCTCTTTATTTGTCATATCTTCTAGATGTAATTCAAATTTCTGCTATTTTCTGAATTTCACTTGCTTTCTGTTTAGTTTTTGAAGTTGAGAGACTGTTTATATGAGACTGTTAAAAGAATTTACTACATCAGAGAGGATTGTTGTAAGTCAYATGACTTCCTCCAACATTTCTTACATTGGATGGGTTTCTCTCAAATTAAAATGCTGTCTCTAGCATGCACACTGAGAATTTTCTTGTGCATCCCAAGTCCGTTTGAAATTATTGTCTTAACCCTGACTGAAAGAAAACAAATCTATAAAYTAAGTATAGTATCATTGTTTACTTCCATCTTCATATTTGTACCTCTAGCACTTCTGTAGTCTGCTTTGTAGTAAAGACTTTTGCTATAAAAGTTAAGAAACCAAAAAGAGTAGCCTAAATGTGTCACCATCAGCTTCCCCTGCCCTCCCCATGATGCTCAGTCCAGGCAAGATTTATTGACACTAAAAATAAATGATGACTAGTAGCTTCCATGTGAAGCTCCGTGCATGTGGTAGATACTTTCAGGTTCTTAATTTATAATAAATAATGCAGAAATTAAAATTCTGATTATTTCTCTTTGTACACTAGTTAAAATTGTCCGCAAAAAATTATGTATTACCATTCATTCCAGTGATGCTACTGGTTCTGTATTTTTTTGGCTTCATACAAGCCCTTTGTGGAATTTGTTATTTTAATGAAAGTTAGTCATCACATATTATGAGAGCTCACATGACTTCAGAAATGCAGAATACAGTCTGATTTACTAGTGGTGAGCATTCATGTCCATCTTTTTCTAAATGTTTATCACCAACTATTTGAAAAGAGGTATTAAAATCATTGGCCAAAAAAAATCCTTTAACAAGAGGTTAAAAACCCTTAATCACATACAGAGATGAGCCAAGATTAAATTTAGTCAAACAGTTGTTACAACAAGATTATTCTTGTGTAAAATTAACTCAGTCTTTTAGCATAAAGGTTAATGTATACAATATGTCAAAAACTCATGTAGTTCTAATAAGGTACTGAATAAATGGAATGCTGCTTGTTCAGCAATGACTGATACTTAAATTTGCTATTTTTTAAGCCAATGTATGGTTATGACATTCACTGATAGCAGTGGTAGGTCACAAACTTTTAAATCTGTTCACTTTTCTGTGTGTAAGCTTAGTCTATTAAAGTTATTGATTTCTCTCCTGAATGTGCACAGTTCAGACCCAAATATTCAAATAATAATGACCCTCTCTACTTCTTTTAGTAAACCCACTGTGTTATATATCAATTCTACCATCTCTTTCCTAATAAGACACTTGGGCTGCTTAAAGTAGTGTGGACATCCATTAGCTGCTGTACGTAAGAAGTATCTGCTGAAGTCTGCTGGGTCCCAAATATTTACCTGCCAGTTCTAACAATTTGGGCAACAGATATTGCTTTTATTGGTACTGTACTGACTTTGGTCACTTTTTTGGCCTGCTTGATACAGGAAAAAAGGTGGCTATGCATGTGCAAACAGCCTTATGTTGTTATTGCAATGAGTTAGATGACCCAGAGTGTGTATGATTATTCTTGCATTCCCCTTCATCCCCCGTGAAATGTTGGCCAAAGTGCCCCAAGTCTTCAATGCGCACCAAAGGAAGAATACCAGCACACTCTCAGGTGGGCTGGATCAGGGGACTAGGCACAGAGAAATTATCTGGAGCCCTCCCACTAACCCTCAAGAAGATCCAKCAGGTCATTGTAGCCTTTGGTCCCACTTGTCCTTATTCCAGTTAGGGGTAAGAAGATCATAGAATCATAGAATAGTTTAGGTTGGAAAAGACCTCTAAGATCATCAAGTCCAACCGTCAACCTAGCACTACCACCAAACCATGTCCCGAAGCACCACATTTACACGTCTTTTAAATACCTCCAGGGATGGTGACTCCACCAYTTCCCTGGGCAGTCTGTTCCAGTGCTTGACAACCCTTTCGGTGAAGAAATTTTTCCTAATGCCCAATCTAAATCTCCCCTGGCACAACTTGAGGTCATTTTCTCTTGTCCTATCTCTTGTTACTTGGGAGAAGAGACCGACACCCGTCTCTCTACAGCCTCCTTTCAGGTAGTTGTAGAGAGCGATAAGGTCTCCCCTCAGCCTCCTCTTCTCCAGGATAAACAACCCCAATTCCCTCAGCTGCTCCTCATAAGACTTGTCCTCTAGACCCTTCACCACCTTCGTTGCCCTTCTCTGGACACGCTCCAGCACCTCAATGTCCTTATTGTAGTGAGGGGCCCAAATCTGAACACAGTATTCGAGGTGCGGCCTCACCAGTGCCGAGTACATGGGCACGATCACCTCCCTACTCCTGCTGGCCACACTATTTCTGACACAGGCCAGGATGCCGTTGGCCTTCTTGCCCACCTGGGCACACTGCCGGCTCATGTTCAGCCGGCCGTCGACCAGCACCCCCAGGTCCTTTTCCACCGGGCAGCTTTCCAGCCACTCTTCCCCAAGCCTGTAGCRTTGCCTGGGGTTGTTGTGACCCAAGTGCAGGACCCGGCACTTTGTCCTGTTGAACCTCATGCAATTGGCCTCGGCCCATCGATCCTGCCTGTCCAGATCCCTCTGCAGAGCCTTCCTACCCTCAGGCAGATCAACACTGCCGCCCAACTTGGTGTCGTCTGCAAACTTACTGACGGAGCACTTGATCCCCTCGTCCAGATCGTTGATAAAGATATTAAACAGAACTGATCCCAATACTGAGCCCTGGGGAACACCGCTTGTGACCAGCCACCAACTGGCTTTAACTCCATTCACCACAACTCTTCGGGCCTGGCCATCCAGCCAGTTTATTACCCAGAGAAGAGTACGTTCATCCAAGCCATGAGCAGCCAGTTTCTCCAGGAGAATGCTGTAGAAAACGGTGTCAAAGGCTTTACTACAGTCTAGGTAGACCACGTGCACAGCCTTTCCCTCATCYRYCAAGTGGGTCACCTTGTCCTAGAAGGAGATCAGGTTGRTCAAGCAGGACCTGCCTTTCATAAACCCACGCTGACTGGGCCTGATCACCTGGTYRTCCCCTATGTGCCGCATGATGGCACTCAAGGTGATCTGCTCCATAACCTTCCCTGGCACCGAGGTCAGAGTGACAGGCCTGTAATTTCCCGGATCCTCCTTCCAGCCCTTCTTGTAGATGGGTGTCACATTTTCTAATCTCCAGTCAACGGGGACCTCCGTGGTTAGCCAGGACAGCTGATAGAGATTTGAAAGTGGCTTGGTGAGCCCTTCCACCAGCTTCCTCAAYACCCTTGGGTGGATCCCATCTGGCCCCAGAGACTTGTGTGTGTCTAAGTGGTGTAGCAGGTTGCTAACCATTTCCCCTTGGATTACAGGGGCTTCATTCTGCTCCCCGTCCCCRTCTTCCAACTCAGGGGGCTGGGTACCCAGAGAACAACTGGTCTTACTGTTAAACAGTGAAGCAAAGAAGGTATTAAGTACCTCAGCCTTTTCCTCATCCTTTGTTACTGTTTCCCCCCACATCCAATAATGGATGAAGATTCTCCTTATCCCTCCTTTTGTTGCTAATGTATTTATAGAAACATTTTTTATTGTCTTAAGATCTATAGGGACATCCACTCCTTGTAGCAGGCTTACATGCATGTCTAGATGGGGATGAGAAATGCCTTTAAAATGCCAAAATGCCCTATAAAAAAAGTTATCAACAAAAAGAATGATGAATTATCAGAGGAGGGGAGGTACTGGACGTAGCACACTTTAAATCTGTCTTGGAAATGGTTTAGAAAATAAAGGCCAATGTTATAATGTACTTGGAGGAAGGAAGTCATGCAAACAATAAAAACAAACTGTTGGAAATTGAATGAGRTAACTCTGACAGCCAATGTATAAATAGTAGCTATTAAAGAAATGACACATCTGATTATTTTTTTTCTTGTGTGCACAGACATTTATTAAGTATATAGAAGAATAAGCTGTCCAATGACTGAGGAATACCTGRCAAATTTATAAAACAGAAACCCAAGATATAAAACAGTCAGGAGACATATGTACATAAATGAAAAAAGATGCATGAGAGGTTTTATATATAATGTTTTGAAATGAAAAAATTGAATATTTTTTATAATAATGATGATAACTTGTTTTCTAGTAAGTTGTAAAGGAGTTATATTAACAATAGAGTAGTTCAGCTAGTAAAATCTTCTTGTGGGTGGTGTCCAATAAACCCAGAATCTAGGCATGGATCACACTGTARTGTCTGAAAAAGATTTCCTTCATGGTTGTGGCAGGAAAGGTTATTCCAAATAGTGAATTTGTCACATCAGGTTACATCATCCACACAACAAGCCTTCGCATTAACTGCAGTAAAATGCATCGACTCTACAAAGAAATTGGGTTGCCTTTTTGCTTTTTGTTTTCCCCAGAGTTATTTTTCTGAAGCTCTCCCAAAAAACTATTTCTAGGCTGTTTGATATTTCCTGCTTTGATAAACCGTGACGTTATTAGTTATACCCAGTGGGACATGCCATTTTCTATACAAGCAGTTCATATAATTGGCAATGTATTTTCAGGTACGTTGAACAAGTTTTGCATGTATACAAAAGCAAGATACCTCCCTTGTAACAATTAGCTGAGCCAGTGTTAGAGTTACAAAGCTTTGGTCTTGACATTTTTTTTGTCTCCCTTTACTGCCATCTAAGTTAAGGACTCCTTTACCTGAATAATATACTTGTCTTAAATAGCATTCCAGAGAGAGATTTTTCATGTGTAAATGATTGGTTATGGTATCTTATAGCAAAAATGTTATAAACAAAGGGAGATGAGATTTATATTAGGGTATGAATGTAATGACCTTAAAGAAATCTCTCATATGAAATGAAGCACAGAATAACATCTTTTGAATACAAAATTCAGAAACACAATATATATTTAAAATAAAAAGGGAAGCCAGTCACATTTACTTGTATCAATCGTTCCGATAATAGCTGAATGACATTTAGGGATTTAGAAAAGTAAAAGGGTGCACTTTTGGGAAAGGGAGGGCATAGGAGTGAGGAACCAGTGGCCAGAAATATTGCTAAGTTAGCAGTATAGGAGTGGTATAGGTTAAGACGCTGGTATAGGAGCATGGAAGTCCTTTGGGGTGTGGAAGGCTTTTGCAGGCTTTGAAAGTCTGCGTCCCTTCTGAGCCTTGTCTGAGCTGTTGCATCTTCAGTCCCTCTCCACTCCAGCCCCAGTATCTCTTGGCAGAATACTTTCTGCCATACTCTCCAGCGTGTTGCTTTTTTCACTCCTTCCTACCACCCGACATTTCCTCTTGGATGAAGGAAAGTGATCCCAGAAGACTGTATGTTGGGGGCAGGGGGATGGGGGGGCAGTGTTGAGGGACAGAGAGGGAAGGCATTTTAAAATATAGATTGATAACCATTGACCTGGATCAAATGAGCTGCATCATTTCCAAAAGATTGCAGAAACTCTTCCAGAAGCCTGTTTTCCTTGACTTTTTCTTATTAGCCAGGAATTTGCCACAAAAGCTAGTATGGACAAATGCAGCAGCTATGTKAGAGCTAAGGGAAGCAAGAGGGGCAGGTCAAAGCAATAGCTCCCTGAAGTAGGCCACCCCTTATAACTATATTATATATCTTCTCTTTTACTAAACATTGGGCAAGCCCCTGCTTCTTGTTTAAAAAAAATATTTGAAATCTGTTTTGTTGAAGTATAATTCATTATCCGGTTAGTATTTTTCAGACCTTTAGTTTAGATGAAAGTAATAATATATTAGCTATCAATATTTTTGGCATCTTTTTCCAATCAGTGTCTAAAAGTCCCTGGGTTATACCTTACACTATTCCAGATGATTTTTTTTTCATAAATGCGTATGTGTGCAAACACAATAGGAAAGAAGTGGGGAATAAATATATAAGCTTTGTTTGAYGGTTTTTGGAAAATGACAATATTTTCCTCTCACAAACTGCTTTAGATTTGATATTGTTTATCTTCCCAGTAGATTTCTCTTTGATTTAAAAGGTGTTAGAAACTGCTTCTCTGTACTAAGACASAAATATTTTTGGTTCCTAATGAAAATAGTTTATTGCTGGCTAGCTATATGTATTTGCCATTAAATTTTAGCTATCTGTAGTCTAAAAATGTTTTATGAATTTTTTTTCTGTTGTAAAATGTTTTCTAGGTAGTGAAGATACCGCACATTTCAGGTAACTGAAACTATGGTGTCAGTCTTAGTGTTTTCTTCTTGAAATAAGTTCCATTTCTGAGTTGATACTTTTTTTTTCTTTGTATTTTGGTTTATACTGAGGTGACACAAGGTAACATTATTTTCTGCTTTCTTATAAACTAGGGTTGAGCAAATTTAATTATACGCAGTGTGAAAATCATTTCAGTAGTCCCAAGAAATCACAAAATTGAACCAAATCGATTATATAATTTCTCCTTTTTGTGGGTTAGTTTCCAAAATAAGATAAGGAAAAAATCTTCCTCCTTCTATGCAATGTTTACTGAACTGTTTCAGGTAATAGGAAGTCTGAAAAACCRCACCTTTCCTGAAGAGTGCCTCACCTTCCCTGTCACCAGGACAGCCCATCTCTCTTACCGATGTTTACTTTTGACTTGAACAATAATATTTTGTGGAACAAAGAATGAGAAGATACAGAAGATGGCAAAGCTTTCTGGACTGTATTTTCAGAAGTTCCCAAAATATAAAATACCATTTTATCTCCAGTATTTATAGCTCATTAACAGAGATCTTGAATATAGATAACTCAGGAAAGGTTTCAGCCCTGCAACAGGCACCCTATTCAGTATCGATAGTATGAGTTTAAATGCTTCAAAACTAGAAGGAAGTACAATTCAGATTTCTTACTCTCCTAAGGCATTGTGGAAAAGGTAACTATCAATATATCCAGCATTATGAAAAAAAAGTAGACTTCATGTAGTTAGGTCTTCAGCCTCCAAAGATCTGTCATCTCAGGATCCCAATGTGACGTTGTGACCTAGCTGTCCAAGTTCCAGCAGGGCTGGAGTTCAAATATACTCTTGTGCTTCTTCCTTTATATCGTCTGGCTTTGGATAGGTAGCAGTGTTTGAGCCTTCTGTACCACTGATTTTGTAGCCTTCTAATAGGCAAGCTGGATTTTGAGGTAGAATACTAGGATGATAAAAAAAAGCAAAATATGTATATACTTGTGTGCACAAAAGCGTATATGTTTTACAGATGTATTATATATTTGTATAGTGTTAGGGGCTGCCAAATCCAGTAGTCCAACGGAGGAGAGGCTGTCACAGCTCAATGCCCCCAGGTTTACCTATATTCGCAATAGGCACACACACATGAATGTATGTATGCAACACACACATGACATAGACAGAAACATTCAGCACTTACACAAGCAACACCAACAGCCTCATCCTGTTCCCCCCTCTGGCTGATCAGGAGCAAGATCTGCAAATGGGAGGGGGAAAAAAAAAAAAATATATATATATGCAATGTGTACACAATATATACAGTTGCTGGACCTAGGCATTCAGTCTATCCAGTAGCTCGCTGTGGATCCTGCCTTCSCCAGTTGTCTCCTGCACAGAGACACACACGTGGAAATGGGTCTCTCAGTTAACCCCTAGACCCATGCTCTCTCCAGCAGCTGGCCTRGCCCCTGGTAGCCTCTCCTCCAGTWGTCTCACGCTGAGGCACACACACGTAACTGCTCCCAGGCCTCTTCGCCTCCTTGCCAGTTGGCCCACCTTCATAATCACTAGGGGTTGCACACTGACTTATGTACCCTTACTCATTCCTGTTGCTGGTACCACAGACAGACAGGTCCCTATGACCCATGGTGGGACTGCAGTTGCTGGCACTCAAACCTCCATACACTCACATGCTCACCAGAGAGTCCCCTCACCTGGGAAAAAAGTTAAGCATCCCGTAATAAGTCTWGTGCAATTCCCAAATCTTCCTTTCCCTGCATCCCATAATGAATTCTATGCTCCYGTAGACAGTAACCCCCTTCAGTCTGCAACATGCTCTGGACAGCCCCTTCTGTCAGCTCACAGTGATGGGCATCCCCCAGGCCATGGGGCTAAGGCTTTCCTGGAGGAGCTGGGACAYGGAATCTCTTTCTCCAATTGGGTTATTGGGGTTCCCCCATTTGCAGTCGTGCTGCTGTGCTCCTTTTTGTGTGTGGAGATGAGCTTTTTATCACATAACCTAACACATGGCAATTTAAGCARTCTCAGAACCTTATAAATTACTATGGAGCAGAGGTGTTCTTAATAGGATATTTAAAATTGAACATAGTGACCTAGAAAAAGCACAACATCATGATTAATAAGGTTTTTAAATTCCAGGAGGACGGTAGTAACGCTAAGCAATAAAAAGACAYGTAATATACGAGAAGAGAAGCTTTGGCGAAGCATAGAATATTGCCAATTTCTTCATGCAAGCCTTAACTCCAGTTTGGGAACCACTAGTACAGATCAGATCTGCACAGCAGGCATGCTGTGCTACTGGCAGGAGCTACAGGCTGGGGTTTCATGACCTGTGATGTGTAGAAGGTGAGACTGGATGATCACGATGGTCCCTCCGGTTTTAAAATCTGTTAATGAATGAACTGACAAACTCAATTATTTAACAATGCCATATGTAACTCCCTTCCCTTCTCTAAGTAAAAGAAAATTTGCAGTTTTCTAAACAGAAATCAGAAAGTGCCAAAAAGGAAAGTACCAGGTGAGGGCAATATCTTGGCTGTTTGTTACCCACCTCACATAGTGAAAAAGTAATGTACTATAAAAGCAACACAAGCTCAGTTTATTGGCAACAAGGGAAACTAACAATAAATCATAAAAGAGAAAACTATCCCCTCATCTTCAACCACTAATAATTCCTGTTTGATACCTTCTGGTCTGAACTGCCTCATAAACGGTCTGATTTGGTAAAAGATTTATTTAAAATCTAACTTTTATGATCAGTTTACCTTGTGAGACCCTATCTGTGTCTAGTAAGTAAAGGAAATTCGCTGCAATTTTGCAGAACTGTCTGGAGGTGTGYGAGATGAGAGTCTGTTTCTAAAACAAGCTATTCTAGTTCTATTTGCTAGTTCTGCAAATAGAAGCGCATCTCTGCTTTTGAAACAGTGTTTTTCTATCATCTTCTCAGAAAGGGGTAACTCATCAAAATGTTGTACTGAAGATGTCTAAACAAACCTGACAGTTAATACGCGGACTGAAATAATAAATTAAAATTGCATTTAACCAGTGAGCCCTGGCAAGACCTAACACTTGGTATACCCTTTTCCCCTATTAGCTTGTTCCTGSTAAGGAAAGTGTTAGAAACAGCAAAGAGAGTAATAATTATACAATCGCTTCAAACACGGCAAACCTCTGTTCTTCTCTCACACATCACTACCTTCAACACCAGTCGAAGGTCCTGCACTTAACCTCATGTATCCAGCAAGGTTACTTGCCTCAGGCTTCTCTAAATACCTTTCAAAAAAAAACATTGCTACTTCCTCTTCTCCTACTTTCTACCCTTCGCTTTCCAAACCCTTCAGTTTCAAATCATGCCTTCAATCACTGCGCTGCCTCTGAAGAAGAGTCATGCAAGTTGTGTTGCAGAAAATTTCCTTCTCAGAAACAATATRATTTAGATGGACTTAAGAGAAAGTGAACAGCAGTCTAACTATTTATCCAACAATACGCATAGAGCAGGGAGGAAACATGGCTGCAAATGTACCTTATCCCAGACCATCAGTTTCTAAAAAAAAAGAGTATGAGCCTGAAATCGTTCTGTACTGCCATTTCCTGTCAGTCTGCAGAGATTCATTTAAAGAATGCATATGTGTCTCATAAGCATTCCTGTATGTCATACTGCTGCTATAAGTGAAGTGATGATAAAAGATACTGTTTATTACAGTGACATACTGTGATGTGGGCCAAAAGGCATCTCTTGTTGGTCAATAATAGCCAATTGCACTGTCTAGTTATGATCACCTTTTTCCTTATCACGGTTGCTAGCAGGATTTTGCATTATATCAATATTTTTGGCAATGCACAAGGACCTGTATTAGTGCAATACATAATGTCCTTATTGTTTTTCAGTCTGTTAGCTGTTTCATTACATCCTTTGAAGAATATATGTCAGTCTTCAGTGAACAGGCATTTGCAGATAAGGTTGTYGTGGTGTGTTTATTTTTTTTTCAAGAGTACAAATGAGTATATGTACTTCTTGTGTGCTTTTGCATATTTGCTGGATTTCCAAAAGTAGAACATAAAAAAATCCAGAAACTCCTATAGCTTTGCCAGCTGACACTTCTTCATGGATCATAGTATTGTAATTGCTGAATGACTGTGTCTAGTAATTTCCAATCTCCTTCATGTTCACAGTGGACTGAACTGTAGCTGCCAAAAGCCTCAAGGCTTGTCSCCTGTAACAGAGTGGAGACTTTACCTGTTTCCCCTGAATATCATGTCCTTCCAAGAAAACGGAGAAAGAGTGCAGCTTTTTCCAGCTCCTTGCCATGTTCTTTCCCTGACCGAAAGTTTTATGTATTTTTTGCAATTGACTTTTTTTCATTCTGATATAATATACTCAGGATTTCAGAGTCAGAGGTGCTCTCTTTCCACTGGCTCTTCTGGCTGGGATACTGCACATATAAATAGTAGGGGCTGCCTATCTTTGTGGCTCTTAAAACACAGACTGGTCTATGGTTGTAAACTGCAACATCTATATGCTGGGGGGGGAGGGCAGGGGCTCTATAATAAAACTTGCAGTCATATTGGGATAATTTTTTATAGTCTACAGCATTTGTGGCTATTCTGTGCATTCCAGGTTAGCAATGATAGGATGTCATGGTTTGTAAAGTATACAAAATGCTGTGCACTGAGGTGAGGAAGGGTTTAATAGTTTGGTGAGGACAGCAGTGATCTCTGTTGCATRGTACCTGCTGTAGAACTAAAGTCTGGGCATAATCTTTTGTGTACACCAAAAAAAMCCCAGAGGAAAAGGAGAAGGCAGAGTTTGGAAAAAAATGGCAATTATGCAAAGGGAAGAATTATTTTATGGAATAAGTTGTTAAAATTGCTCCAAAGAATTGCGGTAGAGGCTGTTTGCTCAGCCCCCTCCTCATCCTCCTTCCCTGCTTGATCCTCAGCCCCCTCCTGCTGCAGAGGAGGCCAGCAGAGCCCYGTGAGRTGAATTAGGACCTTCCACAGGTTTCACAGGGCACAASCCGGGCTTCGGTGCYTGGATGTAATGAGTTYTCAATGATCTCAGCCACGTCGGTGGAGGCAGGAACACAGGGAYGAAGCTGTCGCGCTCTTACYTTGTTCTCTCCCTYGGGAGCRAGAGGGTCCGTCATCCACRATCCGAACCTGGACCCCGAGGTTTTAATTGTGATTGGGTCACTTATTCCCGTCAGCTTGCCACAAGCTGAAAAAGAGTGCAAGGTTGGTGAGCACCACGTCAGAMCACGTTTGGGTGGTGTAAACTGAACCACGTTTCCTCAGAGCAATTACAGAGCATTCTTCTTTTGGTTTGGAATCAGTAAAACATCAAAATAGTATGAAATGTCATGAATGAGCTGAAGAAAAGAGACTATATTGGACTACATGGCAAGTGGAAGTTTYAGAGAACTGTGGTAGATGGGCTGGATTTTGGATTTTACTTTATCTACTCTAATGGCTCAAGGGTGTGATTGGCATGACAACTCCTACGTTCTTACTCAAATAGTAAAAACTAACTTTCTTGCACTGTTAAAGAAAATGAGTAGTTATTAAGTCAATCTATCAGTGTTTATTTATTATAACTGAAAAGGAAAAATAGTATATCAGAACAACAAGTACCATTATCCCAATTCTATGAATAATAGATGTTTAGTGAAGTCCAGTGATTTTGTTATTACACAATAACTTTGAGAAATTGCATTTACTAAAGAGGCATGTGTTTGTTTACTAGAACTTGTTATTATCATGGTTTACCATCTAATAAAAGCTTTTATTCTTCCTACACCAATATATTCTAAATAGGGAAGTTAAGAAGAAGAGGAGAAAAAAAATGAATGGGTTGGAAAGGTGGTATACATAACATTGGAACAATACTATTGAACAGATTTTGTTTCTTAACCAGAGTTACAAAGGTATTTCACGTTGAGAGCACTTTAAACAGTGTTACACAGYCTCCTCTGTGAGACTGTAAGGCTGACATAAAGTGAAAAGAAACAACAGTACAGTAATAATTGTGTGCAATTAATTAATTTATTCTGCAAAATATAGGAATTAGAAATACAAGAATGTGAACACTTAATCTATGTTAAATATTGTAGGTATGCATCTGTCTAGCTCCCAAAGTTATGTGAAAGGGTCTATGAGAAAAAGGCAGGAAACTGCCAAGAAAGGTGAATTTTAGTTTTTTACAAATATTATGAAGCTATCATTTGCATAAACGATAATTAGATTCTACATTAAAATGCTAGCCAAATATTTAACTGATGTGCTTAAATGAGTGTAATGAGAGTAGAAAACGTCTGAATATATTGTTCTTACATAAYAAAATACTGCATTGAAGAATTTGCTACCTAAAATCCTTCAAACTGCCACTAGATGGTGACACTAACTTTTAAACAGGCTGAACTTGATCAGCTATGTAGCTTTTTCTTGCTATTGAAGAGCAAYACCGAAAGCTGCATTTCAGACTGGTGTATATATAGTCTGGAAGCAATAATATCCACCAGCTCTGTAAAAAATTGTAACCWTTTTTTTATTTCAAAATAATTTTCAGAGCCATTTCTGAGTAAAGATCATCCAACTATAACCTATCCTACCTTACCCTTTTATTTCTTCAAAATGCATTTTGTTGTGTACATTAGTGAGGATGTAAATGTCATGGAGCWACCATTTTATAGTTCAGTATTAAAAAGGACAATACTAGTCATAGTTTGGAACAGTTCAGGAAGCTGCAAAGCAGTTTTTGGAACAAGAATTTATGGAAATGTTCTGTTCAAGTACRTGTATTTACATATTTCCTACCATCTCAGCAGCACTGTGCAATATATTCTGGTTTGCAGATTAGAACTGGAGTTTTTGACATTGAGAAGGGGATGTAACTTCATGAAAATACATTTTGTATGTAATATGAGCTACATTTTCGAAATTCTATTCGGTAAGATGTCTAACCAGACATCAAAGTGCATACAAACATGTTTTGCTGAATAAGGGCTACTTAATAGTTTTGAGTTCTGAGAGTAATTATAAACAAGTATTCTACTGGTTTCAGTGATCTCATCAAACCAACAGCAAATTCCATTAATTTTGCAGTGGATAGAATTTCACCTCTGAAACTTAAAACATTATTTGGGTCCAAAACAATACATGCTTTGAAATTGGAATTTAATTTGGCATCTTCCAGAAGACAGACAAACTATTCCATGCTATTCACCCCCCTTCTACCTCCTTCCCTCCCCTCAGACTTTAAGGCTGCAAATAAATCTTTTCAATTCCTAGTAAAATCTGTATAATTTAAATAATCTCTGCAACTAATGAGCATTTTATGTTAGCACCATTTTCTTGTCTTTTAGATGTTTTCTATTGGTTGTTCTTGGTAATCAGTGTATATTCAGCTCCATTCAACACGGAAAATTCTCCCAAGACCTGGAGCTTAATGCTAACTTGTTATGGTCCAGTCATAGATTTAATAGAGGCTGTCCAATTTCCTCTGTTAGTGATATGCAATCCTATGCATGCCTATCCCCATGATGTACCTGAGCTCTGAAGCCCCCCATTTACATTAGRGTTGCCTCTGTTCCTCTTTAGCCTTACTTACCTATGCATAAGTATTAACATGCAACTCTCTTTAACTGATGTCACTGAGTCTTCCATCTCTTATTTTCCTTAGCTTAAGAAAAATTTATCARTGATGTTCTTCAACTTAGTAAGCCATTATATTGCAAATTTAAGATGTGGTGAATTCAAGGTGAAAGTCTTGTCAAAATCACTGACAKCAAAAAGTAACTCATCTCGGGTTTGCTCTGTGGCTGCTCCAGTTTACACTGAAGAATGAAGTAAAGCTGGCTTGTAATCAAGGTTTCAGAAAGCACTGTAGACTAGATATTTCCGTGTAACAGATTGGTGAGATTGTTTTCTATCAGAAGTAAAAGCTGAAACCTTGGATAAAATGTTCCAGTTAATGCATTCAGGATAGAGGGAATTTTCTTTCTGGGAAAAAGTGAATCTTGTATGAATGCTAAAGTAATTTATAACTGCAAACTGATATCTGTAGAAATTTAAAACTGTGAGAGTCAGCTAATTAATATCTATCTGATAAAGAGGATTAGATGTCTATGACTTCCAAGAACAGCTACCTCCTACTATGTGTAATAAAAATTTTGTTTTCTGATTATATATTCAAAGTTTACTTCCTCTAGGGTAACGTTCCCCATAGCTTTATGTTTCTTAAAATTATTAGCATGATCATTATCCCTAAACAAATCTGCTTCTTATCAGATAAGCATTGATGTTTAAATCTGCCCTATAAAAAAGACAGATATATCTGGGAATATGTCAGTGTGACAAACGTTAGTGTTTTAGTTTGGAACAGAAGTGTGTTTTTCAAGTGAATAGCGCTACTGTCTTTGCTTGCTGTGCTTTGGTTGATGTTGTGGAGAAGTCTCTGAGTGCTTGAATTGGATTCCTCTCAGACAAAACTAAATTACAGATGCTCTCCAGGAGTGTGCTCAATTCACATCAGCCATCAGTGGGCATTTGGTCCCTTGAGCCAGAGTAGAGCTAGTTGAAATAACCTATAAAATTCATACAGTGTGGGCAGTAAGTTCTCAACCCAATTATTCAGATTTGCCGATCTTCTCTTGTTTGTCTCTGCTAACTGCTAAATACACATGGTCTTATACTACCAAAATCCAAAGATTTTTGACTATTTTTAAGATCTGTTATTTTTTTAATAACACCAAATCCCTTAAATTTGCTAGACAGAGCAATAGAAGCTGTGGGGGCCCAATTAAAATCTCAATGGCTAAATAAAAATATTCCTATTGCCCAATAAACCACATATTCAAATGTATAGTTGGGGATTGGGAAGGGTTAGGTACTATACCTATAAAGTCACTTCTTTAAATTATGAATGCTATTAAAGACGACCAGATGTCCCACTGAGCTGATTTTGCTCCCAGTATTTTTCCTGTAGGTACTATAAGAAGTAATTATTCTAGCTTCAAAATAATGAAGTCAGCTTGGAAGGGGACAAGTTTTCAATAAACATGCCAAAAATTACCTCTTTTGTAAGTGCTATTTCTTAGATTTGGCTGAGGAAGTATTATTTGTTGTTTATTGCTTTGTGAGAAAGCCATTCCAGCTAACTAGTTTGTCAAGATTATTGACCCACAAGAAAACAGCACTCATTATAGAAGCAAAACTACAGTCTAAGCTTTAGATAATTTGATGTGAACACTGTTCACAATTCATGATACTGAAAATTATTTGTGCCAATAAATATGCTGACATGTCCCTACTTCATTTTTCAAGTCTGGCTCTGCACAGGTGGTGGGAGTTCTCAAGCCAATATTTCACAATGAGAAGAAGGGAATGGGCCAAACTATGCTCTCCAAATACCTTTCTATTTTTAATATAATATTTCTATAGCTTTTTAGCTCACTATACAAAACATCATAAACTTAACTACCTTATAATTACTTCCTTGAAAGACATCTGCATTGAAAATCTGAACAACCAAGTATACATACTTGGTTTCTACCTTCTATATGTTTCTTTATTTCTGCACTGTTCCATGATGGTCATATTGCATGTGTTTACATAAATTGAAGTATTTTTCATGTATAAGATTTCATTTCTGCTTTTCACTTTCAGTCAACTGTTGTCTTTAGGCAGAACTGAAATTTTTCTTAGTAAGTCAGTTCAAGACTTTGCAAATTAGCACTCCATTTATTTAACCTATATACCTGCTAAGCAGGGTGTTTCCAGAAGGGAAACCTACAGGAATTCCTAGAAACTTCAGTACTTTGGATTATCAGATGATGAGACAAAAGAGATGGTAGACTTCCTTTTGCCCTAAAATGTGTCTCAGTATGTTCCTATTGATGCAGAAAGACAATTGCCATTTCTTTTCTACAGTGCTGGAAAAGGTGGTTATATGGCCATGAATGGTGCTGTTGATGGATGTTTTGCACTGTATGCACTTCCCTTGCTGTTAGAAAACATGTTTTACTGGAACCATAAAGTCTGAGAACTGAAGTTATTTGTTTTAATAAGAGAAGAATGTACTAACTTTGTGATCATAGAAGCCATTAATAACCAAAGACTTAAAAACAACAAAACACCCAACAAACCCAAAACTTTTCCTGTTAACTTGATTTATCATGCCTTATGGAGTTTATTTTTCCCTTGACATCTACTATTTATTATTTAAGAGATATAAGGAGAGGGATGTTTTCAGAAAAGATTAAAAAACAAAGAGACTTAACGCTGCAGAAAGGAACTGGCATCCTATTACCATACGGCAGGAATTACAGAGAGGAATTGTTCAGAAAGGTGCTRAATAAGTGAGAAGTAATGTTATCTGTATGTATTATATTTAAAATATTGCCTGCTCCAGTTGCCTAGGAAAAATAAACAGATCAACCTCCTCTGGTTAGCACTTGCAATTTTTTTAGCCAATGAGACTTAGTTAAGCTCTCCTCCAAAATCATAAGAAATACCTAAGTTCTTGAAAATGCAAKATTATAACATAAATATAACTCAAACAATATTACATGGGTCAAGTGAATTCTGACACAGGGACAAAAATCAGGGAGGAAAGGTCCATAAACTTCAATAAGTGCTTGATAAGAAACATATCAAACCTCAAAGGTGTGGTGTTGTAGTTTAACCCCAGCCGGCAGCTAAGCACCAAACAGCTGCTCGCTCACTCCCCCCTTATGAGATGGGGGAGAGAATCAGAAGAGTAAAAGTGAGAAAACTCATGGGTTGAGATAAAGACAGTTTAATAAGTAAAGCAAAAGCTGCACAAAGCAAAAGCTGCACAAAGCAAAACAAGGAATTCATTTACTACTTCCCATCAGCAGGCAGGTGTTCAGCCGTCTCCAGGAAAGCAGGGCTCCATCACATGTAAAGGTTACTTGGGAAGACAAAAGGCTGTAACTCTGAACATCCCCCCCTTCCTTCTTCTTCCCCCAGCTTTATATGCTGAGCATGATGTCATATGGTGTGGGATATCCCTTTGGTCAATTGGGGTCAACTGTCCCAGCTGTGTCTTCTCCCAGCTTCTTGTGCACACCCAGCCTCCTCGCTGGTGGGGTGGGGTGAGAAGMAGAAAAGGCCTTGGCTGTGTGTAAGCACTGCTCACAGTAACTAGAACATCCCTGTATAATCAACACTGTTTCCAGCACAAATCCAAAGCATAGCCCCATACTAGCTACTATGAAGAAATTTAACTCTACTCCAGCCAAAACCAGCACATGTGGTTGCAGACAACAATGCTGAAGTTCAATAGAATGACAGACAAATAAAATCTTAAATTAAGCTCATACATGCTGGCATGTTACATTGACATGTAAGATATACCAATAGTCCAGCCTTGTGGCTTACATGTGGAAATTCGATACTAATGTTGGTAAATTGTTTTGTGATTGTTATTCATGGTCTATATTGCCAACAAGTTGAGTTCTACAGCATTTCATTTTGTATTTTACACTGCGCTGCATAATATATGGTCCAGTTGTAAAATGCCTTTTACCCACAAGAGAAAATTTTGCGGGCTGACATTTAAAACATTTTCAGGGCTTTCTGCCTGGTGGAAGATTACGCCTCATGTACATACAGTACATAAAGAATCTTCTATTGTGTGAGRAGATATAACTGAAAGGCAAGAGGAAATAGAAAAGTAACATAAYGGATTATTACGCAGACTCAGAGAAATAGAGAGAATGATTATCGAGAGAATGATTATCGAGTGAATGTTGCAAATTATGATGCCATATTTTGAAAAACTGTGCTCTATTTGTAGAGCACATGCAAAGAAGGGTGTGATTGTAATGTARCCTGATGAGTCTTCACCAGGCAACTGGTGAAATTTAGAGCAATAGAACTTATTTTGAGTTATTTTGATCCAGACAGACCCACTTCACAGACTGAACAATAACCCTCCACAAAAAGCCTGRTAGAAAAGAGACATACTAACTTAGCATCATGAAAAGTTGTTTATGGCATGAAAAAAAATGAAGTCTTCATAAATCTTTGTGGAAAACCACAAAGAACTGCAGTAGCCAGCAGCAAGTGGTTGTAGTTTCTCTACTATCAGCATCATAAATAGCTGGACATGTGACCCAGAMATTTCTACATTTATGAGGGATGAACAATGAAAGGAGAAGAGGAATATGGGATGTACTTTTTTTAACAAGTGAGACAACACTATCTGCATGTAAAGTACAGCCTTCCTCATCACAAATACACACAAGCATGCACCCCATGTGCACTTCAGAAATTTATATAAGTTTAAGATTCATYGAGCATGAGTTCCCTCACTTACTTGAATCTCTTTGCATAGCTCAGGAGAGTAGATATCACTACAAAATGTGACCAGGCTGGAATTTTAGTTAAGACAATGCAGTTGTCTTCTGCAATTGATGATTTTGGTAAGCAGCAGGAAGTAGTGGGATCACATGGGTTATTAGGGATGGAGCATCAATAGTAATCTGTAATGCAGATGCATCAAGGGCACACTGCAAAGCAGTGCTGATTGGAGACATGTGTCATCTCCTAAATATGATGGTGCCAGACATGTAGTAGGTGTAAGTATGGCACAGGTCCAAATTTGTAATATGTGCAAGTAAAAAACAGGCCTAGTGATCTCAGTAATTGCTGAAGGAACCTTCTTTAGTCTGATTCTGTAGGTTCTGGAAAATAAGTCCTCATGGAGAACAGGAGCACGAAGTTGTTCAAAGAGCTTTCTAATTCTGTAGAACTGAGAAAAGAAGGAGAGAGAAACTCAATGGATAATTTATAGGATCTCACTCAGACTCATAAGGTAATTGGCAGGTGACTTCTTTTACATGCTTTCCCAAAGAATCTTTGTGGTGTCAAGTAAGCTGTTCATTGCATAATTTCTCTCAGTATAAGAGGCAGGAAGGTGATGCTATGTTTGTGAAAAGCTAAAGCTAAAAATGCATAATGTAGCTTTTAAAGATGGGACAGGAGATAACAAGGAGGAATTAGGGAGAACCAAAGGTCAGGTGAGATCAGTCKGGAAAAAGTGGTTCATCTGTCAAAGAAGGGGAGTAGTAGAAATGGGAGGGAATATTTTTTGTTTCTGTGGCCTTCAAAATGGCTTTTAACCATTATGAGGTCTGTTAGCCTTCTTTGCCACAAGGGTACATTGCTGCATCAGGATCAACTTCTTGTCAACCAGGAACCCCAGGCCCTCTTCTGCCAAGCTGTGAACAGAACTTATGACTATCCCATTTGTTTAAATATTCCCTAACCTGGTCCTTCTCCATCRAGGTTAAGTCCTTCTTGCTCTGGACTTTGCTACTGAGATTACTGAGTGCCAGTCTTGCCAGTAAAGAGTAAGGTGAAGGCAATGCTGGATACCTTGGCCTTTTCCTTTCCTTTCACCAGCCCCTCTGCCCTATTCAGCAGCAGGCCCACATTTTCCCTAGTCTTCCTTTTGTTGCTGGTGTACACATCAAAGCCCTTCTTGTTGACCTACATGTCCCTTGAAGATTCAACTCCAGAACAACTTCAGCTTTCCTAACCCTGCACACTCAGATAACATCTGTATTCCTCCTGGGTCACCTGTCCCTGCTTCCACCTCCTGTATGCTTCATTTTTACACCTGATTTTTGTCAGGAGCTCCTTGTTCATCCATGCAGGCCCTTTGCCACCTTTACTTGATCTCTTACTCATAGGATGGACCATTCTTGAGCTTGGAGGAGGTGATCCTTGAAAACCAACTAGCTCTCCTGGTCCCCTCCTCTCTCTAGGACAGTCTCCCATGGGATTCTTCCAAGCAGGTGCCCAAACAGATCAAAATCGTCTCTCCTAAAGTCCAGGGTTGTCATCTTGYTGTTTCCCTTGTTTCGTCTTCTCAGGATCCTGATCTCCATCATCTCATTATCACTGCAGCCAAGGCTACTCTCCCAACCTTTACATAACCAACCAGTTCTTTCTTGTTTGTAAGTATGAAGTCTAGTAGAGCATCTCCCCACAYTGGCTTCTGTATCACCTGTGTCAGAAAGTTGTCATCAATGCACTCCAGAAACTTGTGCCCTTTCCTATGCCCGCTGTGTTGTCTCTCCAGCAGATAGTGGTGGTTGAAGTCCCTCATGAGGGCGAGAGCCTGTGAACATGAGGCTTCTTCCAGTTGTCTAAGAAGGCCGCACCTAMTTCATCCTGATCAGGCAGTCAGTAGCAGACACCCACCCCAATGTTGCCTATGTTTGCTTACCAGTCCATCAGCTCTTAGCTGGCTCACTGTTTGCCCCCAGCTTAGTTCCATGCATTCCTGCTACTCTCATGCAAAGGGTTACCCTCCCTCCTCACCTAACTGGCCTATCCTTCTTAAAGAGCCTGTATCCTTCATGGTAGCACTCYAGGCATGTAAGTTGTCCCACCATGCGGCTGTGATCCCACTGAGTTCATAACTCTGCAACTGCATGCAGACCTCCAATTCTTCTTGTTTGTTCTCTGTGCTGCGTGCATAAGTGCAGGGTCTTTGGAGAGGCACCCAGTCATGCTGATTTCACAGAAAAGGCACAAGAGCTTTTCCTGTGATACTGTCCTGTAGACATTGACATAGTTATGTGCATGTGCTTGAAGTGGACCCCTTTTAGCCCTGTTTGTTATCAGAAGGTTTCTTCTGCCCATAGTGCTTTTCTTGCCAGMCTGGTCCACCACTTCCTCCATTGATTGTTGGTCATCATCTCCCTCCCCTGTCATTCCTAGTTTAAAGTTATTCTTACCAAACTGGTCAGTCTGTTGGCAGAGATGCTTTTGCCCCACTTGGTAAGGTAGGTCCATAAAAGGTGTTTACTTTTTGTTATGGAAATATAATCTTAATTCCATTAYACTAAATCTTAAATACAATTTTACAGCTACCTTTGTCATTGAAGAATAAATCAATGCTGTGTTAAACACTTAAATAAAATCTTAGTGCATTGGTTTTCTGAGATACTAAGATGGTATTAAAGCTTCCTGCACAAAGGAAGTCTAATTCCTAAGACTCTGTGTGGCAGTCAATTGAACAAGTGTCATTACGCTGAGCTAATGTTTGTCCAAACATGCATGTGAGAGAGGACAATTATAGCACCTGGCTGACTAAGGTCAGCATGCTTGTACTGAACACCTATTCATAGGAAAAAAATTGGGGTTTTAGTACTGATAGGAAAATGGCTGACCAATTTGTCTTTGGGGTAGAATTATGGCAGCCCAGTGCCATTTAAGATTCTTGTTTTATTCACTTTTTTTATCTCCAAAAGTTTTAGCGGTCTTGATATTCAAATAGGCTGCAGATTAAGTTTAAGCATAATAGCTTTTTGCAAGGGAGTATCACACCTGAGTTATGTTCCCTGGTACTTGTATCTTTACTTCTCTGCTCTTTTTTTCCTTTTTCAGTTTCCTGATGATTATTTTTCTCTCTCTTCTCTTGTTGCTCCTTTAAATTTTATTTTCCTGTTTGCTAAATGAACCAGGAACTTTTTAAGCTATAGTATGTCAATATATTGTAATTCAGGGAGAAGAAACATCTTCACTTCCTATCTCTTAGAAAACTAAATATTGCAGATCTGTAGTTTTTGTCAAGTATAACCTCTTGGTTACTATTTCTTCAGACAAATGAATTACAGTTAATAGAAAAGCTTAAAATAGCCTCACAAGGTGCATGATAAGACTTTAAAMCAAAAGTTTTTGCTTCTCTATGACCTTGAAGTTTATGTAGTTATTTACACGTCTGTGAAGTCACTGAAAAAATCCCTGATGACAAAATTACTATTTTGTCACTTTGRAATATAAAGTTTACCTGAGTTTTATTAAGGCCATTGAAGAAACATGCTTAGAAAATCAGTTGTTCTCCACACTTGCAATATTAATTGCTGACTGAGCATATTTTAGAATAGAATCATTTTTTTAATTTTAATTTTTATTTTTATTTTAAGAACAGTGAAATTCCTTTCCACATGTACTTTAAAACCCCTGTTGTTCTTTATGATAACTCCTTTAATTATTTACAGTCATAGTCATACTTTCTTGATCAGTCTTGCCTGGGCTAGGTTGTGGTAACTGTGATTACTGAGGGATCAAAAGCAGATTAAAGGAGAAAATCATTCAAAGCCAAGTCCTAACTGTCAGACCACAATGCTACAATTAACTTATTTCCAGCTCTACATTTTCTTTTTCTTTCTGTCAGAAAAGGTACCATTCCTTTCTCTTTTACTCTTTTGATGTAGTGTCACCGTAAGGTTAATGATGTCACACAGAAAATCTTGAACATTATAAACTTTCTTCATTTTTTTTACTATTGAAAATATATTTCATAACCCTTAAATTTTCCTTATGGTTAGCTGTTGGAATTCACAGTATGTATTACACAAATCTTGTCTGGGCAGTTGTTACTCAGGGAAAGTCATACAAATCACCATTTACATGTTCTATAAAAGGAAAAAAACAGTGTGTCTTGCTAGACACTGATTTTCTTCTCCGCCTGCAGAACACACTTGAAAAATATTCCGATGTAAATGTAGCTACTGTATCTAAAAGCTTTTTAAAAGCCATATAAAACTACTTGAGACAGCAATAATAGTCTTTACTTCACCAGCAGTGAGAACAGAATGTGCAGTCAACAGCAATATAGTAAAAACAGAAAAAAAAATTCAGGAACTTCACTAGATTAATTCTCATACTGTGTCAATCAAATTGTATTACCTGAGCTTTTGGGAAATGAGTGTCCCTAAAGGATTTTGTGATATGTCAATAATCTTGCTAAGTTTTTGAATATTCTGTTTAATATACAGGTATATAAGAAAGTCAACTGTCATCTGATGTGTCATATAATTGTAACCATAATCCTAATACAGAAGGGTAGTAATACTGTCCTGAATAGGCACAAGCTATACAGAAACATTCTTCTGCTTCTATAAGTCTCTCCTTTTCCAACTGTGGACTGCTGACAGCAAGTAAAATGTCTAAGTGTAGCTATTTTWAAAAAAATCCTGCTATTATTTTTTCCATTAAAGAAGGTTATTTTGTAGCAGGTTGAGGTATGGTTACTATAGCAGGAGTGCATCCTGCTTTTAATTTTTCTTCTGTTCTTTTGTCCAAAAAAACCCTTATGAAAGGTGCTGAGAGATTTAGATGGGGGGAGGTGCTTCTCTATGTGTAAATAAAGGACAGAACTGAGACAATGCAGCAATATTCTCTGAGTACATTTGGAAGTCGCTTGGATTATTAGATATCCACTGGGAATTTGAACCTTTTGCAYTTTTTCTGCTTCAGAGTGATGTATGGAAGAATGAACTTTCAGTGGCATTCCTGCCTCAAATGAGAGTTATTAATATGACCACGTGCCTGTGCATATGTTACTTCAAYATGAAAGCAGCAGCAACTGGCTTAGCCAGGCATCAAAAAAGTGTAATGAACTGTATTTATAGCTTGGATTAAGGTTTGACTTACACAAGTAGGAAGGAAAGAGATTTAGATGGATGGAAAAACACTCGTCTTGTGTTTATTCTTCCCTGACATAATTTTAAAATGTCACTTAAAGTAGAATGTATCCTTGGGCTATCTATTCTGTAAGTATATAATTACAGATGACCAACAAATGTTGAGCTGTTCTAGTRCTATGAATGAGTATTTGGGTATGTCCTAATATGATAGACTTAATGAATACATTTGTCACATTTAAATTAGAGCATTTATTACAGAAGAAAAGAAAAAACTTTATTTATGACACTGAATATTTAAACAAAGTTTGTTCTTATTCTCTTGGGACTTCCACAATCCAACAGCCTAAATTAAAAATGAAAAACTGAAGGAAGAAAAGGAAGAAATAAGATTCTTTTGGCAGGTGGGTTAGGAAAGGAACATGTGGTGGTGCATTTCCCCCCTTTTCCCTGGGCCACTCTATGATCTCAGGAACTCCTGTTAGAACTTAGCCATTGTGTAACGAGTTGGGTAGTTGAGCGTCCCTTGACTGTTCCAGGCACTCTTGCATGGCTAAGGTGGAGAGCGGCACTGACCATACCAGGAACACCAGCTACCTGATCAAGGTAGGGAACAAGAATGGGSGATAATTCGTCATCTCTGACAGCCCTGAAGCATTCTCTACCTGGATCATAGCTCAAGTGGAACGGTATCATGGTTACTGTGGAACAATACCATAATTACTATCCTGGACCCCCCCGGATAGTGGCCAAGATGGAAATTTACCGATGACTAAAGCCATTCATCTTGCAAACCTATAAACAGCGGTCCCAAGCAAGACCCTTTGAGTTCTCCTGAACCGCAGCAGGCTGCTCCTAGAGTCTCCCTATGAGTGGGACACCTCTCAGAGTTCGCAAGCGCTCAAGTTTGTGATATTCAGAGGACCGCTGGGACCTGGGCTGATACACTCCTCAGCCGAGACACTACTCGGGGCTCAACCCTTCGCCTGTAGAGAAATGCCAAGACATTGCCTCAGTCTTCCGTAGTCAGACCGGTGATCCTCAGRGTATTCAGCCCCCTGAGCTGGAAGACAAGGACAACCCCCATAATCCAAGAGGAAGTCGTTAACGACCTGCTATGCCACCTGGGCACTCACAGTTCTATGGGGCCAGATGGGATCCACCCRAGGGTACTGAGGGAGCTGGTGGAGGAGCTTGCCAAGCCACTCTCCACCATTTATCAACGGTGGTCCTGGTTAACAGGGGAGGTCCCGGACGACTGGAGGCTTGCCAACGTGACGCCCATTTACAAGAAGGGCCAGAAGRAGGATCCGGGGAACTACAGGCCTGTCACCCTGACCTTGGTACCGGGGAAGATTATGGAGCGGTTCATGTTGGGGGCACTCACAAGGTAGGTGCAGGACAACCAGGGCATCGGGCCCAGGCAGCATGGGTTCATGAAGGGCAGGTCCTGCTTGACCAACCTGATCTCCTTCTACGACCGGGTGACCTGCCTAATGGATGAGGGGAAGGCTGTGGATGTGGTTTACCTGGACTTCAGCAAAGCCTTTGACACTGTCTCCCACAGCATTCTCCTGGAGAAGCTGGTGGCTCATGGCTTGGATGGGTGTACTCTTCGCTGGGTAAAAAACTGGCTGRACAGCCGAGCCCAGGGAGTTGTGGTGAATGGAGTTAAATCCACTTGGCGGCTGGTGACAAACGGTGTACCCCAGGGTTCACCTTTGGGGCTGAAGATATTTTTGTTTAATATCTTTATCAATGATCTGGACAAGGGGATTGAGTGCTCCCTCAGTAAGTTTGCAGACGACACCAAGTTGGGCGGCAGTGTTGATCTGCCTGAGGGTAGGAAGGCTCTGCAGAGGGATCTG
>JASVER010000005.1:151294-168069 GCA_030449065.1 Oceanodroma leucorhoa | reverse complement strand
TACTGTATTTTTTTATTCTTTCTCCAGTGAATAAGTACCTTCTTCAAGTAATACATCTTCCAGAACCAAGAGGATTTAAATGGTTAGGGAGTTTTAGACAGCTTGGCTTATGCTGGCTACTGATCTTTCTGAGGTTTCTTGGATTTGCCTGAAAAGCCAAGGAACAGGGCAGGTAGCAAAATTGATTTGCAYATTTTTTTCAAAATAAGCAATCACTTCCTCTGGATAGCTCTGTAGAAGTATTGACCAGCTCTTTCTTTTCTTTTGTTGTTTTTTGTTTTTAATGGTCATTTCATTAGTATATCTCAAAAAAAAAAATACAGTTATTTCATTAGTAGATCTTAAAATACTTTACCAACAAATGCAATAACATTCTCCAATTCTTATAGATGAAGAAAATGAAGTACAGAAAAAAGGAGGGGAGTTGCTTGGTTACTGTCACTGAAGGCCACTTTTGAATTTCATTTTCCTCTGGTGAAATTTATTTTTTTTTCCCAGAGGGAGTGTTCTCTGTGTCATGATTATATATGGGGGGTGGGGGGAAAGAAGCTGATTTCAACTTGGTAGGAAATTATCAGAGTATCATGGTAACCAGGCTTGTATTCCTGAAGACTTTTGAATCTGTTCTCATGCTGATGATTTTTGTCCACTCATGCTCATAACGGGCACATTCTTCTAATATATTTWAAAAAAACCCCAACAATTTAGTCTTTGCTTGGGCTCATGGATAGTCCCGCAGCAACATTATATAGACAGAATAACATATTTTTATTTCTATATGTTATAATGCATCAACTAAAGTCACATGTTCACAGTTAAGGATATTTCATGTCTTTAGGACATTGAATTAATGTATGTTGTGAAAGTGTCTTTTAAATTATATGTAAATGTTTTTTGACTAATACTTGAATGAGCTACTTGTAATACTTTTTGTAGTTCAACTTACTACTGCTTATAAGAATCTTGATAACCTTCAATTAAAGATTACTAGAGGCAAAGGTACCTCTTGGTGTTTTTTTTTTTTAGTGGCACTTGCCTTATAGGAACAGTAATAGGAGCAAAAATTGCTCCTTGCTGAAGCAATTTTCCTGTTCTGATAGATTAGTCCTGAGGTATGCAGTTCCTTCTTTTAAATAAAAGAAAGTAAAGGATGCTGCTTCTATACCAGATCAAGGCAAGTCAGACACAGAGGTAATGGGAGACAGACTGAGGAAGCAATCTTTGATTTGAGCCCAGCTGTTCCTCAAAATTAAGCTCGAGTGACACTGCCTGGATCATCAAGAGGTGTAGCTTCTGTTGGGTTCTGAGGCAGTCAGTGATGCTTATTAAATGAGTTAATCAGGAAATTGAGTACAGAGAATTATTTTCTTATACTAACAATTATTTTCAACAGTCTATTTATCTAGAAATAGTGTTTCTGGTTGGAAAGATCTGTGCTCATAAATATGTTAATTAAATGGYAGTATGCAATATACTCTAATTATAGTTTTATGTTCCTAAATATAACGCAGAAAGTTGTGTGAATTCAGTCATAACTATATGTCTATTTTTAGCCACATACTACCTTAGACTATGTGTGATAAGAAACTTTCTGTGGTAGAAACTCTTCTAAACAATGTGATGATAAAGTTAGTGCTGATAGATAAACATATAAAAGTATTTTCAAGTTAATTCTTACACCAATTTTTCCTATGGCTTTTTCCAAGGCACTTTTGTTCATGCTAGAAGATCCTTTTGGAATCTAGCTCTAGTCGCAAAACAACTAGCTTCAGATGTACTTTAACGGTGACCATGTCTAGTCTACATTCGTGAGTTTTTTCAAAAAGCAAGGAAGCCATGTTACTAGCCCCTTAATTTAAATGCTTATTTTATTCCAAAGACCAATCAAATATTAATTTCTTTTGTCAGCTACAGATAGAGAAATCAGAAATATTTATATGCAGGGAATTCAGAGGTAGTGCTTGGCATTATTCCCTGGGTTGCACAGATGTAAGTGTTTAATAATGCTTTTGATAATTGTATCCAAACACATTTATATTGTGACACTAAGCAATTTCTTATATATGTGTCTATCATTTATTCTAGAGTATGCTTCTCAAGACAGAAAAATTTCAAGGTCTAAAATTTTGAAGTTATTAATACAACTTTTGTTTATGAAGAAGGACATAAATGGACATGAGTGGAATGATCATTTTATTCTAACCTTAATATTATGTATATAAAATTGAGATTTAGTGTCTGTAGTTTGTTCAGTAGACATGTTTATGTGTCTCATTTTATTGTGATACAGCAGTAAAGAAAAAYGGTTTTCTAAAGAGTAATCTGTATAAGGGAGTTTTAAATTCATCTGTGCTGCCCATTTAGGCATGCTCAACAGATTACTCATTTGAAGACATTTTGTGCGGCAAAAYAGTAGCTCTTTGCCTTCACCAGTTCACTAGTTTATTTCTTATATTAGATGATCCCTCATTAAATAACTGGAAGGTAAGTCAGAAGCATGAAGATTTTCCTCTGGTTCTCTATATATAGAGTTAGGCTATGAGCAATTTTTCTTAAATTTGCTCTGACCATTTGTTCTGCTTGAAGCACTTGGTTGCTGAGGATGGAAAAATGTTTTTATTTATTCTAAGAATTAGTTTGTGATTATGAGTGCCAGTAGCTGAAATATACAAGCCATTCTGCTAAGGGATAGCAGGACAGGTTATTAGGTGTTTGTATGGGAAGTATTTCTACTTAGCAGTATCAAGCAAATATTCTCAGTAGAGATCACAGTATATTAGAATTTGTGCTAAATGGCACTTTCAGTGAGATGCAACATTAAGATCAAGCCAAACCTAGGAAACTATTGAGACAAACCCCAGGAAGCAGGCGATTTGAGTTTAACATTAAAAGGCTATGGTAGTATGTGAATGTTTCTGAAAGTAATCCACACCACTATGTTAAAAATCATTAGCAAGTATAATTTATGCATAAACACTTTGTTTCTATTCCATGGGGACGAAGATGTCTCTAGATGTTTTGTTGTTGAAGGCCTGCCCRGTTTTTCTTCTTCTGGAATGATAAGATGTGCATTACCAATTAAAGGAAAACATAAAATTGTTCCCACACTTTTCCCACCATGTGCAGGCAATAAAAGTTATTAGGAGGACACTTGCTACTTCTGTATTGTCAGATTCACCACAGGGCAACCTTCAGCATCCCAGGTGGGATTAGGCCTGTTGGTGATCAGAGGGTTGGCTCATGACCAGAATCAAATAAACCTAAGTATCTTCCTAAGTGCTGTAGAGTTGACCTCAGTTTTATGTTTCTAAATATCTGCATTTATTCCAAATTCTGTGGTCATCTGGAAGGAAACACTATTTTCATTTTTTTTATTATGTGGGGAAGGGAAGGAAAGCTGAACAAGAATAAAGAGTTATTTTAAATCTATCCAGAAGCCATATGTTTCTTCTATATGCTGAAATAAACAGTATCATTCCCACTTCTACTATATTTATTATTATAGCATCTGAGCAGAAGTTAAACTTGCTGATTTAAAGATTAAAGGAATTAAACTGATGCTTTTCTATCCCACTCCATACAACATATTCAAATGGATTCACTAGATGATATTATTTAGTTTCCCAGATTATAATTCAGGTTACATACATTGTTTGTTTGTTTGTTTGTTTTAATTTTAATTTTAATTCAAGGTTGCTCAGCTCAAAAAGCAATAA
This sequence comes from Oceanodroma leucorhoa, assembly GCA_030449065.1. Classification (NCBI taxonomy): domain Eukaryota; kingdom Metazoa; phylum Chordata; class Aves; order Procellariiformes; genus Oceanodroma; species Oceanodroma leucorhoa. The sequence continues at coordinate 164,353 of JASVER010000005.1, read as the reverse complement.
TGGATAATTCTTGTATAATAATTTGAATATATACATCTCTGTATGTTTCTTTTTTCTTCATACTTTGAAGTATTTATAAAAAATTATTTGTAATTTTGTCATGTATATTTTGTTGCATAGTGTCATGGTTTAACCCCAGTTGGCAACTAAGCACCATGCAGCTGCTTGCTCACCCTCCCCACCCCTAGTGGGATGGGGAAGAGTATTGGAAAAGCAAAAGTAAGAACATTCATGGGTTGAGATAAGAACAGTTTAATACTTGAAATAAAATACTTGAAATACTTGAAAAAAAACAATAATAATAAATTGTAATGAAAAGTAAAACAACAAAAAAGAGAGAGAGAGGAACAAAACCCAGGGAAAAAAACAAGTGATGCAACCACTCACCACCTGCCAACATATGCCCAGCCAGTCGCCAAGCAGCGACTTGTCGCCCCCCCAGCTYATATAAACTGAGCATGACATCATATGGTGTGGAACATCCCTTCAGCCAGTTTGGATCACCTGTCTTGGCTGTGCCCCCTCCCAGCTTCTTGTGCACCTGGCAGAGCATGGGAAGCCGAAAAGTCCTTGACTAGTGTAAGCACTACTTAGCAATAACTAAACCTTCAGTGTGTTATCAACATTCTTCTCATTCTAAATCCAAAACACAGCATTATACCAGCTACTAGGAAGAAAATTAACTCTATCCCAGATGAAACCAGGACATGTACTGAATTTGGGGGCATTATGACTGATGAACAAGATGTTTGGAAAAAAATCTGGGATACCCTGAGAAAAGCATGAAAGATTTAGCCTTAAAAGTTTTTAGATTAAGTAGATTCCCTCTAAGAGTGTGATTATGTGAAGGAGAAAAAAAAAATAGAAAAAGAAAAATCTGCTCAATATTTGAATGGGTTTGCTTTTTATTTTGCTAATTAGGCTTAATTTCTACTCTCACAGCCATGCTTAACTACAGAGAAGACAGGCTGACAGAATGTCTTTAAATCTTTTATTGACTGAAGATTAAAAACCAAATCACTAAGACACTGAAATTTTCTATCATCAGCTGCCTCCTGGCTGCACGTGGCTTCATACTCTTACTGAAAACAGTGCTGTTTGTACAAAATGCTGCACCAGCTGAAGGGTGTTACAGCATTAATCTCTSACCAAACAATCCAGCAGGCAGGAATCCTTTTAAATTGTGTTATTACAGAGTAGGATGAATACACTTGGGATGAAGATGCATATTGTTCTATCTGTTGTGGGTCAGAGTAAATGGTTCTTTAAYTCTGAAGGAATATTTCTAGATCAAATGAGCTCTGAACTGTAGAAACGTAAGAAGCTACTTCAACCCTGGGGTCTTGTTTCTTAGTCAGAAGGACTAGTGAGGATCAGATGTGTTAGAACAGCCATGTCTGCTTGGATTTGCTTATAGGAGAGTTGCAATGCTGACTGCACAGCTGCTAYATCAGTGTCTGCAAAATAATGGTGATGCAATAAAATCCCAGTTACCAGGCATGGAAAACAGACAATATACAAATGAACAGAAATAACTTAATTTCTGGTAAAGTACCAAAACTTATAAATTTGAAGAGAGCTCTTCTATCTCAAGCTAGTGTATGTGTTGTAGCTGTGAATGAGGAGAGTCAGCCTTGTGACTTGGCCACCTATATCAGAATTAGCTACTTCTATTAGTAAAGAGCTTTGGGAGCAACAGTGGAAGTTAAAAGCCCTAATGCACTCAAACTGTAGAAATATGGGGCACCTTTTTGCCATTGCCACGAATGGCCCATGATTGGTATTTTTTGTTCTTGTTATCTTTGAAATTTTCCTAAACTTTATTGATGGAATGTTTTAACTGTATGTGTTTGTTGAAGAAAAAGAAGGATAAAAGGTAATTAAACAAAGGTGAAATCAAGAAGTTTTTTATTCTCAAAAAACCCTGCTTAATACCTCAGATTCCCTAGTGCCTTTTTATCCCAGGGTATATATGTACACTTTATGTTAAGTTGGAGTTTGAACTGCAATTCACTTTGAATCCATACTAAAATGTACTTTATAAGCTGAGTCTTACAACTTTTCGGGTGCCTTAGGTTAGAGCAAATAAACACACAGGTCTTGATTGTCAGATGGAAGAAATGGCAAGTCGAAGTATCAAAGTGGCTTAGGAAACAATCTATGCCTTGAAAAGATGCCAACTAGAAATAATGAGGCTAGCTACTGCTTCCCAGGAATTGTGTGATGAAAGGATCCTAAAGTTAGTCTTCAGTTGTAGCTGAATCTCTGCCTTCCACCTGARAGCTGAAACAGTTTTTTTCCTCTCTATTTCAATCCAATGATAAACAGGTTAATTTAAACCATCATGAGAGCAGCGCAGGAGCATTCACTCAGATAATTGTCTTGTTTGCTGCTGGCTATTGCTTGTTAATGAGTCCTGTGCCTCCTTACTGCAATCTGAGATCCTCCCCTATTTGTGGACACAACAGCAGTGATGTCTGGGGAAGTTTTGATGGGTTGTCTGGAAGAAAGTAAAATGACTCATCCATTACAGTTTACCTTGAGTTAAACACTAGCAACAGGTTGGAGTAATGAGAAGAAACAGGCTCCTATCAAGCAAACCTAGCTGCACTCAGATCTCTGCAATAGGAGTTTCCACTGATGCCCTCAATGTAAATAGTAGGGTGGTTGTTTTCTTTCGGTTTTCTTTCCTTTTTTGTTCCCTCAGATGTCTTTGTTATGTACCTTATTAATCTAATTTTCCTGATAAAAACCATCTCATCTGCATTATCTCCCGCTTTACTCTTCCTGCCAATCACTAGGGCTGGCACCGAATCTGCATTATGCAGCTCTCACAGCTACAGCCCTTTGCCTTCCTTTCCCTGCTTCCCAGGCTTTGAAGCTCTGAAATGGAGGCTGACATTAGGTAGGGCAAGACAATAACAAAAGAGTAAGGGAAATCATGCCGTGCAGCAAGGTCACTTCAACCTCGGATACTTCTTTCTTACTCACCTCCATCACAGCTTTCTGCGACATAATGGGTATAGTTAGTTTCCATTTCCGCAGGTGCTTTGACATTGTATCACTCAACATTTCAGATTAGTTGTCCAACAGTTTGTCAAGATCCAGTATATGACCMTTTTAATGGCCTCAAGTTGCACCAGGGAAGGTTTAGATTGGACATTAGGAAAAATTTCTTCACCAAAAGGTTTGTCAAGCACTGGAACAGGCTGCCCAGAGAAGTGGTGGAGTCACCATCACTGGAGGCATTTAAAAGACGTGTAGATGTGGCGCTTCGGGACATGGTTTAGTGGGCATGGTGGTGTTGGGTCGACAGTTGGACTTGATGATCTTAGGGGTCCTTTCCAACCTTAATGATTCTATGATTCTTTTCCCAAGGTGTGGTTGTAGTTCAAATGTCTACCTGACTCAATGAAGGGTGGGAAAGAAAGTGATCATCAGCATCAAAGACAGTTGTCCCATTTCTATTGCTGTGTGAAAGAAAGACAATTTTCTTCTCCAGGACTATCAGCTGCCAGACAATCAAAACTTTAGTATCTTACTAACCACCAGAAAATAACAGACTAAACCTGAGCCATCCACAGAAACAAACATAAATTATACAGGAACTGATAAAGGTGTATTTCATAAATGGTGGGCTGCCATTTTTGCATGTGGTATGTTTTGTCTCAGATTTTGTTATTAAAAAAAAGAAAATAACATTTAGTTTTCATCTCTATGTCAAGTGATATGACACTTAATCTGTCTTACATAGTATCTGCAGTAATGTATCAAATCCAGGGACCTTTGCATTAGATCCCTTAAACCTTTACCAATCATGTACTGGGATCTACAATGGAAGCATTTCTTTTGCATGTAGCATTTCTTCAGCTGTAATAAAGACCTTCTTTAGAGCTAAAGAGATCCCATGTACACCAGACCCAACTTTTGAAAGTTCTGTTCAAAATGTAACAAAGTCATGTGACTCTTCTGCCGAATGCCTTTGGCAATTTGTGAGCAGCAGTTGATTTTATTTTCATTCAGAATTAATTTCAGCCCAGAGACCAAGGAGTGAGCAGTCATAAAGAAATTTATTTCTAGGTGAGGACTGACATGCATCTTCAGAGTAATTTGGAGAGCTTCACTTTCATTTATTATCCTGCACTTGCTCTTTTGGGATCTGGGATCCTAGCTTCTATCACTAATAGTATACAAGTGCTCAATCAGCTTCTTGAAACTGGAGGGTGAAGAACAGAGCAGAGGGAGGAGGATTCCTGTTTTGTAATTTCAACTACAGCTGAGTAATTCAATCTTGAAATAAATGGAGTGTGTTATTCATTAGTGTTCTCAGCCTGAAACTTTTCTTTAGCTATAAACCTGTTTTAAATATTTAAGAGAAAAATACTTCTGACTTGGAGAAACAATACATTGATGAAAGTTTCTACTGTTTTTACATAAAAAGCATATTTCAAGTGGTTAAATTACATATGTGACACTTTTTCTTTAGTGAGTTAATTTTGTAACTTTAATTATTTGTTAGTGACATGAATTTTATCTACCGTTCTGAAACTGTAAGTGTAAAAATTTGGACTGAATTGCAAATTAACAGTACTTGCTAACTGCCACATAATGACACTAGCCTTCCTTGCATGAAGATAGATTTTAAGGGGAAAAAATGCCCAGAATAAGCATGCCAGAATAAGCAACAGATAAAATGTTCAGTGACAATGTTTTGACAAAAACATAAAATAGAAAAATATTCATCCAAGTTAAAGATGAGGCATAATATCTTGCTTTGATCAGTGATGTTCTACCAAGRTCGTAAAACTATTTCTTAGTGGGTGGCATGTCCTTTAAACAAGAAACAAAAACAATCTAGTCTGAATAAGAGACAGTCTTGTTATACTGCTTTACGTAGCTAACTCACAGAAAATTTTCTACACACACATGTTACATCGGATTTAAGAGTTTGGGGAGAATTACTAGTTGTAAAATTTCATTTCTGGTTTTAATTTAATAAAACCTAGAAGTTAGAAGGTGTTAACCTGCTTTGTTTTCTGCTTTGAGAAAGTGATCATGACAAACCTGCACATGAGTTAGGAATGTGACTTTCTAAGCCTGATAATCTATCTAGCAAATTTGAAAGGAAAATGCAGATTTATTTTCTTCGTTGCTCTAAAATTATTGTATTCGTAAGTTGGCAAAATAATATGCAAATGAACTTAAATTTCATCTGTAAACAAACTGAAACATATCTCACCCAATCAGAGCTTTAATTTTGAATAAATATCAGTTTATTGTTAACAGTTATGTGGAACAAAGTTAATGATTGTTTAATTCATTCAGGTGAAAACCAAAAATATTTGAAAGTGAAGCTGCTCCAAACCCGAAAGACCTTACAAAACAATACCTGAAAAAGAAAAGTTGCTTTACCAGTTTTTTATAGTAATGACACAGCTCTTCAAGGCTACTTGTATTGATGAGGCATATATTTAATCTTTATTCTTTATCTCAAACATTTTACAATTATCAAAACCTCATTTCTTGCATACTTTAATGCAAGCTCACAGTTTTCAAGCCAGGATAATAAAGGGTGGTTCAAATTAATTAATGGGTGTGAAACTCTATTGCTTAATTATAATACACATTCATTGATACATCAAAGTTTATAGGAAAAAATAACAAGTAAGCTACAATAAGAAAACATAGAAATGGTAAAACAAAGTTACTTATGAACATTTTTAATTTTTATTTAATTTATCTTTTCCTCCAGCTTGCCTTTTTTTCATGTCACAATCATCATGATAGTATAACAGTGGGGCCAGGTTTTCCTGTGAGCCATTGGCTCTTGTTCTCCTTAGTTGACTAGATGTATGTAGACCATACAGTTTTAGTATTCTCTGTGTTTAGGTTAGCTGCTTTTGTCACTCAGATTTGTGGGTTTGTTGTTGGATCTTGTATCACATTCTTCCTTTACAATATGACATTACAGAGATGAAAAATAGAATAAAATAAGAGATTACTTTGAAGGTTCAGTTTTTATTATAATGGTGGTTTGAGGTTTTCAAAGTGCTAGAAGTCCGAGTGTTTTGCACATGAATGCTTATTTATTCACCACATTTTATTCTTGCTTCATGTTTTCACCCACTTTTCTATTTTCTCAGCATTTCCAAAATATCTGTGGACCTTTTAGGAAGAAAATAATYAGAGCAGGAAGGACCATTTGTTTTGGTTACATATGTGTTCCTTCTTGGTAATAGTTTCCCTTCTTAAAGACAACTTCAGCAAAATGCTAAAAGTTGCAAAACATAAGTTTGAAGTTTCAGACACATTTAATTGTGTTTGAATAAGCCTATGTCCCCACAGAACTAATTTTTTTGGTTTTAGCTAATGCAAATAGAACAGTTAACATGTATTAAGTTTCTTGTGGAGATATTAACAGAGAGTAACAAAACTGGAAAGTAGATTTGAACAATTGCGCTTGAATTGCAGAATTTAGGCTGATAGTAATTTTCATAAGTAATTTTTTAAAAAATCTTTTAGTAAGTGCTGAAAGACATGATAATCTTATTCTACAGTTAAGTAATTTGTCTTGGCAATTATGCATAATAGAAAAAAGATAACAAGTCATGTTAATAATTGCCTTATTTTCTTATACGGTATACAAAACCTCATTACAGTAATTTATTAGTTATTATATTTGAGGAAATTAGTCAATATATTTTCTTGGTGTACTTACTTGAAGGACAGAAATAAATGGTTCTACAGGAGACAGATGGCAAAATAATTGCATGCTGAATTTATTAATATTGAATAGAAAGAGCTACAACATCAACAGTTGTGAAAGCTGCTGTCATGGCCAGCCTTACCTTTGTCGTAACTCCCACACATGGCTTTGAAAATGTATCCCTCAACAGCTGTCTGTTTAAACGGTAGCTGTGGAGTGCATTCTAACTTCTTTGACTTTCTGAAAAAGGAGTCAGTCACTGTGTGGCTTATTAACATAATTAGTTGTCATAAAGATTCAAGCCTAAAGATGTACTTGCTAATTAGCCATCTGAAATCTGATTTTTCTTCCCCTTCCCTTCCTTCCCCCTCTTAATCATTCTGATTTTTTTGGAGAGAGGTGAGGATTGCATCATTACTTCTAAAAATTATTGACTCTGATCTTCTTTCATCCTGAAGCATCTGACCTGGGGAATTCAGATAAAGTGGACAATTTCACATTACACAAAAGTTGTTCTTGTATCTATTGTTCTTTGTGGATTCTGTGGGAGGTGGAATTTTTCAAGTTTTTAAATGAATGTTTTCACACTGGTGGAAAGGCCTGTTAAAATGCCTATAAAAGGTTAGAAGCTATGTTCTTGTTTTCCCTTTACACATTACAGAAGGCTTTCTCATGGTCAAATAAGTTTAATATCCTCTCTGTCATCTTGTGATAAAATCTGTAAAGAAATTCGCTTATACTGTTATAAGTTTTGCACTGCATAAAGGAAACTTACACCCAGTTAAGTGCTGAACTCCCAGTGAAATAAACAGGAATCTCATGTTTTAGGTGCCTATGAAAATTCTCTGGCATCTAAGTGAATCCCAATGCCACAATTACCTTCAAATTTCTGGCTTTTAAGGAATGCTTTTGTATTTTTGCAGAGGAGTGGGGAAAGTGGTCAAAGGTTCAGGATAACCAACTTGAACAGGGATGTTCCTTTGTAACGGAATGCTTTTATTGCTGCTTTCTTTTTCTCYTTCAGTCTTTCCTGCTATTACTTCTAAAATTTATTTACATACTGACATATTTTGTAGTGTAAACTCTCCCAAACAGTGGCATCAAAACTTACCTACATGGTGTAACACTTCTTGTGATGAGCTTGGTGSTATGGAATTCAAAACAAAGGTTTTGACTGCTAAAGCAATCTGGAGTTCTGGATGTTCGTTATACCTGGCTCTATATGGGGGGGGAAGGAGCAAACTGTGACCCAATAATGCATGTTCTATTCTATTCTATGATATTTTTAGTTATCTGCTCCTGATGAGAGGAAATAGAGCCCAGAAATGGTAAAAGAGGCTTCTGTTCAAGTGAGGTGTCTCACAAGGACAATCCCAAACAATTGTTTATTAACTGTGAAGCTGACAACAGAAAACATCAGATACTCTCTGCTCTGGAGAATCTAGAATCTACCCTAATGTGCATATGTTTAGAATTATTATTTAAATTAACTGCACTGATTATTTGAAAAGTAGTAATCCCCATCTTTTACGTCTCAACTTCATGCAGACTTCATCTGGGAAACAGCAGACCTGGGTTTTGTACAGTTTTTTACTGGAAGGTTTAATGCCTTGTCTCCCAGGAAAGTATCCTAGTGGCCTAATTAAAAGCCAAGGTAGGTGTATGAGGGAGCTCTGCTAGCCTCTGCAACTCTGTAAACTTCATCAAACTGAAGCAAACAGAAGGGAAAGGAGTGGTAGGAAGGTCTCGCTCCTCGTTCTTACTCCCAGAATTGATTTTGCATTTTACAGTTTAAGCTCATTTATCAAAGAGATTAAATTGTCCTCTGAATTAGAGCTAGGAGTCCTCAGTTTCAAGTGAGTGGGCTTTGGGTCTTCTCCTTTTTGCTCTCTATTCCTTTGATTCCATGAATATTGCTCTTCAAAAGAAAGCTGGAGGCTAACCCTGTCTGATTTGGCATATAAGCTGCTGATTAGAGCTCTTATACATGCTAAGAATTGGGACTCCTTGGAGGATTTGACCACTATGCCTGTGTTCTATACTTTAAAGAGTTTGGTAAATTTTACTAACTGTTCAGACTACAGAAGTTCTGGTTGTGCAAAGAAACCAGAATTACACACAGAGACCTTTTTGGCTGAATAAGGAACCATCTTGCAAATTAAAGTGCCCCAGATTGGGAGACAAAGGCTGAGCAGCGTTTTGTGGATTCAGTTTGGGGTTTATCTAATGTTTATGTTAAGAGCCTAAATCCTGACTTGGATGTAAGTGTTGATGTACCCTGGCACAATGCCAGTGAAGTTTGGCACCAGTCTTTCAGTTACCACCACCAAGATCCAAGGACAAAATGTTTTATTGAATTTTCTGTGTAACGCTTAATATGAAACTATGAAAGATGCAGGTACTGCAGGGGGCCTTTCAACAGTTAACAGCTTGGAGCTTATGAACAGTAAGCAAGGACCAAGTTGGTAAAAAAAAATTAAAAAAAAGTCGCAGGCAGCTGTGTCTGCAGACTTTTGTAAGAAGGAAAAATATACCTGCATACTGTGTCAAATTAAAACAGTGACAGCTGCATTTCTTCCAGCATGAAGCTGAGCAGTATTTTGCAGAATATGATTAAGCTGGAAGTGAAACCTACAAGTATTACAGTCAGCATTAACATTTCTTTAAAATTATTTTCTTCTGTGTCTAAGGAACAGGAGAGTAATGTCAGACTGAATTTGCTGTATGTCTGTTTTCATTCCCTAGAGAATTAAAAAGTCAAACAGAAAGACCTCCACAAAGTCATATGCAACAGAAGCTTTTGATAAGCAACTTTGACCTACTTACTGTTTTGCTTTATTGAAATTAGTGCTTGGTAATAATTGGCAAACATATTGACTGTTCTTAAAATTTGATGTGTTCTGTGCCTCTATAAAACAAGTAAAGCAGAGGTGGTTGAATTGATACCTCACCTCAACTCCTGCATTTGTTGCTACTGTAAATTTTATTTTTACACTTGTTTAGAGGAGAAATGGTTAAAAGGATGTACAGATTTGAGACATACATTCATTTAAAAAAACCCAAAACAAACAAACAAGAAAACCAAACACCTCCAAGCCATAGCATTTATGCTAAACAACGTACAATGTTTTCCTTGACTATGCATAGTAAGAGATACAGAATGAAGCTCTAATGTTAAAAGAAATTATGGACTTTGATGAGGAGAGGCGTATTCACCTAACAAAAGCGAAAATGATATTTGAATGGGAGGTATCATTGGAAATCAAGAAAGCTCTGCAAGGGAATTAGTAATTACCTGATTATATCCTTGTGGGTTTAGTTAAAAAATTGAAGTCCATAGGAAACAGTACCAACCAGAATAACCATGGCGATTGAATTACATGTGTTTGTGCTAAAAGCAGAGCAAAATTTTACAAAATACTTTTTGAGGTGGCAAAAAAACCCAGCTGGCAACCCCCCTCCACAAACTGAAATGGGTTAGGATTTTTGTTACCATTAGAAAATTTAATAGTCATTACAGCATGGAATATGAATATGGCAGAAAGTTTTAATTAATATTTACAGAGATGTACACGTGCAAAGACGTATAGTACATGTTCCATGTACTATATTTCTGAGAAAGGGTCAAGTACTGATCTCACTTACTTTTTTTGTTTATGCAACATTGCAGTACGCATTAGTAAACAAAGTGAACACCACTGCTCATGCCCCCAGATTATTACAATATCAGCAGAAAAGTGGAGGTTTGAAATTGCTGACATGCCTGATACTTCAAACTAGGAGCTAAGCCTGGAAGAGAACCTTTTGTTCTACCAAACCATATTGCCTCTCATTTCTGTGTGTACTCACTACAGGTCAGTTTTCAGTGCGCTGCCTGCTTTGTTTTGCTACTTTCAAAGTAGCTTATGCTTTTAGATTCATTAAGAGAATAGTTGGCTCCCAGCTAACTAGTTTATTTGAAACAGTTATTAGCAATGAATGTGTATGAGTACATTTTAATTTTGAGATAATCTCTTCTCAAATTTAGCTGGAAAGTCATTATCTGAATTCGTAATGATAGAACATTGAGTTAGGTAATTTCAAGATTATAACTGCCCCCAGCCATTTTTAATGGAGTTGTAAAATTGGAAAATCTGACCACAAATCTCCTATGGTAAGATTGCAATGAGATTTGCTTAAAAATCCTACGGTATTTTTCAAATAGAAAAATAGAGTTGTTTTTCATCTATTTTGGATTTTTTGTTCTTGCAGTTTAGGTCTGAGCCATTAACATATGCTCAGAGACAATTCCAAGGTTTATTCTGTAATCACGAAAGAGAAGAGTTTACATTAAAATGAAAAAAAAAAAAAGTTAATTTGTTAACATGTTAAGAAAAACACAGAAAACACCAAGGGATGTAGCATTTCTATTTCTCTATTTGTTTAGTATTATCCATATGAGTAGTTCTGCTTGAGTTCACTTCTTTGAAGTTAATAGGAATCTTTCAATTGCAGTCTTTCAATAGAAGTTTTACTGTGCTTTGGTTTAGGCTCAGAGGGCCCTATTTATAAAAGCGTTTCGTTAGCTAAAGATATAGATAAGCCACTAATGCAGGTGTTTTTGAAAACCCTAATACACTGATATAACTTTAAAAATATGTGCATATTTACTGTATGAAAACTTTATGCCACTGAAGGTGTTTTGCATTGAGTTGCCATGATTATCATTTGTAGAAAGTCTGTGGAGAATAGAAGACAGCAAATCGTCTTAACTATGTAGCCCTCCCAAAGAAACATAATTAAAAATGTAATTTGCCCCTTTGCATGAAATGATTTTTAACATGAATGCTTCAGTAAACAAATCTACCTATATAATTAAAGGAACAAGCAAAATCTATTTAAAGCTCACAGAAGGAGAAATATGATATAAGGCCAGCTTAGTGTTTCATCCTACAATCATTTTCATTGCCAATGAGACACAGGTGTATGCTACATAAATAAGAAAAAATATGAGTGTGATGGATGTGATTATTATTCATCTCAAACATCCTTTTTCTTTTTTCCTCCCTGTTCTAATTAGGTAGTTTCCAGCTGTTCAACATTTGCTGCTGAGATATGCCATTGAAGAATCACATCCCAAACAAAACACAACCATTCTGAAAGCAGCATTCTCTTAAAATAGAATTAGAAATGTTATGGTAGACAGTTAAACAGAGTTTGATAGGCAAAAAAAATCAGTACTGCAACAAAAGCGGTGAGGAGAAAAATGCATTTAAAGTTAATAATGTAAAAATAGAATAAAAGCCATCTATGCAGTGGGAGGAGAATGTAAGGTCTCTTGCAAAAAATAAATTACTTATGTGAATGAAAATTACTCATGTATAATTCTATAATGGTAAAAATTGCTGCTTGTCGTGAACACGGAAGAAGCTGCATCTTTCCACAGATTAGTTGYGGTCAAACCTGACATCCCTGAAAATGGGCTTCTCTCTTAGAGAAGTCAAACTGGAAAAATGGTAGTGAAGTGAAGCTTTACAAATTTAGGCTTGTCTGGGTTGCAGTTTGATGTGATTCTGCATGGTGTGATGGACAGATGTTGCAACCCAGTCTCTAGGGCAGGGTGTGAAAGCAAAAAATCACAGGCTGTCTATGTGGGCTAAAGAAATGCACTTACCTACAGAGCCAGAAATTGATTGTTAGTCTGATCAGTTAACAGGACGGTGGTTAGGGAGTTCTTGTCCAGAGGTGTATGATATGGAGGATTTCTTCCTCCTCAATCTTGGGTGCAGCCATGTTTTTATGTATGTATTTTCTAACATAGACTGTTTACTTGCTCTTTCTTCATTGGTCTGCAAATTCCATGCTATGTCTGCGTCTCACAGCCTATGGGATATTTCATTTACAGTGGATACCTGCTCTTTGTTCTCTCTCTGTTACCCTGAAAGTCAGTTTTTCCCCACTACCAAGGTTGCGTCCCTCCAGCAACAGCTAACTGACCCTTACAGATTTGTGTTTGTATCCCCAGGGCCTCTGTTACCATCCTGTGCTTGTACTGTTGGGGTCCCCTGTTAAGGTCATGTTTTATTTTCTCCAGTGGTCAAGCTGTAATTTCCTGATAATGTAAAAAACATTTTATTAGCACAACCTGTTCACACATACGTTCCTGTCCCAGAGTCGTTGAGCAGTTGACTCTACAGAGATGGGCTAGATGCTGTTAGGAGGTATACAGATAGATACATATATATATATATAATGTTTTCAGAACTACTTGTTATTCATGTCTATTAGTTATGGCAGCAACACTAGTACATAATCAAAGTTGTTTTGTGTTGTGGTTTAAGCCCAGCCGGCAACTAAGCACCACACAGCCGCTC
>JASVER010000005.1:76164-150924 GCA_030449065.1 Oceanodroma leucorhoa | reverse complement strand
CTTCTTCTTCCCCCAGCCTTATATGCTGAGCATGACATCATATGGTATGGAATACCCCATTGGCCAGCTGGCCTAGCTGTCCCGGATATGCTCCCTCCCAGCTTCTTGTGCACCTCACAGAGCATGTGAGCTGAAAAGTCCTTGAGAAAGTAGACTACCTAGCAACAACTAAAAACATTAGTGTGTTATCAACATTCTTCTTACACTAAATCCAAAACATAGCACTATACCAACTACTAGAAAGAAAATTAATTCCACCCCAGCCAAAACCAGGACATTTTGCAACACAAATAATGAATTGCTTTTGCTGTTTTGTTTGCTTAAAAAGTCTGGGAAAGACATCATAGATGGTAAGCCAATGTATGGCAATTTTTCAGCTGCCCTTGAACTTCTGATTTCCTTTCTGTATTTAAATATATGAAGCCGTTTGAAGTACTTCTTCTTGGTGGCCCCCAGGGAGAAACATGAATAAGTAACATTACGAGCTTCTCTGCCACTGTCCAACTACATGTACTGCCAGCCTGCCCCTGTGTGCATAGGTAGGATGGCAGGAGACCCTCCAGCAGCAGCAGCCGATGGACTGCACAAGTGCCCGGCTCTCTTCTGGAGGGGCTCGATGTGGCCACACTGGCTGCCTGTGGCCAGAGGGCTCACACAGGTGCTGGAGTAGTCCCTGATGGTCTCAAAACMTGCTAATTAGTGTTAGAGGCACCTGCTGCTGCTCCTCCCCATTGCCTTCACCCAATCAAGAAATCAAGTTTCTTCTCCCAGGGCACAACATGCACTGTTTTGCTCTCCCTAATGTCTTTCCAAAGGATCAACAAGATTTCAGAAGTGCTTTTGCTTGGGTTTCTTACAGCTGTACAACTTGTGAGTACAAACCAGGATTTTTCTGTTTTGTTGAGCACTGGTAAATATATAGAGACTTGCAACTGTAGAAGTCATCTGTAAGTGCTGAGGTTTTATTTATTTATTTATTAATGATTAAAATCCTCCCAGTGTTTCAGCTACACAGTTCAAGAAACTAATATAAATATTGAAATACCTGGTTGCTTTCTGTAATTAGACAAAAAAGGTGTAAAGACTTAAAGATTTATTGCTAAGGGAGACATGCAGGGAAATTTAAAGTATGCAATTTCAGCATTTAAAAAAATGTAAAGCAAAACTTCAAAGTTATTGCTGCTGTTGGAAGAAGTCTTCACAATTCTGGAGTAACTTGTGATGAAATAATTTTGGCTTTTTAATATTGCTTTCATTGCTAGTCGTTAAAGATTGTTTTGAGATTTGCTAGCTAAATTCTTTTTTTTTCCTATTAATTATAGATGAATATGAAAACTTTATGGTTTTTTAAGTGCTAGGTTTTAAAATTTTGCCTGCTTCTTGCTATCTTATTCAATAACAAGCTGCCTCTTTCTTTATAGACTTGATTTGTCATATAAACTGTAACTGTTAGTTTAGTATTTTTTGTTCTTCAGAGATTTTCACTAAGGAAAGAGTATAATCTGGCAGTTAAAATGCTATAACTTTTGACAAAATTAATTATAAACCAAACTTCAGGGCAAAAAATTGCTAGAGAAGACTTGAGAAGACAAAAGAATACTTTTTTAAATTTCCCAGGTTTCTGTTATTTACAGTTTCGGGGGGTGGGGGGAATGGCTGACCCTAGATCCTATTAAAATTCTTTGGAGGAATTATTCAGATGTGAATATTATTCTTTCTGTTATGTGTCTGAAATTCCAAATGCTTACCAGATGCCAACAAGAAATTGAAACAGTTTAGGATAAGGTTTTCAGCTGTTACTGTGCCTACACTTAATGCATATATGCTCAAATCGGACAGAAGTGAGTGTGAGATCCTTCCCCTTCCTTATGCCTATAGGTTCACGCGTCCTCCAACTTAAGGTCTTGTTGTGGCCTAACAATAATATTATTTTTTTCTGTCCTTCCTTGCCTAAAAGCTCACGCTCATCTATCCTCTCGGCTTCTCCTATTTCATACTCTCTTAAGAATTATATTTACTCCTAGCCAAGCTTGAGGATTAAAAAAACATTCAAACAAATGTTAGCTTAAGAAATATTTAAGACTAGGTGATTGCAGGTATCAAGCTGCTCTAACATCCTGGGGAGTCACATACAATAGCTGTCTTAAACAGCCACACATTTGATGAGTGTTTTCAAAATCTCACATTCTTGGCAACAGTATTTTATTTATGCACAGCTCATTCCCTATAATGACAGTTATTTTGGCTTTGAAATAAAGCAGATTGTGGAAAAGCAGAAATTCAGAACTGCTGCCATCTASAGAAAATCATGACTAGTGATTTTTATTTGAATTAATTTTTCATCTAAAGGTGATCTATGCAACCATGCACTATAATTTTTTTTTTTTTAGTTGTTTTCCATGTGTTGAGTGATTGCAAGAGTAAGCAGTCAGAAGCCAAAAACTGTGGTGATGGGAAGGGCAAACATGATCAATTGTGGTGTTTCTAAAGTAGAAAGTAAAGGATTTAACTCTACTGACATTGTTAACAGGGGACAGACTTAAGAGACTCTYGTGCTCATGCTATCCGACCACTCATTCCAAAACAAGGAATATCAAATGAGATTTTGTAGCGGATCAGATTCAGGATAATATCTTGTGTAAAAACTGTTGCTTTTATTTATTTGTATTGAGTCATAAAACAGTTTGGCAAGAGTTGTAGAAACCGAGTTAAGCATCCCTGCTTACAGAGACTTGAACACAAGTAATACATGTTTGTAAGTGAGGTGATAAAATGTAGCATACTCTGGCATATTTTACCAATATTTTAGGATAAAATGTTCAGTTTGGAACTTATGCTTCCACAGACTCGTTGGAAGTGAACTTTCAGGACTGGAGGTGGATAGGTTAAATAAAATATTCATTTGCCCTGTCAAAAAGGTTGGGAAAAAGAACCCTTAATTTTATTTCCCTACCCTTGCATATAATATAAATATTGGTTACTTAATGCACGATGAGGTGGAAAAAAAGAATGAAGGTTACTTGACCCTGTCTCAGTGGACAAAAAGGATTGGCTTGGATGTGTAAACCTAAGGCAATTGGTAAGACTTGCTAAGATGCTGCTTCACGCCTACAAAGGTGTGTTAGCATTCTGTGCTACAGACTGTGTGTATATGTATACGTGCGTGCTCTGTGTGTGTGTGCCTACTGGGAACAGGTGTTGGGCCTGGGGGCATGGACCTGTGTTGGACTACCACATCTGGCCCTATTCTACTAACAAAGACGTTGTTTCTGGATGCAGCTGATTAACAGCTTTTTTATCTAAAGCAATATCTGGCTAGTGGTTGTATTGGAAACAAAAGGAGGCTTCTGGCATGCCCATTTATGTTTTGTGTTTGAGGAGGAATGAAGAGTATTTTCAAATGAGAGTGACCATATGGGGTCTGACCAAAATTTTGCCTGAACCAGGTACTTTGTCTTTGACAGTGGCAGACAGCCTTTGTCTAGGAAAGCACTTAAGTTCTGAATGTGGTGTGGTGCTTCAGTAAAATGCTCTCCACCCTCCAGCACCTTGAGGTTAATGGAAAACTTAAGGGAAAGATGAGGTCTTTGTAAACTTTTATACTAAGACAAAGTAGGCCTCTTGAAAGACTGTAAGCTGGAGAGTAGCCATGTATTAACATTGGTGATTTTGGTTTAACTATGAGTTCAGCACAAGATATGTGTTTCAGTAAATGGTGGAATGTAAAATACCAGTTCTGTTTTGTGGAAATGAAAGTACTTCTGAATTTGTTTCTGGTTTGTGTCTAAATGATACTGACATACGTGGGTATTTTGRTTTATTTAAACATTTGGGCTTCACCCTTAGGCAGAAAAAAGGAAGGTATGGTCATTCACCGTCTCAACAGGTTGTAATCATACAATTATATGCAGGGAAAATATGAACAAGGTCCCCYCTTCCTCCAGTAGTTTTCCTTGCGATTTTGTCCGTGCCTTATTTRCTTGTTTCCAATAACTGTCAAGTCTTGCATTGCACTAATGAGAGAGGGTGTGTGTGTGTGTRTCGTTTTTAGTTTGTTTTTAGCTGCAATTCTGGCTGTATACAAGAGAGCTTCTCAAGGAGGAGCTCTTGTGCAGGAGTATAGTACAGGAGAAGAGCACTTCTGTGGGGCTTAACAGAACTTACTGCGGGGCTCAAGCACTATGACTGTAACACAGTTTCCATAATTGTTTCTTATCTTCTCAGAGTTTAGATTTATTTGAGGCAAAGAAGGGATAAATCCTGTTAATGCTGTAATAGGCCTATCACAGAAACAAACACTAATCCTATTTGAACTACTGCTATGTTTTTCTGACTACTTCCATCACCTTTAGGAAGCCAGTCACTGTATCCAATAGAAATTGTTTGAAAGATGAAGTATATTCACTGTTTTCACTTTGCTTAGTTTATTTGTAATGACAAAAGCCAAGAGCTTGTATCTTTCCTATTTTATTCATAACCACATTTGTGTCTTTTTTTAATCAGTTATGGGATAATTTAATTTTCCATTATTAATTATCCTCTTTTTAATGGTTCTTTCTAGTTCATCTGTACCTCCTGCTGTTAGTATCTTTTTACATATTGTACTTTTCCATGTCCTCTTATGAAAATACTCTTAATTAGTGTTCCACATCCGACCAGTTTCCAATCAAAAATTGCAAAACTTGTTCATTATGTTACTTTCATGAATATTTTTTAAAGTTCTTTTTTAAAGAGTTTTTTTAAGACCTGGGAACATATTTAGGTGTGTTTTTTCTTATACATCTGAAGATACATCAAGTTTTAAGAAATTTCTATGAATTCTTATGAACTTTTATTCATTAACTAGAAAGAACAAGTTCATTAGCGTAATAATATGATAAATGTTGTTGAACTTTTCTGCAGAATTCCTGGCAGTTTCATTAAATATGAATAATTTAGTGATCTTTTAATTAAACTTTCATGCACTGTTCATGAGCAGGTTGGTTTTAACCCTAATATGTAATTAATTATAACAAAATGTTGTAAGATTTATTGCAATGAAGAGGCCTAATTTTTAAATACAGGCTATCTCCAGTTTAAATGTCAAAATACCATAGAGTCTTAAGACTAGCAAGAGCAAGCTTATGTGTCATCTGTTAAATAAAGTCTCTCATTCTTTATTGTGAATATCTTTCACAAATGTCTTAAAATTACTATTTCTTTTTTCACTGCTTTAGAGTGATCAACACCTTTTTCACTTCAGGAAACAGCTGAATCTAACAAAGAATTCCTATCACACTACATATTTTTACAGCATTCTTGTAAGGAAATACATAAATGATGTATGTATTTTCTCTATTTATGTTAGGCACCATACTTGTCTCTGCTAACACCTAACTCAAGCTAACAGTTATCTGTATCTTGAAGACTAAAACTGGCTGATTCCTGTATGTTCTAATTACATGAACACTTTAAGAGGTAATTATTTTTGGAAACCCAATTTAAGTAAAGGAAGAAGCAGCTGTCATATTTCTAGCAGTGTACTAAACTTTCTAAAGGAGGGTTTGAACTTGATGTTGCTTCCACAAGGTTCTTCATTAGCCAAGCTGCCTATGTATTTATAATTTTTACAAGGGCATATAAGTCACAGGACTTAAACTGTGTATTTCTATACCTCTTACTTCTAACGGTGTAGTTGAAGTGAATGGCTGAGAAGAATCTCAGTGCCAGAACTTTAAAACAGATTCATAAGGAGAATAAATTTCTGAACTGAGTATAAAATGTTGCTCTCTTCGTGCTGTCCCATTTTAGGRGGTCTTGGCTACTGGGTTTGTTTTGATTTTGTGTCTTAGCTAGTAGATTTGATTCTAGATGAAAATTCTTGTTCTAAACCCAAAGCAACAAAATAACAATTTTTTAATTCTTGCATGGTTTTTGTATTTCACTTCTATTATTTTACACTTCCTTTTTTTCTTATATCCCTCAAAAAAAGTTTGTGCGTGTTCAGTGGAACACTAAAAACCAACACCCTGTGCCTTACGAAGATGACTGCCAGTGCAGTTTGGCTGGGGAATAATGAAGTAAGGATCTGCATTTAATTTTTTTTGCCACTGTGCACGTCKCATTATTTCAAGCGTCTAAGTCATGGGCTGATTTGCTAAGTAGGTTATTGAATCACTCTTCAGTCATATCCTCGTTTTTCCCATAATGTGTTGCAGCCAGAATTGTGGAATCACCTCACACACTGAGATCTGCTTGACCTCTGTCAGCCTAACAGTCTATGAAATTTTAGTCACCGATCTAAGCACAGTGCGTATACTGACATACAATGTTCAGAGAACTAGCTGTATATGTATTCTTATAAGAATTTCAGTTAGTCAGTGATTTACATTTTATTTTTAATGCTGTTTTTTAGCTATGTTTTTCCTGAATAATACACCTTCTCTTTTTTTTTTTTTTCCTCTCTCTGTCACTTCATGGTTTTTTTGGAGCTCTGAAAATTCTAAAATTGCATAAAGAGATGTAACCACATATAGTCTGAAAAATCATTGAAACATTTAGTGAAATAAAATATAAAGATCTGGCAAATAGTTGCATTGCATTTATACACTTGCTATGTAAAACCGTGTTCACATGCTCATTTTTAATAAAAATGAGAAACWGATATTTAAATTCCAGATTTTCCTTAGTCTAAGGATTGCCATTATTACCTTGGCAATAAAATCTTCATTTAAAGCCACGTGTGCTTGGTCACAGCAGTGTCTGGAAGAAGTAAATCTAGACCTATGTGTTTTTAGTTAAAAGGGCATGAAAACTCTGTCCTGTGCTCTGTTTGCTCATGGACTCTTGGCTACCTTCTAACACTGCTATGGTCCTAAGTGACATTTCAATGACCTAAGCATGCATTTGCTGTCATGCTGCTGATGTGTCTTTTTTTCCTTCCCCCTCCGCACCTCAAGAACAGGACTTTAATGTCCACTTAMAAAGGGGAGAGGGAGCTGTGTAGTACTCCAAAGCATTATGTTAATAACTGCTGTAACAGTATGCAGTAAAAGTGTAAAGTTTCACTTTTATGAAACACTAGTTCCGGATAACTTCTTCAGAGACTGGGATGTCACACTGAAGTGACATTGCAGAGAAGTACCAATACTTAAACTAGCGTTGATACTAGTTTAAAAAAATAATTTCTCAACATTTCGAGAATTCATTTTATTTGCAGCACTGAAACTGCTAAATGTATTGGTAAAAGTGAAAGGAATATAGTTGGTAGGGATATAGAGGACAATAGTTTTAAGAAGTCCTGATATGTGTTCATGAAACTATAACGAGCATACCATCTCCTTAGATTTTTCTCTTTTTTGCTCCATGTTGGGTTTGAACCTCTGCTGAAACCATCTAAGCAGCATAATCATACTTGTCACCACATTTAACCAGCTCTCGCCCCCCTCTTTAATTTGTAAATTAGTTTGAAATTTGTAAAGTAATGCTGGCAAGCCCATGGAACCGGAGAGGAGAAGGGAAAGAAAATACTGAATACAACAAATGATATAGAAATTCAAATAAAAAATTTGAGGGAGAGGAGAAACCACCAACTGTTCTGCTTCTACCAAAATCAATATTTGACTAATGCAGGTGCTATAGGTTCACTATTTATAGTCACAATGTACTGCATACTTGAATTTATTAAATGTTTTTCATATTTATTACTGTGATCTTTTTACTGTCTGAAGTGTAGAGGACTGATCAGGTTTCTGCATTCTTTTCAGTGTATGTGCTCCTTTGGTTCTTATTCCAATCCTCCTCCTCTTCCTCTTTTGAACAAATTGACATTACTAAGAGATGGCTATCAGTAGAGATACTCTGGTTCAGCAACAATATCTTAACCACAGGCTGGCATAATAACAATGAAAAAAAGAGTTAATCTGCTTACCAGGTGCRTATCTCTTGCTAACAAAAAAACAGTGTTAGCATGATACATTTTTCTATTTAATTGATAACATTTTGTGCCTGTCAGGACATTAACAGTATATTGTTAAACCTACATGGTAAAGGAACTGTTGATTGTGTTTGAAGGTCTGAGTGCATATTGTAAATATTACTGGGATAAGAAGCTGTGAAGCTGTAATTGCAAAATTGCTATGCAGTAGCTCTTTTTTATATATTCCACGTTCATCTCTGAGTTATTTGGCGGTTATGCAAGTAAATGTACAGGCATCATTTTGCGTCAAAGAACTGGGATGGGGGGGAGGCATGTCTCTGTTGGAAGTCTGGGTGCCTTATTCAGTGCGTTTGCACGCAGGGAGKGGGAGGCTGATCGAGAGGTGGGTGGAGGAGCAGGTTCAGCTTCTGGGACCACTGCATCAGGGTAGAGCATTGAGCACACTTGTGCGCGTGAGCGGTTGGTCTGAGGGAAGCGCACCCCTTTCAAGGCAATACTGGGCGAACCTCATTTCCAGGAGTAATGGCAGCCCCATGAGTGCAGGAGTGAAAGGGGATTTTGGATGCAGTCACCACCTACAATCATGCGTATTTGTTTCCTGAGTACCATGAGCTAACAGTCTGGTTTATGCTGATAATTAGTAATGTCTACTAAAAATATATTGTATATAGTGTTCCTCTTTTTGAAGTCTTTGAAATTTTGCTAAGGACATACTAAGCTAAGTAGATAAGAGACTTTTCTTTGTTTGTTTGTTTCTAGCAAAAATTGAGTCAGTCCTTTAGTTTTCATATTTGGTGGGGGATTTTCAAATCCATATATATGTGGAACCCAAACAAATATCCTGATTTGTCAGACARTGGGAACAAACATTGATTTCTGTTGTTTGGTAAGTTTGAAAGGATTGAACTATATGTTTTAGTACAGTTATAAACTTGTTAGCTTTTTATTTATCTTAAAAAGGCTAAGATAAAATTTTTCATTATTTCACATAATTCCTTTGCTTAACTATTTCTATTTCTGTACTTAAAAATGCAGAAAAGTCTGAGATTAATTTTGCAGTCCTGATTATAAATTAAATATTACTAGAAGAGTTAAATATTGACATGAAGACACTGAAGTATATACATTTGCACATTGCTCTTTGATAGTTCAAAAGAATATATGGCTATTTTACATTCACATCTGACACTGGTTTTGATAGGCCTGTGACTAATACCTGGCTCTAATTTCACTCTTAAATGTACTGTATATCCCCCCTGTTTTTTGACTTTGATGGGAGCTGCTCAAGATTTACAGTCAGAAAGAGTTCTGAATTCCATTCCAAGCTTTGGAGGGTGTAGTTGGATGAATCTTGTGATACACGATGAGCTTTTCTACAGCAATTGATGTCTTAATAATTTCACCAGTTTCAATGGAATTACATCAGTGGGGCAAAACTAGGTGATCAAAGGTTATTGACCTGTGTTTCTGGTCATATGTCAGTTTAATTAATTTTCACTTCTCAGTCTTTTAATAAAGTATATTTATAACTTTGACCAGACACAAGGAAAATAAATGATAAAAAAAATATAACTGATCGGTATGTTCTCTGTTGCTAGGTTGTTAAGACCACATTTCAGCAAATAGAGAAAAATTGACTAATGGGTTAAGGAGTATGCAAAGTAGCTTTCAAAAGAGGTAGATAAAATTTAATAGTTTATTCTGGTGTCCATAATTATTATTAGGCATGGGGTTTTAAAATRTTGGTACAAACTGGATATTTAAAGAGTGTGAAAATGATTTATGTTTCTAGACAGACTCATCAGACTATCAGTAAAGGTGTCCTGAGCCACAGGACACAATCATTACAAATAGAGACCTTATTTGGATGTTTGTGAGAAGGCGGCAGCTGAATGATACACAGGAGATTGCAATTTCAACAGCAATTAAAAGGTAAAAAAATCTTCCTTTCACAAAAAAAAAAAAAAAGGTAGATGTGGTTTTGCTGAAAAACATTCAGTTTTATTTACTGAAAGATTACAGAATTTGCTTCTAATTTACAAGAAGAATGCCAGGACTGAAATTTAAATTGTTCTCAAGGGTAATTCAAAAGATAATTGAGCATTTTGAATAGTGTTACTTTTTATTTTAAGCATGTTATGTTCTTTTTGCAAGTGAGTCATACTTCTCTGCCTACGGTAAAATAATTCTTCCTATGGAAGAGAGTATCATAAAGATTCTGGTATCTTTTGGTACCTTAACAGATATTAAGACAAGGACATAATTACCTATATAATACAAAAATAACAGGAAACTATCCTTCTTCATTTGACATAATTTTTTTCCCATGACTTCTGAGAGAATGTGGCGATGCTGATATTCTGCGAAGTTAACTTGTTGTGGTGACAGGGCAATGACTGGGCAATTTTCAATATAATTAATTATCGTACCCAAAAAGGAAGTATTGAGCAACTAACACTGGAGAAGGAAGAGCGATTGAATTATGTAGGAAAGGGAGGGAATACGGTCACTGTCTAACCTTTCCATAAACCTAAAATTATAATCTTGGCAGCTAAGAAAGAAAAGATATCTGAGATGGCAGTAATGCCCATTTAAGAAATTCAAATAGTGCTGACTTTAAAAAGCATTTCATGGAGCCTGATATTTGACATAAGACATTTAGTTATAATCTCAATAATAACAACAAAATAACCTTCTCCCCTCTCTCAAATCTAGTCTGAGGTTGCATTACAGAAAGCCTCCCTTGAGAAGGATTGTCTCGAACTACGATTTCATGGAACCTGTGTAAAAAATGTGATTAGATAAAGTATTATAAGTATTTGTAGAATAAAGACTTTGACTGAAAAGCAATTTCCTAACAAGGTCTAATGTAAACACCCTGTAAATTATGGGCTAATGTAGATATCTCTTTACGTAGTCAGATTGATGCTTAACTTTTAGTTACTCTCTGGTCTAAAACAAGCTTTACACCATTAAGCAGAGCTTGGTTACATCATTAAGAGAGGTTGTGGAATCTCCACCCCTGGAGATATTAAAAAAAAAAAAAAAGTGCATCAGTGTACAAGATAGGATCCACCTGGCAGAGGTTGGGGTGGGAAACAAAGATCTCTATCAAGCCATGGCTCTGCATCTAAGATGATAGTGCTTTATGTGGTTTATGAGATTGATGTTATAGGTTATTATTAGATGCTGTTGTGTTGTTGGTTGCAAATTCTGACTTGTCTCTTTGTCGTGTTGTTGCATCTACYCTCCTCCTTTTGGACGTTGCTTAGCTTGCTAGGATCTGCCAGGTCCTTGACCTCTTTCCAGGGGGTCACTGGGCTACCTCCTGTGGTGCTTGCTATCTTCAGGAGAAGGGGTCTTGTCCTTATCTAGCACCTTGAGAGCAGTTGGGGAAAAGATAGGGGAGCTATAATTTTCCTCAGTATTTCAGAGCTGTAGCCTTCAAATTTTCCATTTTTAAATACAGAGGCCTTAAAATCTTTGGCTATTAATAGTAGAGTAGTTCATCCATTAAGGGGAAATACAGGAGRTATGAGCATGTGTGGTGTTTTCTCCAGTAAGCCTCGGTTGAATAAAGCAGATTTTTCTGTGTTCCTTCATTTCCATTAAGTATAATAGCCTAAAATTCTCAGTGTTACACAACTTGTTTTTCATTATTTTTTTCGAAGATATTTCTATTGTTCTTTTTGACTAGTAAAACACCTTAGCCCTTAGTTGAGACACTTTCTTTGGACAGAGAGAAAGCAAAAATAAGACAAAAACGTTCTTTATCTATGCAGGAATACGTGTGTTTTATTTATTGCAGTATTTTAACTGAGCCCTGTCATTACCTTAGATCAAGCATTTGAATGTGTTTGTGTCTTGCTTGGTGGGGCAAATGTGTCACCTTTAATGTTATAAGGCGAAAGAGACGACAAATAAAGTCAAATGCTGTAGGTATGCAGTTACAAGGGTGTGGGAGTTTGCACTGATCTTTGAGTGATATGCAAAACTGTCTATTAATATTTCATAAATTATTTTCATGGTGTAGTTTTAGATAAACTTCAGTATATATTTCAGCTTAATATTGTCTTCAGTGAGTGCAGCAGAAGGGATCTGATTAGGTTGTGTAGAAAAATTATTCATAAGCAATTAAGAAAGCTTTATTTAAATCCCTGATTTTTGCATAAAATAATTCTAAATACAAACTAAATACGTACTGTAATTTGCAGGAGGCTGGTGGTTTTGTTTTGGAATTTGGTGGAGGGGGTGTGTGTTTGGTTTTGTTTTTTCCCAAGAGAAAATGTCAACAGTGATATTTGCCAGTGCCAGGCCAAATCATCAGTATTTACATTACAGTATAAAAGTGCCATCAAGCATGCAAATGCAAGTTAAACCATACAATAAAAAATGCTTACTATATTATACTAGTAGATACCTTGTTTTTAACACTAAAGATTTCTTGTCCAATTCCAGTCACTGTCATAGTTAATGTGGTCTCATTCAAAGCATATTAGGGCTAAGAGAAATTACTTTTTTTATTACTATTTTTGTACATAGGGTAATATTTGGTTTGCAGCTATTTGATTTGACTGCATGCAGTTTTGTGTGGTAAAGCCTCTTGGGTCCACTGTATATCAGCTTCATTAAGAGTTATTCTGTACAGAACAATTTACCATCTTGGAAATGGTCTGCACAGAGCTGCAGCTAGATTATTCCTGCTGCCTGATTTATCTGCTTCTCTCAGACAGCATCCTAGTGTAGACTCAGCCCAGGTATTAGCAGCTTTCAATGTACCTGTAAAATCAAACCCACTAACTAGGCCAGCTGAACATGTCTAGGTTGTATATCTGAAATTACTATTGCCTGAAACCATTTGTGTGCTGTCTGAGCTTATGCTAGTGTCTTCATTAAATGCTTGTAGCTAGGAGCTTTGCATCTGTCAGATTAGATACATGAAAGCATGTACTTGAGCCTTTTTGAACCCTGTGGGATTGAAGCGTTGTTTTAAGCCAATAAGTGCACCAAGTGCTTTGGTGTATTTGAGCCTCAACACATCACACATTTTACAGGATATGAGATTAAATATGCAGGTGCCATTCTCCATATGCATAGTGCAAACTTTGGCAAATGCGGCTCAAGCAGTCACTGAACTTCAGAAGTTTTCAACTAACAGCATGAAAGTCACCATCTTGATTTGACATTATAAGAAGCATCCATTATCTGTATTAGTTTCTTATTATCTTCATGTATTTCATACAGAAACAGTAATGACACARACAAGGTATTTTTAGAGTAAGGATCTGCAAGATGTCAAGTTACAGTTTAGCAAAAAAATCTAACCAAAATAACACAAGTTTTCTAATCTCAGAATCTCTGAGGTGCAATTGTAAATTGTACCTGCAGTGACCAGAATGTCCCCAAATCCCTCTGTCTCCTTCCCAATCACACATGCACACAATTACACAATTAGCGTTCAAGAATAAATTGGCAGTCTTCTGACATTTCTAAAAGTTCTATATGGGGGCAAAAGTTTTCCCTCCACCCAAACTCATCTGTTCTGGAAAGTAGGTTGAGAACAGGACTTTAGGGAAGAAATGCTTTAATGAGCTCAATGCACACTAAAATACTCTTTATCCAATCCCCTCTGGAGATGCCCTAAAGGAGTCTCCCAGAAATATGTAGCATGATAGCTCTTCGCAACTTGTTTGATAGAAAGCATAAGTTTCTGCATATTGAAGACAAAAAGAAATATTCCAAAACTCTGGGTATGCTTAAGTTGTGCTGTTAAATTTTACAGACAAAATCTGTAGTACTCCCTATCAGTTGTATATATGTTTCATTCTGTGCTAATTAGTGCATAGCCAAATTCAGTTAAGAAGGCAACACATTGGACTGAGAGGATTTGAGCTGAGGTATTTGAGATGAGCAACTGACCGTGACTCTTTTCTGTAGTGTAGATTACTTTATGAAAATGCCATGTGTAGAATCACTAAAACATGCAATCATTGAACACAATAATCAAAGGCAATCAGAAAAAATCTAGCTCTTTTTCTTGTGTGCATATTATACAAAAAGAACATCTTTCTAGGTGTTCTGTTTATTTTCTTTGTTTATACTTAGCGAACAACCCCATGAGGTACTCATCAAATATTCTCTGAGGAGAAAAAAATATTTGAAGTTTTTGATTCAAAGATCAATTTAGACATAGAGTATATTTCTGTTTTCAGACAATTTTTATAGGTATGGCTGGCTGCCATATTTAGTATATATATTTATATATATGTAAAAATATATATTTTTATATAAAATATCTATATTTATAAGTGATTTGCAGAACAAGTAATAATCTTTTTTCATGAATTTGCATGAAAGAAGAAGAAAAAAATAAAAAGGCTAATTTTCTTATGATAATGTTGTCTGCTAAAGTATTGTGAAACCAAAGAAAAACAATGAAAACTGGGTAGGAGGTGGCAATGTTCACCTAGAACTGAAGTGCTAAAATATGCATATCAAAATATGCAGAATTTTTTTTTGCCTAAGTAGAATAGAAGGACTGCTTACTGACTCCCATTATTTTTATTAATATCTAGATTAATATTTAAATAGTAATTAAACAGTGTTCTAGGCATAATTCAACTGTTATCCATGATCTTGTTATTGTTGTGATACTTGACAAAACTAAAGCAAATGTTATGCTCAATATCTTGTAACAGGCAAAGCAGAAACACGCCTTTTCAGGAAAGTCAGAATTTGTTATTTTCTTATTTGAAATCTTAACAGACAACTCTAAGAATTATTTTTAGCAGTTCAGATTTAATTATTACAGAAAGAGAAACAATAATAAAGAGAATACTAGTACAGACAAAAACTATAGTAAAGTTTAATAATACAGTTAGTGCAATTAATAATAATACAGTTAAATGCACACCTCCTAATAGTTCTTAATCTTTCACTGCTGCGAGTAGCAGTGAGGGGGAAGAAGGGAGGCAAGTTGTCAGCATCCTTTCGCCTGAGGAATTCTGATCGTGATGTTTTCTTCCTCCTTGCCCTAGAACATATAAAAGTTGAGACATTTTAATATGTTTGCTAGGACATCTTTGCACCTTGTTGTTTCTTCACTGTTCCGCAAATGTGCTCTGTGGYGCATTTTACGAATGTTTACATTTGTTCCATTACCCCCACAACCAGTTTTGTCCAGAGTTGGATTACTGTTTCTTCAACAGACCATTAGTGAGTAGTTTGCAAACCCAGGGGTTTCCACTGCCAGCCCGTGCCCCATCTCTTAACATCCCAGGTACCCCTCTGTGCTGCATCTGGTGCTGCCGCTTCTTGAGGCCCCTGCTATCTTGCCAGGTCTCTATTTCTTTACACTATGTTATTCTAGTAAAGCCATAAACATCCCAGTCTACACAGAATAACTACTTGCTGCTATCATATATATAAAAACTGTGTGTGTACCATTCAAAGTAGCTGTAAAGCAAATTAAGCATACCCATCTGGTTGTTAACAAATTCCTGTTATAGCTAAACCAAGTGAAAAGAAAGCTTGAGGCAGGTCAAGACAAGCTCAAAATGAGCAAACCTGGTAAGCCTTAGTCCTGAGGCCTTGCAAACTCAATAGGAAGCCTGTGATCTACTACTAGTGATGGTAATACTGTATTTATAGGACTACAGGGCTACACATATAGTCTGATGTTCATTTGCTTCTGAAGGGACAAATCTGAACAATGCTTCTACTAGGCAAATGTATAATTTGATTAGGTATTTACATTTCATTTTAACTGGATGAAGAAAGAATACATTATTTGTAGTCAACGTGAATATTGACACCAACTGAAATATGCATGTTTCTAATCAGAATAAGTTATTAGACTTCCAGACAGTTATGTTAAGAAGGTCCTGTTTATTGTGTAGGGGRAAAAAAAAAAAAAAAAAAAAAAGAWGATTCACATTATTTTTCTGTTGACATGCATAGCAGCAATAGCTAATGTTTGGGGGAAATAACTTTCACCTATGTACTCGCATAGTGTCAAACTGCAGGTATCTTGATAACATTTTTCGATATTTACAGCATACTTTATGAATTCTAGACAATCTTTTTCTCAACAAGATTTTGACTATGTGTATTTGTTTTCTTGATTTTTTTTTTTTAATGAATGCAAACCAAAAAAGTTGATTAGCAGCGTTTCAATTCAAAAACTGTGGTTGTTCAAAAACTCTAGTATGAAGAGGTAACATTACACTGAGGATCCAGCATATTGGTTTTTATATTTGCAACACATTTGGATTTCTAAGTCTCTGTAAAATTAGCCCACAGACCTATTTTGGTTTGTCCACTTGTCTGRAGTTTATGGATAAGACTGTCTTCCTCTTTTTCAGTAATATTCTTCAATTAATTAATATGTTATAAATTGTTAATATGTTTATGATGTGATCTTTATAAATATAATCAGAAAGGTATACGTTTAAAGTATGTATGTTATAATTACCGTAAAGGCATGCAGCCGTTTCTTCCAGTTCAAGCATCAGCTGTAGAAATATGCATAATTTTTAGAATCATTAAGGGATCTTGACAGGTCGCCTTGCCCAACCTCCTGCTCAAAGTTAGATCAGATTGCTGAGGCCCTTGCACAGCCAAGTTTTGGTATCTCCAAAGGTGGGAGTTTCCAAACTCTCTGTACAACCTGTTCCAATGTTTGACAACTCTCTCTGTGAGGAATGTTATCTTGCAAGTAGTCGGAGTTTCTCCTGCTGCAGTTTCTTCTTGTGGCCTCTCCCTTCACTGAGCACTTCTGGAAGAGACCAGGTCTATCTTCTCTCTAGATCCCTGTTAGGCAAGTAGAGGCAGCAATTAGATGTCCCCTGAACTGATCTCAAACCCAACTCTCTCAGCCTCTCCTTCCAGAGTTCTGACAGGGTATGGCAGTAGTGAATAGTTCCCCACCTGTTCCTTTTGACAGAGAATGGTGACTTG
Source organism: Oceanodroma leucorhoa (assembly GCA_030449065.1). Taxonomy (NCBI): domain Eukaryota; kingdom Metazoa; phylum Chordata; class Aves; order Procellariiformes; genus Oceanodroma; species Oceanodroma leucorhoa. Next base: position 134,048 of record JASVER010000005.1, on the reverse strand, counting down.
CTTAAATCCAGTCCATCTGGTTATTAAATGTTACTATTCTGATGCTGCTTTTCAATGGTAGAAATAGATGAAGTAATAAACAAAGAAAAGGGAAAAAATAGCTGACTTTAAGTTGGTTATAGAATGTAGTTCAGCACTGCAGAATTTCTTTCTCCTGTGGCCTAAGATATGGGACTTTCTCCTTCCTATATAGTATGATATGATGCTTCTTATATATGTGTTTTTCAGCACACATCTCTAAAGCTGAAATGTTTACTAATTTAAGGTTTTCATCCCATGAAACGAAAGTGGTATTAAACATTATATTTCATTGTTTTCAAAGAAATGTTACAAGGTTCTTAAAAGTGGACCTTATTTGGTTTTTATTGAATTGACCTAAAGACAGTCACAGAACAATAAGACATAGGAACATGGGCATAAAAGAAACTAATCCCTTCATAGATTAGTGAAAGCCATTTAATTATTCCTTTCATAGGGTGACCAAATAACATTTTAAAGTACGTGGGGTTGGGAGGCCTTCTCAACCTAAATATATCTTCAGTGTTACTCCTGGGATTGTTGGGTTGAGATTTTCTTTGGCCTGAATTTACAACCAAGGGTATAACTTTTTTGTTTATGCCAGTGTTATCCTTCCTTTTACACGGGAAGAGAATTTCATTTGCTTTGTTTTTCATATAAGGCTTTTTTATATACATGAGTTATTTTCCCTATTGGTCTGTTTTGACTAAGGTAAACAAGCGAAGATCCTCTCCTTTAACCCTGTAGCCTGTCTATTCCCCAACCTAGGATTCATTTATTTGCTTCAGTTGTAGCCTGAATTCATCTTCCTTGAAAACAAGTGATTATGCCRTCTTCATGTGAGTCTGTGTGTGCTACTGACTGGGGTTTTGTGTGTAGAACTAAACTTATTTCCACAGAAACTGTACTCTTCTGTGAAGTTTCTTTTTGTGTCCTTTTACTTGGTAGAAGCCATACTGGTATTTTCTTTCTTTGTGACATAGAACCACCTACATATTCATCTTTCTCTTTAGGTAGGACTTCAATTTATTATTTTACCTCCTCATTTTAAATGTGGCTTTCTGTTTTCTAATTTTCTCTCAGTAAGATTTTTTTCTTTTTTTTTGATATCATAATTTTTTTAAGTGTCCCTACTTCAACAGCAATCCATAGCTCAGAAAAAAAAGTTAAAGGAGAAATAAAATCTTAAATGGTGAAAAATTTGAAACCAGTATGTCTCTACCTATCTATAATTGCTGTTGTTTTGAGGGGAGTAGATTATGGGATAAGGCTACAGATCATGAGTGGTTGGGGCGAGCAGGGGGAAGTACAGCCGGGTGAGGGGGTTCTTCTGCTGGGCCTCATGTCCGAAAGCTGCATCCTCCAATCCCATAGAGAATATTGTGGATTGTGTGTGTGTCGTCAAGTTAAAATCTTAGTTAAACTCTACTGTATTTCAAGTTTACAAAGTTTTCACTGTGTTGCAGGGCCAGGGGACTGACAGAAGTAAGCCAATGTTTACTTTTTCCTTTTCCAGGCCCTAGGTAATRTATAAGACCAAATGAAAGAAGCAGTACTCATTTTCAGGTATCCAAATAGCACAGTTTTCATATTTATTCAAAACTGCCTGAAGGCTGAAAAACACTAGCTTAATTATAGTTATTATAGTAGAGATCATTTGTGAGCACAAATAATACCATAGGAAGCAAATAAAAGAAAAACAAAGATAGGTCCTTGGAGATCTAAAAGTCATGATGGAAAGAGAAAACATGATGCTCTGATGAATATCAAAGTGTTGAAAAGTGTGTTTGAGCATTTTGCAGCAGCCGTGTTGTTTTGTGATCAACAGTCTTCAAAAAAATAAAGGGAAATGAAGGAGCAATCTCACTCAGCATATATAGCATTCAACGTACATCAAGTGTGTGTTTCAGAATAATAACAGAAAGGAAAGATAGAAAATTGTCAGGATAAGCCTTTTTTTGGTACAAATACATGGAATCTCAATTTACCCTATGCCTATGCAGTTGCAGGATTAGAAATTGGGGGAAAAAAAAAAACCTTTAAAAAAACCTCCAAAATTATATCTTTTGAATTAGAATACCCTTATTTCACAAGAAGGGCAAGGCAAGCCTCAGAATGCATAAAATCCTGCCCTCTTGAATATATGGGATTTTTTTTTTTCCTCTGAATTTGAAAGAATTATGATTTCATAAAATCTCCCAGATAAAGTGCACAATAATCTTGCCCAGATGAGAGGATTTTAGATTAAAAACCCTCACTGATGCTATCAGAGCTTTTCCTGTACAGATGGGAACCACTGAATCATCTGGCCATTATACTCTCCTGCACAGGATTTAGTAAGATTGAAGAGAGTTTAAAAATATGGGATAAAAGTAAGAGACACGTAACTATTTTGCTGAAAAGAGCTTAAAGAGAGGGGAAGTTGACAGAGGTACTCAAAACAGCTAATGGTAAGCATTTGCATAAAACAAGAAAGGATTGATCCAAATGAAATATAACAAATTAAACTTAGTAAAAATAAATGGTGTTTGTACAACGCCTGCAACTATATAATTTATAATTTAAATATCCACAGTATGATAATTCTACATCTAATAGTTTATCAGATTAAAACACGATTAAGCATTTACGTAACAAAAACAGTAAAACCCAACCAAACAAAACCTACAAGTGTCAAAGTGCAATTCTGGATTCTCCCAGGTATAGATTTGGAAAAAGTCTTTTTCTACGTTCTTGTGCATTTAATGATTTCCCTAGTATGAGACATCAAATACTCTGAGCACGATCAGGAAAATGAATGGCGTTAGTGAAGCTGGAAGACTGCAAACCTGGTCTTGTATAACGCTCTTCATCTTATCTGATGAAAGTTTGCATGTATTAACTCTAAAATTAATTTCCTTAAGGTCATTTAAACTAGCAAATTTAAAGCAAGTTACATAATCTAGAAATTGAAAGTGTTCTCATACAAAATTCAACTGTTCAGTTTCTTTCTCAAATTAGTTCCCCAGGTAGCTGCACTAGAAACCAGAAGGATACAAAAAATATCACTCTTTAGACTTTCTCTGGTATCAAGTTGATTTTCTTTCATAAAGAAGAATTGACAATCAAAGACTCAGGCTGCCTGTAGCTGGAAGCTGGCTTTCCACCATGGAGTTATGATATCACAGGCAAGTTTGGGGTTGGAAAGAACTGTTTTCTCTCATGAGTAAATAGACAAGTTTAGTAAATTGCATTATCATATTTGGAAGTATTACATTAGTTAGTCTACTTTTTGAACTAGTTGTAGTGACCTCCTTAATGCTCTGATTCTTTGAGACAGTCTTCTGCTGTCTTTCTAAGGCCTTTGCTTTTTCAGCGTTGCTACCACAGGGACTAATGTGAGGAAGGAAAGAGACTGTTTTCCTTTAATATGGTCTCTGGGTAATACACTAACAAAGTAACAAACAGAAATTAGATCATCGTCAGGATACCTCAGCTAGCTTAACTAGGAAACAAAAGACTAGCAAACAAAACAAAAGTGCACAACTCTGAATAGTTAAAGCTATGATTTAATGATAACATGTAATWCTTCCAGTTTCTGTGGCAGGATACAGGAACTTATACACCATAGAATGTATTTTTTTCTTTTAAAACAGGTTTTAAACAATAATCTTCATATTTATACCTTTGGTTCTTCTTTTGATAATTGCTGGACATTCTTAACCGTCTTAGTGTTAAGCCACTGATACTTCATAAACATCAGCTATTGTTGGAGAATATGAATAAGATAGAGTGTAGAATTGTTATCATACACATTTCTGTAAAACAGTATTCGAGAGTTTCCACAAGTACTTTCTTCTCAATTCAGGTTCAAACCTCCTTAAAATGTTCTGGATATCRCTGTATAAGCAATGCAATTGATGAAATAGAACAGTCTGCTAAACCATCACTACCAAAAGTGACAATACCATCATGGGTATCTCAGCCAAAATCATGGTCACTGGAGGTTAGTTTGAGTGCTGCTGTGCATTTCTCTTCTACAATTTTTGACACTGACTGTAGAATAAGTCTTTGTGATGTTCACAATTTTTATACCTCCTTTTTGGTGGGTATACTTTGACTAAAACTCCACACAAAATACATGACCCAAAAMCAATTTTGTTCCTGGGGAGATCTGGAACAGATCCTCCTGGAAGCTATGCTAAGGCACATGGAGGACAGGTGATTTGAAACAACAAGCATGGCTTCACCAAGGGCAAGTCCTGCCTGACCAACCTAGTGGCTTTCTATGATGGAGTGACTACATCAGTGGACATGGGAAGGGCTACCGATGTCATCTATCTGGACCTCTGTAAGGCCTTTGACACTGTCCCCCACAACATCCTTCTCTCTAAACTGGAGAGGTAGGGATTTGATGGGTGGACTGTCCAGAGGGTGAGGAATTGGTTGGATGGTCTTATCCAGAGGGTAATGGTCAATGGCTCAATGTCCAGATGGAGATTGGTGATGAGTGGTGTCCCTCAGGGCTCCATATTGGGACCGGTACAGTTTAATATCTTCATCAATGGCACAGGCAGTGGGATTGAGTGCATGGTCAGCAAGTTTACAGATGACACCAAGCTGAGTGGTGCGGTTGACATGCCTGAAGGACGGGATGCCATCCAGAGGGACCTGGGCAATCTCGAGAAGTGGGCCCATGTGAACCTCATGAGGTTCAGCAAGGCCAAGTGCAAGGTCCTGCACCTGGGTCAGGGCAACCCTCAGTATCAGTACAGGCTGGGGATGAAGGGATTGAGAGCAGCCCTGCCAAGAAGGACTTGGGGGTGCTGGTGGACGAAAAGCTGGACATGAGCYGACAATGTGCGCTCGCAGCCCAAAAGGCCAACCGTATCATGGGCTGCATCAAAAGCAGCRTGGCCAGCAGGTTGAGGGAGGTGATCCTGCCCCTCTACTCTGCTCTGGTGAGACCCCACCTGCAGTACTGAGTCCAGCTCTGGGGTCCTCAGCACAAGAAAGACATGGACCTGTTGGAGCTGGTCCAGAGGAGGACCATGAAAATGATCAGGGGGACGGAACGCCTCTCCCATGAAGAAAGGCTGAGAGAGTTGAGGTTGTTCAGCCTGGAGAATAGAATGCTTTGGGGAGACCTTGTTGCAGCCTTTCAGTACTTAAAGGGGGCTTATAAGAAAGACGGTGGCAAACTTTTTATCAGGGCCTGTTGTGACAGGACTAGGGGGAATGGTTTTAAACTAAAAGAGGGTAGATTTAGACTAGGTATAAGGAAGAACATTGTAAACAATAAGGGTGGTGAAACACTGGCACAGGTTGCCCAGAGAGGTTGTAGATGCCCCATCCCTGGAAACATTCAAGGTCAGGCTGGACAGGGCTCTGAGCAACCTGATCTAGTTGAAGGTGTCCCTGCCCATGGCACAGGGATTGGACTAGATGACCTTTAAAGGTCCCTTCCAACCCAAACTAGTCTATGATTCTATGAATTTAAAGTATATAACAAGAACTTAATTTGGGGCTAAACAGATTATTGGGTTTTAGTAGTTTTGGTAACATTCACTTGACCTGAATTCTTGTTGGGATAAGTAAGTATSTATTTGGACACGGTTTATTCAGTCTGGTTTACTGAACGAATGGAAATCCTCGAATTGTTTTCAAGAAATCAGAAATTCTACCTCAAATACTCCACATGCTGATGTCCCACTAAAAATGTTCAACATCCTTTGAAATAGGTCTTTCAAGAAGCATTCATGTAAACTTGTTCCCTAGAAGAAAAAATGGACAAAACCTCAGTGATGCTGATGAAACCTAAAGGGATAACAGCTAGTGTAGCTGTATGAGGGGGATGATGCCAGGATAGCAGATTTAAAACACCTGRAGAAACACAAGATACACATTACTTGACAAAACTCAAAAGAACACTGAAATGAGGCCCTTATAAAAGGGCTCAAGAACTAGGAAATTAAGGAGATGGAAGCAGTACAGGTATAATTTTGAGGTTTATATTGAATTTGGAAAAAAAAAAAATACCACATGGCTATGAAGTAGAATAAACACTATACAATTAAGATAACTATATCAACAGTTGCTTTTCAGTATTCTGAAAATGTGTTGCTTTCAATATTTATGAGGTTTTTAAAAATTTAATTATTTAATTATTATTACCAAGAGACCGTCAAAGTCAATAGTGTTTTTTATAGCACTGTTTGTTCTAACATAGCTGGGAGATAAATAGATTTAAAACTTCCTTAATTCTTCAGTTAGCCACAGCCCAAAAAATCAGAAGAATTAATCATCTTCTGTAAGGAAAGAAAATGTGATTAGATGATTCATTTTAAGTACATGTCAAGTTCTGAAAAGGAAACAACTTCAGTTTTTCATCTTGGTTTGGATGAAGGATGAAATTTGAAATGTCCACACCTCTCAAGAGTGTACTTTCTTGTCTAAAAATTGTGATCTGAATTGCTGAGTGGAGTCCTACAGCTACATAAGATGCTTTTATGCGCACTATTCACATTCTGAGTCATGTAAACTTGCAAGGAAAGGAGGAAAACAACGTAAAATGAATGTTTAATGTTCTACAGATTGCTCCACACGTTAATTTTTTCAATAACACAGATTACAGTTCTACATTTTACTCTGCAGAGGACTGCATGTGACAGATATATTAGAGCATACCAAATAGTTTCTCCCCTGTTTCATGTTTGATGAAAAAGGCACAAAAGATAATGGAAAACTCAGTTTTGAAACAAAAAACACAGCTGCTAATGCCAGCATGAAATTTTGAGCTATATGGAGCAAGACAAAGTAGAGYATGATAAGGTGTGCCAAAATACAACAAAACATTCATATTGAGAGTTTTCTAATTATTTTACATTTATCTAATCAAAACAAACACTGCTGGAAGAGCTCAAGTAGAACAGGGATGATTATTCTTCAAGTCTTGGTGCTAGAAATTAGGTATCTAAATCTTCAGTTAGACTCTAAGGGAGTCTGGAAGCTAATAATGTTAAAATATGAATCGAAATGTGAAGAGTTGGATGCTTGCATATCAAAATAATCGTCTCCTTGCTTTAGAGTCCATTGAAGGAAACAACATAAGAATAGTCTCCGTCATGTTATATAAAACCCATTGCCCTACAATTACAATCACTAGAATTGTTCTTTCTGGGAGATTTGGAAGACTGTATCAGGCTATATCAGGAGTATAAAATAATGACTGCTCATAAAAGGAGAAATGTTTGATTGATGCAGAAATATTTATAGATTGTTCATACCTGAATTCCAAAACAGACAACAGTTCCAAAAGCTGCAAGATGGAATCAGTTGGAAAAATCAATCACAGCTTAGATCAGTAGGAATTTTACTTAATCCTTCAAAGACAATACATGGAAAGAATCAGTATAAACCAAAGAATGCCTTATGATAGTTTTCCTAATACTACACAAAAATTTGTCTGTCCAAAATAGGCTGTGTGAATTGATCTGCACACAGTATACTCTCTGCAGACTGGTTATTAGTACGTTAAGAACAACTGTTGGGTATATATATGTATAACGAATAAGGGCAAGTTGTGTGATGACCTTATTTTGGGTTTAATTACAATCAATTAATTGTTTCAGATGGGTAATGAATGAGGGATTTGAAAGCAAGACTTGAAAGCTAGGATAGAATTTTAGGCAGGTTGGATATACATTCAGGTGAGGTTTACCGAAGAGTCATTGCTTATAGGTTTGAGATGGCGCTTCTACATCCTAACATGAAGGGTCAGTCCTTGATGAAAGTGAACTTGTCAAATACTTCACAGAATTGGATAGAAATAAGATCCATGCATCAAAATATGTCTAAATAATCTAAATTATTTTGCTGCTTTGTTTATATGACAATGCACTTTTTCATCCTTTTCCAGCTAGGATTTAATTTTGCAACCATCACACTGTTTCATATGTAGTCATGCACCATTTCATACATAGCCAAATAGATCCACTGGACCAGCTTCATACTTAGTTAAATGGATCTAYAGGCAGCAAATCAAAGCGCTTGATATAATACTGCTTTTAATTTTTGAAAATAAATGTTATACCAGTTTCATTTTTCTGAATTTTTTGTTTAACTCTGCTTTTTCTTCAGTTGCTGTTGGAATGCTTTAGTATATTTACAGCACGATGAACTTGGCTTTGCTTTTGCATATTCTGGTTTAAAGTGAGGCTACTCCACTGACTATAATTGTACCACCAAATTTAAAAAAGATTGAGAGCATAATCTCAACAAAAGCTCATATCACAGTTTAATACTGTGTTTTATTTTAAAACTGTATTTCAAAGAATGTTTACACTAAATAAAGCTGCATTACTGACAGGTTGTATATTATCTTAGTCTGCTTTGCTGCTACAACTAGACTGACACCTGTACCTRACCTAGTGTTAAATTAGCCAGTGAGGTATCTCCATGCTGCATGGATGGGGTTAGCCACCACAGCTGGGATAGATAAGAACTTCACACTTACTAATTTTGTCTTACATCCACAGAAACTTGGACTACAATATGGTGAACAACAGTTTTAAATAAGAGAAAGTAATTTTGCTATATTTTTATGGCTGGTCTCAGCAATTCTACTGATAGGCCTTTGTATTGCTTGGCACCTAATACAGGTTTGAGTGTAACATGATTTTATTTTGAAGGGCTTTGGCTAATTATCTGCTATCCAGTGATATTGTTGCTGATTCCACTGTAAGCTCCATTATGTCTGGTAAAGCCTGTAAGTAGTGCGTAGTACTGGAATGCATTTGAACAAATATTGTCCAGTTGATTTCCCCCCCCCCCCCCGCCCTTTATTTGTGGAGCACTGGAGAGCTGAGCAATTATATCACATGAATAACTCATTAATTTTGCCATTCCTGTATTTGCCAAATCACTGGTTCTCAAATATGCTCATTATTCAAAGTTATGTAGGAATTTATTAGGTGAATAAATCTTCATCTGTAGGCAATTTTTAATAGATGATTATGAAGATTACCAATTTTACCCAATTTACATTGGGTTTATTCTGTTCTGTAATAGAAGATGTAGATGTTCTAACGTAACTTGCAGATTGTTGTTATTTTCAAATAGATGCTGAACTGAGTTTCCTTTAGTTTTTGTTTACAGTTCCCATTCTTTGGATGGAACCATTAATGATTCATCCCTCAAACTTTCTCCTCTGCTTCTTTCCTGTTGAACAAAACCTTGCTAAGTACTTTGCAGAAAAAAAGCAGGTGAAATATGAGGTGGCCTTTCCATATCTCTTTTCCCTTTCCTCTACCATATGTACTGAGTTTTCTTATCCATTCTCCTTCTCTAGCCCTTCCACTTGTTCCAGGAATCTAATTTTGTTCTCCCTTCCTCCTTCTCACCTGCTTTTTTCTATTCCTCGACTCTTTCTTTTGTCTCTTTGTTACTTCATGTTATCTCTCTGTGCTCAACTGTCCGGAGAATATTTTTGTCTGCGATCTTGTCTTGCTATTTAACCTCTTTGACGGTTCCACTGGTGTTTCTGTCAGCAACTACCCTTTCCTGAAAATGTAACTGTGAATCCTATGTTTCTGTCCTTCAACTCCTTGTCTTCTCCCCCTGTTTTTAATGCTGCCAATTCACTATTAGTTGTAAGTCAATTTACCTAATCAACACTGCTCTGTCTAAACCGCAACTTTAGATTTTTCTCAATCACCCCTCAAGATTGTGGAAGACACCATTACATCCTGAGTAAAATAGTTCCTGTAGGAAATGTGTTACCAGTTGCAAAAGACTGAATTTATATTGTGAATGGGACAGAATGATTGCAGGTGGAGTAAGGAAAGGGTTTCTGGGTTTATCCACTGCCTTGAAACTTCTCTTCTGCCTCTTTGGTGCCTAGTAAGTCACGAAGAGCAAACACCTCGAGTGATTAGCAATTACATGTGCCTGAAGAAAATAGTTCTTGAAAGTAGACATTGTCTCACCCATCTTTATTCACTGAATAGAGAGCTGCTGGAGAACAGTTGTGGTCTGTGTGAACAGAGATTGTGCTGGAATATATATGCTCACAGAAAAGTGCAAATTAAGCGTGCATATTGCACCTGCATTTCAAACCTTGTGATTTATTTAGCAACTTAATAGTCTTTTATTAAAGCTTTCTAATGTAATTTTATATGAATGACACTTGATATATTAAATATCTATACTTACAAGTAGTGCCTAATATATTTTTATAACATGTGCTATGAACTGTGTAAATYTATGAATTCTGAAACTTCAGAATGATGTTGACTTCCTGACTGAAAACAAGTAAATGATTTAGCAGAGGTGCAAATGTAGAAGTGTGGCATGTATTTTCATCCTGCTCCAAGATGTTGATGGTATAACTGTACTACATCTATCTTTGGACTTTTTTTAGTGAAAGAATACAATGCATGTATATTCTGTAGCACACGTTGGGCAAGTGAACGCAGCAAGTGTATTTTACAGTGAATATAAATAGTTTTACTGAATGAATRCTACTGGGTTATATCAGGCAAGCAGTACCATTTATGTTAAAAGTACATGCTGTGATTTTTCTGAACTCTGAAGTTCAGTTGTGTGTCTTTTTCTATTGTACTAAAATATTAGATCATCACTACTGATGACTTGTAATCACTGCTATTAAATTTACATGTTGATTGATAAGGCAGGATTATCATGTGATTAAGAGTGAATAAGAAATGGGAAACTTCTGTTCCCAGCAGTGCCCCAGATTTCTTTTGAGACTGCTTAAACAGCTTAGCCTCTCAGTATTCTTTTCCCCATTTAAGCAAAAAGAGGGCATCAATGTTTTCTTTCCTTGTGGAAGTGTACAGGAGTAACGTCTCCTCTATTTGTGAATACTAGTAAGGTAATCAGACGTGTGTTAAGGATAAACACATAAATTTCATTTATAGTGAATTTCAACTACTGATTTGTAATTGCTTTTAGAAACAAAATAAAATATCTTTTTTCCTGGCATTTTTCTTCCAAATTTCTTCATATTCATATGTGACTGGGTAATCCTTTTTAAACAAATTTCTATAAATTCAGAAAGAATGAAGAACAAGAATCTACTTGGCCTGTTTCTGACTCCAGTAAAAACTACATGAAGGGTAGGATATACTGCAAAAAAGAGATCTTTTAACTGAATATTTAACAAGCTGTAATGCACTCTCTTTTTTTCCTTTTTGAGTAAAGCACTTGGAAAAAATCTGATATTTTTGACAAATCTCAACTTTTCAAATATTACTGTACTGGTGAAAATAGATTTTTACATTTAATTGAATAGTAAGTTATACGTAATTAAAAGTTTGTTATTTTAAATTTGCTAAGTTTTGGAGGAGAATTAGCTGAATCCTGCAGTGGGTTCATTGAGATGTACAAGAAATGAAGAGTTTCAAGCAACCCTTTTTCATCCCTCATATTATTTAAGAAATGTGTGCCTATTAACACCTCACACCATATTACTGGCAGGAGTAAGGTGGTTTCTTGTGAATGTCAGAGTTTATAGAGTGACCTATGAAAAAGGAAGGAAAATGAAAAAAAATAGATGCTGAATATAAGACTATAGCTTTAATTTTGTCCCAGGAACTACATTATAGGTAAGAAGTATGAAGATATCCTTTTTTGCATTAGGATTTGCCAACATGAAACTGGCACACTAGCCCTTTTGCATCATCTCATTCCTCTGTACAGGACCAGTGGCAAAATGATTAAAAATTAGTTGCAAGGGGAAAAGGAGAGATTGGGATGCAAGGGATGAAATTTCCATATTCCTTGAACTTCTTAGCTTTTTTCTTTGCTCTGTTTTTCATTTTATGATTCACTCAGATTGTTATAATGTCTGCAAAGACAAAGAAGGATTCTGGCTGAGTAGAACTGTGGAATAACTGATACGTATGACAATGACATTGTCTYCCAGCTGAAAAGTGCACTGCATTCTTTACCATATCTAGTTGTTGTAATATCAGTATGAACCTTTGATGACATTTATCTCCTAAAGAAGTGGAAAATTCTGTAATATCAAAGACACAAAGACAATAAGCCAGAATATTTGCCCCATTTAATATTCCTTGTGCTCTGCTGGGACAGGCTGATTGCTCTCAAGGAGAGACAGGGTAAGATGTGCCTATGAAACTTATTATATTTTCCTCTTGTTCTCTAGAACTGTAGGAAATGTCTCTTACCCCATACAGCTACTGGGGTTAACAGACCTGCTTGCTTCAAAGTCAGTAAGTGCATTGTTTGAAGAACAGATTCCTTTAAATTCTAAGTACAACTTGGGATGGAAACAGATATGTGATGAGATATATGGCTAGGAGTGAATTAGGCTACACATCAGCGTATATTAATTTAGACTTGTGTTCCAGACATGCAATCACTATTTAGATTGGTTTATTCCCTAGCAAAACCCACTTGAAAACAAGCGATCATGCTTCATCTCCATGACACAGAATTAGGACAAATGCAGGAACTCTCAAATTGTAGGAGAAATGATTCTCTAGTGCTGTAATGATCAGAGAATTCATGGATGCTTAGAGACTGCATGGGGCATTTGAGTGCACCTGATGTTCGAACACTGCCTAAGATGTCTGCATGGCTTTTTAAAATTTCTATGAAGATCGATTCCTATAATAATGCATAACATAAACAGAAGGATGATAGTTTAGGTTGCAGTTGGCAGTGACTGTACAAAAGAATGGTTTTATATCTTGTTGAGCCAACTTACCAATTGCTGCTCAAGGGGATTTTTATTGGTGGGGGAAAGGTTACCTAAACTGCAGTGATAACGGATATTAACAGTTTGCCAGTGTGCCTCAGCCTCATGTTAGGTGTTGGTGGTGGTGTGGGTTTGTTGGTGTTGGTGGTGKKTTTTTTTTTTTTAATAGGGTATCAGACAGATCTACCTAGAGCTTGCAGGTGACTGTTACAGCTTACTTTCTTTGGAAAGCAGAAAAATATGTAAGGGAAGATAGAGGTCCTGACAGAATTTCTGCTTAAAAATAAATCCAGCCTAATGAGGCTGATATAGGGTGCTTGCTACTTTGCCAGTACAATTTCAAAAGCTATCCTTTCTATAAAATAAGTTAAACAATTATTTTCTATTCTATAACAAACTAGCTAAAACTCCTAGCTACACAACGTCTGTCTCCAGAAATCGCCCCTATGTGCGACTTTGAGGAAATAAGGTATGGAATAGAGAATATTCCATGTTAGTGGACAGAAGTAAATCATGGCAAACGTGTAAAGATGTCAGGATTACTACCATAGAGCTTCATAGGTAAAAATTCAAAATTAGAAGTACCTAAAGAGGTTGGAAAACCAACTKAAAGACTAAACAAGCCTAATACAAAATTTTTGCCATTCTTGTTAATACCTAATCCTTATGAATTAAATTTCTCATTATGGTTTTAGTAAACCTTTTCATACAAGGCAAATTTTCAGCTTTCTAGATAAACACAGCATGATATGTTCAGCTTATTACATATCTAAATACTCAAGATTGCATGAGCTGCCAAATTATGAAATGTAGAGTATTAGCTCTTTCACTTCCATCAATGAATATTTTCAGCTGTGACATTTTCAGGATCAGTGCTAAAACACTTTTCTTATTTGGTTGTTTACTTTAAATGTTCTAGTCAATCGAACAAGGACTGCCCAGAAGAGAAAAAAGTTAGAATTAATGTTGTTCTTTAAATCTGTTAACAAAAAWCGAACTTGTTCCTTCTTTCCCACCCTTTCTACAGGCTCCTTTTTTCAGAGTGCAGTACTAAGATCYTCCAATAGATGCCCTAAGAGATCTCTTATAAACATCACGACTAAGTACTGWAATTAAGTATCTTCAGCTTTCTCTTTGTGTGTGTTTTTTGATAGAATCTGTGTTATCTACTATCGAGTGGTATTATGTTTTGAGATTTCAATGATAATGAATAATGAAATTATTTGATCCCAAATGAAGTCGAAAAGGGTGGATGATAAGAAATTAAATATTTATCCTTATTTCTCAATTAGTTTTCAATAGTAATTTTTAATGTGCATCTTAATTCTGTAGTGTATTATCTCTTTACTGTTTRATCAGTTGTTACTTTATATTCACAAGGTGAGAATGGGGGCAATGTCATCTTGTCAGAATCATTATCATTGCAAAGTTGCTACACACTGAAATGAACTTATGGCATTTATTTGATTAGAAATAATGGAGAAATCTACAGATCTAACCTCAGAGTCTAGGGTTTTGGGTGTTTTTCAGAGTTTACATCTGTTGTTTTGTGGTATACATTTGAATTATTTTGATGCATTTCAAAGATAGGTTTCTTGTGTGTGAACACAATTGCATATTCCTTTTATTTAAGGAATTTAGTCCCTTTGTGAGAACTGACTCTGAGGAGATATGGGGTAAACCTTAATGTGCCTTTATGATCCTTTTGTCATTTGGGAGATCTACTCCGCCAGATGGTTGGCACAACCTTTCTTCAAGCCACAAGGAAGCTAATTTTCCTCTGTAGCATTTGCCAGTGTCTGCCATTCTGGTGCTTACGGTGCCCTGCTGTTATAAAAGCACTGGTCCAGGTCTCAGTACATTTTATTGTGCTTTTTGATCAGCACAGAGTTTATAGTGGATGCATTATCATCTTTCATTAAAACATTAAACAGCCATTGAGTGAATTAGACCAGTGGAAGATGAGAGAAATATGTATGTGTCCAAACTTCACGCTATGTGTGTGMGAGAAAGAGATATTTGGAGGATTATTCATGCCATCTCATGTCAGAGCAGGCTGAGAGTTCTTTTGCTGTCATTGACTTCAAGCTAATCAATGATCTTCACCAGTAACAGCTGCACTGAAGGGGCAGCTGTCGTCTTCCAATTAAAAAAAAAAAAAAAAAAAAAGGGAAGTGGAAATTAAACCCTACAAAGGGCAGTATTTTGAAATAAGATTTCTTTATTGCTTGAATCTATCAGATAGCCTGCAACTGTTTCTGGTATTAAGCTACAAACAGAAGTGTGTTTAAAGTGTTGCATATTCTTGATTTTAATTTTTTTTTTTTTATTCTTGTTTATTACTTTATAACTGTCAGGTTAGCTGGGACAACAAATTAATTTATACTTGTAATATCCTGAATTCTTTGGTAACTTGATAATTTTATTCATRGGAACACTTTTCTTATTTTGAATGTTTAAAGATATAACACAGAAAAATAAAATGTTGTTGTTGCTTGGTACCATCCACCACTTACAGGTGGTGGATGGTACCAAGCCATACRGAAGTCACTTGAATAATCTGAAGAGTGAGTAACAGTGCAAGTTTCTGAAATTTCCTATTTTTGTCCTCCTTACTGATTGGTAATATAAAAACCTAAGTACAAAAAAAAAATGATTTTAAATAGTTTTAGAAGTGCTAGCAGTAGAAAAGCCAAGAGAAGAAAAATAGCCACTTCTGAAATACTATGCTTACTCTCTAATTCTTCATTAATTTCCCAGGTAAATAATTCTGGACAAAGGGCTACTTGTGGTAGAAAAGGAGATCCAAATTAGTCAAAGAAAGTGACTATTGTTCTAAATTCAGTGAGAAGGAGAGAGGCTGTAAAGTATGAGAGCAAATGTTTTGGCCAAGTGCTGAATGGGTTGCTAAACAACTTTCATCATGTGTTATTTGTATTGACTTCCCTTTAATATATTGAGACTTTGATCTTCTCTTTGTCTTACATAAAGTTTTCTGCTGTATTGGATCCTATATTAAACAGCACCTCATAAATACATAATAGAGAATCTTCATTATTAATACCTATAGTCTTAACAAGCATAAACCAGCTTTGAAGTTCCTCTGTGTTTCTCACCTTTGCAAGAAAACATTAGTACTTACTGCACGGCTTCTCCTCTGCCCAATATAAGAATGGCAAATGCTTCAAATACAGTAATTCAGGTGGAAATATGAAAAACAAGCATAACTGATTGCCAAGCACATGGCATACCATACTCTGAAAATTGTGTAGCGTACTACGTAGCATCTGGTAAGATACTGTCATAAACTATCCAAATTAAGGTTATGGAAACCAGAAACATACTACTAAGCATCAGCAATCTCTCTAGACTAACAATTAATTGCTAAACACAGAATAAATTCTCCATTAAAGTAGTGTACATTGGTTTGCATTACATCAAGTAAAGTAATATCCCAGTGTAATACCCTGCGGATGAAAAWGTTTCAGCTGCAGACAATGATGATGTAATGTATGGGTCACAAAATAATGAAAAAAATTTAGTTCATTCAGTTTTGGGGTTTTTTTTTTTTGTTTTTGGTGTTGTTTTTTTTTTTTTGGTTTTTGTCAAAAAATAGAGCAAACAACACACAAAATAGAGCTTATGAATAATATCCATTGAGCAGAAGATAGAAAGCTGTCAGGATAAGAATAAGCAAAACTCATTTTCAAACTACTATCTGTGATAGCTGATACAGAGCTAAATTAGAAGAAAAATTAGAAAATGTATGTGCTACAAATACATCAAAGTAATTTTAATTAAATATGAGCTTTGTAAACTGGATGTCCCAGTGAGTGTCCCAAGAAGAAAGATGAGTATGATCAGATACACACATAATCTGATAGTCATCCTGACTACTTCATTAACTGGGTTATATAAAACATTTATCTAATTGTTGATTGTTTGTTTCACGTACTTTCATAATGGCAAAGGAGAACGGATGAGCAAGGTCCCTGTTTGCCCTCACAAGATTTCAATTTCCACTTAGTTTGGAACAAGTAGTTTTTACTTTTACCTCTGTCCCAGGAGAGTTTCTAGTGCAGCTATGCTGGTAGGAAGCGAAGTTGACTCAACATCAGTTTTGCACCCCCAAAATTGTCAACAAGTAGTGCAATTTTATTCTGTCTGTACTTTGCAAAAAAACTGAGAGAGCTTAAGAGAAAAAAGGGGAGAAATAGAATCATAGTGGTTCAGAAATGTTATCCGGATGCCAGCCAAGATGGCTTTATGATAACTAGCAATTACAAAGGATTGCATCAATGAAAGTCCGGTTGATTTGGCTTTATATTCTGCACTTTGTGTGTAAAAATTAATCATGTTTCTTCTTGCAGTGCCATGACCTAATTAGCAGTCCAATAAGAACTCACTTACAAAATAGCGATAAGCTAATACAATCTAACCTATCCYATTTTATTATTTCCTATGTTAACTAGTTCAGTTCTTTAAGTACTGGATTTACCTAGTTTTGTTTGTCACTACAAGTTTATTCCACATGTAGACACATGTATTAACCTAGCATGCTAGTGTACGTCAGAACAGCTGACCTCTATCTGTCTTATCCTAGTCACGGATGATTTAAAGACAGTTTAATACTTTAATCTGTAACACATTTTCCCAAAAGGCCTGAAGTAGGTAACCTATAATGCCATGAAGAGTAGATACTTAATTTTCATAATGATTTCACATTGAAGATTAAGCTACTCTTTAAAAGTGGCGGAATAGATGGTAAATTAGTGCAAAAGTAATAAATTGGATAACAGATTTAGTTATCTCACATTAAAGCAGATTCAAGTCAGACTTCAAACTACTGTTTCTTTGCTTGACTTCACATAAATATATTTCTAACTTTTAGGCCATTAACTTCTGGCTTTTTTGTTTTGCTTGTTTCTGTTTGTTCAAAAGTACCTGTTATCCTTCTTATAAACAGAGGATGTAATTAATAGTCTTATCTCAGGGTGATTTTTTTTCCTTATGTTTCATAATTAAAGATGATTCACAGTAACATGTCAATGTTTTTAGCATGAGTTATTAGTGAGGAGCTCTAYCTCAACACTCAGGCACTAAAACTTGATATGGATGGTAGGGATTACCAATACAGGCTGTGCAAAGCCTCCAGCATACTTGAGCTTTCAGATAGCCGGTTGATATGCTAAAGCTTGTAAGTATTGCATAACATGCACCCTGCTTTAAAAATGGAAGCACAATAAACCTCTGCGCTCCGGTGGGAACTACTGGCTATTTCAGAGCAGTTGCTCTTCTTTCTGCTGGCGCCCGTGCTGCAACCCGCCTGAAGTGCTCTGGGTGCAGCCGCTCGGGGAGAGGACTTTGGTGTCCGATGTTACGTGGGGACCAGGCGAAGCGGGGGCGAACGGGGAACGGGGCGATGCCCCTGCGGAGGGGAGACCGGAGGGGAGGAAGAGCGAACTCCCTCAGGGCAACAGCCCTCCGCCTGGGCGGGCAGCCCTTCGGCGAGAAGGGGAGGTGAAATGCGAGACGTTAGTTTCCCCCGCCTGTATTAAAAAATGTAAAAATAATTAAAAAAAAGATGGGGGGGGGGAGGGGAGTTGAGAGCAAGTTTTGGTACACGTACGGTGGTGCCGGCAGCCCTGGGGGCGCGGGGCGGGGCGGGGGCGGGCCGGGGGCGGGCCGCGCCGGGCCGAGCGGAGCGGAGCGGAGCCGAGCGGCGGCGGCAGTCGGGCTGGGCGCGGCGAGCGGGGCCGGTGCTGTCCGCGGCCCTGCGGGTGCTGAAGGGCGGGCGCCCCGCGCCCCCTCCCCGCCGCGCCTCGGGGCCGGGGGACTTGCTCTCCGCGCCTGGCCTCGGCGGGAAGCGCGCTGCCGGGAATTGCTTCGAGTTTTCTCCGGAGTAGCTGGCTCCCTCGCCGGATCGCGGCGGGTCCGCTTTTGGCTTTGTTAAACGAAGTGTTCCTCTGTTTGCCATTCTCGCACGGGGACCCGGTGTTTGTGTTTTTTTTCCTTGCGGACTTCAGGGACTCTTGGATAAGGTAAGCAGGATTTTTTTTTTTTTTTTTTTTTCAGTTGATATCTGCGTATAAGTGGTAGTGGGGTGACGAATGGGATGGAGAAGCTGGCAGTTAAAGGCAGAGCAAAGTTGGGAGCTTAGGTCAGCTTAGGGGCAACACTTGGGAAAGAGGTGTGGAGTTTTCAGTGAAAAGGACTCTGTAAACAAAAGATGAATCCAGAATGAGAAGTTAGAGGCTTATTTTTCTTAAAAACTTGCTGTCAGGGTAATGTTTAAATGTGTAAAGATATTTTATTATTGAAATCTTGAGTGTTACAGAAGCTGCTTTGTATAAGCAACAGCTTTGGGGGACAGGAAAAGCTCTAACTGATTCTGTCTGGGGGAAGAAGAGATATGTAAGGTCATTCTGGGAAGTAGAGAGCAAAGTAGGAATTAAAGAGGATTTAAAAGCATAGCCTCATGTTGCTCTGTGTTCTTGTGGTGCCTGTACGGGTGCATAACAGRAGGACAGTGATACCTTGTTACCTGATGAACAATTTAATGCTGTAACATTGTGAACTTGTGAAACAGCACCTTTCTGAACGGGATCATCCCCATCTCTATTTCCAAGGTCAGTGTGGTGTGCGTGTGCCTGTGAAAGTTGTGGATTGTTTCCTTTGATATTGACTGATGAATGTCAGGCCTTTCTCTAGGCTACAACAAGGTGTAAATGCGAATCTCTGATTTAATAAAACCGTATTATGTTGCATTATAGGACTGCTGTTGTCGGTAATTGAACGGAACTAGGAAGTGTGTGCAGATGAAATGTCTTCCTATTTCAGCAGTGTTTAACCTTTTGCAAGCTTGGTAGAGCACTCTGCTTCACAGAGGGGTTTTCTACTGCTTCAGCGAGTTGTCAGAGTTCTGCGCACGCAGAGCAGAGTGCCACGCAGGGATTTCTGCACACGCAGAGCAGAGTGCCGTGCAAGGATTCCACACGTACAGGGCAGAGAGCCATGCAGGGATCTCTGCACACGCAGAGCGTCACGTAGGGATTTCTGTCTGAGATTAAGGCTGATTCCAAAAAGAATGGGCTGCTGCTGCTTGTAGCCAGTGCTACTGAGATGGCTGAACAGAACAAGCAGGCGAATGAGGTCACCATCCTGTATTTTTTAGCACCATGTCGCACTTCATACTCTTGTGGCTGTGATGAGTTTTCTTTGGAGCTGGGACCTAAACCACAATTGTTTCTTTACATAGTTGTCCTGCACAAGTGCTAGCAGTTGTAGTAACTGTGAGCACGAGGTAGCTTTTGATGATGAGATGAAGCTGATGGAAGGAGAATGTTTCATATTACTATAGCATTTTTTTACTCCTGCATCATTTATTTAATATTAAGGTGGGTTGTTTTTACTGAATATTTTTATCAGCTAGAATATAAAGATAACCATCGGGCAGCAGCACAGAACTACTGAGGAGTAAAGTTGAAAGCAAGCAAATTGAGGAGAAGGTAGTTTAGGTTGCTAAGGCTTTCATTAAATTTAGGTAGAATTAGGAAATACATATGTTTTACTATTCCCTCCTCTTCTGCCCCCCCCCCCCCCCTTCCCCCCAATTATAAAGCAGCTGTTGCCTTCCTCTCTCAAGAGGGGGCAAGGGAAAGAAGTTTATTATACAGCACTTGCACTGGTTGCAAACCTTCATTAATAGTCTACCCACCAGCTAGGACAGCTCTTATCATCTGTCATTGACATGAATATTAATTTGCTTTGAAATGTTTTGATATAATTTTAAATAATGATACTTTTTAAAATATGAAGATTCAGGATGCTTGCTTTCTAAAGTAGACATTACAAAAATATTTTGGAAAAGTTGATTTTGAAGCATGTGATGCAAACAGTGCATTAACTGAGGAAAAAAAAAAAAAAACAAACCAAAAAACCAAAAAAACAGCGAAACAACCCCAACCCACTAAATATATGGCCCAACTTTTGATGTTTATCTGTAAATATACAGGGCCTGAATCTGCAAATCCTTGTTCACTTGAGTAGTCTTTATTCATACACATAGTCCAGTTAACTGCAAAGGGACTATATCCATCATTACATAAGTAAAAGTCATTGATCTTGCTGAGATCAGTCATTTTACCAGCATCAGATGATAAACTTTGATGCTAAGACATTAATTCTGCACTTTTAAATTCATATCATGTATCTGATTGTATTTTCTATGTAATGTTTTGCCTTCATTTGTATTGGGTTGCTTTATTTTATAAATCACGTTTAAAAGATGGAGATTTGAAATGATATGTAGTGTCTCAAGGAAGTAAAATGGTACTGCTATTTTTCAACAAAATGGTGTTCTAAATATACGTATACATCAAGTGTGGTCCATAGTCGTTTTGGTCATCTGTTCTAATTAGAAGAAGTCTGTCTTCAGTAGTGACCTTTCTTCAAGCATATTTGTATAGTTGTAAGGATGTGATTTTGTATAGTGTGCAGTTCCAAGACCTTTAACAACACCATTCAAAAGTTGAAGAAAACTGTATGCTAATGACTTGACAAACAGCTGACTGCAGAACTGATGCAAACTCAGGGAGGAGTTTTGTCATAAAATTGATGTTCAGGAAAACCCCCTGTTTAAAGTGGTGCTTTATAGACCCTGCTTACATTGACCAACACACACAGATGTGCATGTGAGGGCATATACTTACAATTATTGATGATATCAACATACATACAACCTGTCAGGCATCCTAAGCTTACATTTGATAGTGGATCATGTGGCTATTTGCTGGGCTACAGCCTTTGACAGTAAATGGTACTCAGTAAAAACCCAAATGCTATCGTTGCTCAGTTCTAGGTGTGTTCTAGATCTATCTAATCATGCCAGTTTGTCATTCTGATTTTTTTTTTTTGGTGTGGGTTTATCCAATAATCCTCAGTATTTGTTTAAAGAAGCAAGGATATTCAATCCTAGAAAAAAAGAACTGGTACAATCACAGAAATTATGTCTCTAATAAATAGCAAACTTTTGTTTTTCCCCTTGGGATAAAAGCATGCAGTTCTAAACTGTTGTTTTATATAACATTTTAGAAAATGTAAATTTTGCTTCACTCTTCTCTGACTTTTAGAGACTATAAAATACTAATAAAAGCAAGGCTCTGCTTGGTTTTGTTAGTTTCAAACCTAAATAAAAAGGTGGCACTCCAATACGAGTAGTTCTGTCTTTTAACAATTCTGAACTTGGCTTAGAAATTTCAAAGGTGAGAGGTCAAATGAAACCTAGGTAGCCAATTCTGAATATTTTTCTCAGGACTGGCAAATATTATGGGATAATTCAGGACATTAAATATCACAGGAGTGAATCACAGGCTCAGGGGGGAGTAATGAATCAAATACCACTCTCAACTTTGTTCTTCAGTTTTTCTAAGCAAAAGCAGGAAAATAATTGTCAATTATTCAGTGTAGCTTGGCCTATTATGCTACGTAATTTTAAAGCAAAGTAAATAGATTAGCAAGTTTATTTGCAAACCTGTTGAATCCTGTTTTACAGTTCAAGCTTTTTTTTTTTTTTTTTTTCTTTTTCTGAAGCATAGGGAATAGCTGTCAACAAATGAAAAGGCTGGGAACTTGTTTGCATAATATACATATTTAATACAGCATGCTTTGCCTTGCCTCTTGGTAGACAGAAAAGACAAAGGAAACTCTTTTCTATTATTAGAAGAACAGTAAGTTGAAACTTTGTCTCTGTAGTAAAGAGATATTGAGAAGGCTGTGGGTTGAATAAGAGTTGTGGTTGACCAGCACCTTTGAAAACAGTGCTGTATGAAACTCTCTCTTACACCCCCAATATCAAAGGTTACCAATGCCCAGGGAATGTAGTCAAGAGAAATTAAACTCATGGGCTAACTCTCTTTTGTGCTATTTTACAAATTCTTTCTTTAGATTTTGGGTTAATTGAGTAACCTCTAGTTACAAAGCCTTGTCTCCTAGTAGATAGGTTGCGTTCCTTTCCAGCACTTACATTTAGTAACAGATTTGTCTTTATTTGGATGGGCCCGTGCAGATAAAGAAATTTCTGCACAGCTGGTGTGGCAGAACTGTGAAAATGCTCCCCATTTGCCAGTATCTCCCATTTTTTTGTTTGTATTGGCTGAGTATATTGGCCAAGAGATGTCATTAAATAAGTTCAAATCAGCCAAACTGTTGTGGTCTATCCAGGCATGATTCCTTACCAAGTGGATATGGGAAGGACTTGAAAATATGTATTTGTTATCTATTTTTAGCTTTATCTGATAGCAATGTTTATGCCGGTATTTACCCTTACTACCTTAGAAATTAGCATAGCAAGTCTGTTTAATTAATCCCTCTTTTTACCATATATTAAGTGAAATTAGTGGTGAATTATTTGGCTGCATTGCTGAGGTGTGCAAATCTTAAGAAAATAAGTAGTTCTAAAGAGTTAAATGAGGGGAGAGTTAGCAATGCTTGCACTGATTGCTTGAAGTAGGTTGAAGTTCACAGTTTATTTGCATTTGAATTAATTGAGATTGGTGTCCAGCAGTGCTTTTCAGAGCAGGCTTCAGAAAGACTTTTTTGTATAATAAAGTACTTGAAAATGTTAGTTGGAAGATGAAGAATATTTGAGATACTTCTTTCTTTTCCTGACAGAGTGAGCTTTTTTTCTCATTTTCCTCTAAGTAAGATCTATTGTAATTCTGAATTATTTTCACCACTGAATGGGCGTTCTTGTGTTAAAAGCCACTATAATTTTTAAATCAGCATACTAAAAACTTTCTGAAATCATTTTTAGTTTCTTCACAAAGACGTTCTTAATACCCACAAAAAGAAATAAAATAATCTTAAAACAGCTCATAACATTAATCAGATAAAAAGTTATTCCTTACTAAAAATGCTCTTTTATTAAATGATAGGAACTTCTAGATTATTACTTTGCATACTTTTGCTTCCATTAGGAAACAAAATATTTTAGATGCTTTCTGTATTGTAAGTCTAAACTGTATGTATTTTCATTATTATAGCAGAACTTTGTCTTCCTAAATAATATGTAAATCACTATACTTTTAATCACATTTTAAAAAGTCAGTAATGAAACAAAAACTGGTAGAAAATTTTCTTCTTTCATGATGGGTAGTGCAAATAAATTTCTTTTTCAAATAGCTTACCGATTATGACATGCTTCGAAGTTGAACATTTCAAGTTGTGTATTTTTTTTATATTTTCTTTCATAAACTTCATTTAAAACACCAATATAACTGATAATATGTGCTACTTATGGGCTTTGTTAAACTTTTTCAACCATAATTACTAGGAAAGAAAGAAAAAAAGCACTTTCACTTCGTTGTGGTAGATCAATGGAGATCTTAATTCATAYGCAAGAGCAGTCAAAAAAATAAATGCAACTTTTATTTATGTTAGAGACTAAATATAGTACCACCAATATTACAATTATATAAATAATCCTTTAGCATGAGGGCTGTATTTGGTGACAGTCATGCCCTTTCATTGATAACAAGAAACAGGAGCAACAAAAGTACTGGATGTAGGAAAATGCCATGATATCTAAGAACATTCCTTGAGGGAAAAAGGTAAATAAACTGTAGAAAAGTGGGCAAAATAACTGAAAAAGTTATTCCTTCTATCCAGTCTGAACCTCCCCATTTCAGTTTATGCCCATTGTCTTTTTGCTGAACTTGCTTCCTGTTTATCCATAGCTTTCGTGCACTGAGGGGCCCAAAACAAGATACAGTACTCTAGATGCAATCTAACTCAAGACGTTGATGACCAGCATTCAAAAAAGTTGCAATATGTATCTACATATAAAGACAAAATACATATAAATAATTGAAAAAGTAAAATAGATTAGGAAGAAACTTCTCCTATGAATTATATATTCCATAATTTGCCACAAAAGGATTTCTGTTTTTCTAGGAAAGGATAGCAATATGGCCTCTAGTCAAGACCAGCATAAAAATTGCTGTGTTGGCTGTCATTCCTAGGACGTATTTGTTCCCTGTATGAAGTCTAAATAAGAGTCCATCAAGAACAACTATATATAATTTTTAAGATTGTATTCTCTACATGGAAAAGTTACTAAAATCTGAGTTTTCTTTTAAGAAATGTTCCTTGGCACCATGAGATTTATTTTTTTTATGCAAGATTCAAACACATTTAGTATATAAACAGAAAAGACTAGTATCTGCTTTCTGAGAACAAACTCTAGTGCAGTGGAAAGCTAAATGCACATGAACAAATGAACAACTCACAAATCACTATCATTAGAGTTGCAGCAGTCCAGCTTTCTATTAATACAGCAGAAAATAACCTATTGTACTTAAGTAAAAGAAGAGATGTACCGTGTTCATTTTGAAAATGCTTTTCACATTTGCATTTTGCTTTCAGGAGAAGGAGAATTATTTTGACGCATTTTACAGCATATTTTGTGACCTCTGCATCACCATTTCTAGCAGTGTCTAATTTTTCCCCTATAAGGTTCTGGTATGAGTCTTAAGTCAACAAAAAGCAGAAGCTTTCATAAGACAAAAAGTTTGGTGACTATACACTTTTTATGAAAGATTTGAGATTGTTGAACCTGTGGAACGAAATCTGAGACCAAGTACCTTTGGTAAAGGCAGATTTTCTTAATGTTGTCCAGGTATTCCTCAGGTCTGAGAGGGAAGGCTCAGGAAATGGTCAGAAAGACAGTATCATTTCCAAACATTTGCTCAGGTAGCCCTACAGTAGTCATAGGAGTGCAAAACCTATTATTAAAATGAAACATCTTATTTTAACAGTGAGTCCTTTTCTTCTTCACTCTGTTTCAAGATGGAAACATGAGTTCAGTTCATCATCTGTTTTAGCAGAGGAAAGGCCACAGAGAAGGAACAGAGGCTCTTCCTATTTTTGGGTTGTCCTTGTAAAATGGAATTAAGTTGCATGGGTCCTCCCTCTCCTTGCAGCAGCCAAGRTTAGCCATAACCTCACTTTCGGTGAGAAATTGACATTTTTAACCTTGAGTGCTGATTTTCAAATTGAAATACACATTGCTGTTCTTCTATATTATCATGTCCTTTGACAGAGATAATTCTTATTTAGAATAAACCACAAGACACACAGCACCAGGTTATGATAGTTTGAAGACTGGTCATATTCTACATTTATTCTTATGCCTTTTAAGGTGAATGAATCTCAGCTGGAGAATTAAAATATAAATTTTCAATTTTTTGGTCCTCTAACATACATGTTATGCTTCTGTCTTCCATTTATACTAACTGCCTTTATATTCTTGTGTAATTCAGAAACCCAGCAATAATTAGTATTATGGTACTATTTTAACATGAAAATTATAATTCTATTTTAGATTTTATTATTTTTGCTCCAGGCTGGTTTTGATAAACAGTAATGGTCTGTAAAAAATGTTCTACACATTCATACATGGGCTGATTTAGTCTTTCCTTGGGACACTAAAAGAAAAAACATAAGTAACATCACTCCTGAGATTTAACTTTTGTATTATGCTAATTATTCTTTGAACTGGAAACAGTTTTTCAAGTGAGTTTAAACTGTGTTGCTTATCTATTATTAGATTTTAGTCTTCTGTCTAATAATAGGCTGATTCTCTGCTGCTTAGAGAGTTATTGTCATAAAAATATTTGAACAATCTACATTTGTATGTTCTTGTTGCATTCAGCGGGGTGGGAGGAGGCTAGCTGCACCTTGGGGRTTTCATATGAAGCATTAGTAGAGTGCTTCAGGCATCAGATCTTAAAACTGGTGTCCTCTATAGAACAAAAATCTAATATTTTAATATATTTGTGTCCTTTATATCTTTTCAGTGTGATAGTCATACTCATCTACTGCTCTAGGCTCTCAGTAATTTCTTCCATAAGTAAACTCTTAAAAGGGCTTCCATGCTTGTCTTTGTAAAAATATACACGGAATATACATAAAAAGTTAATAAAGCTATATTGAAAATTTGATTTATATTTCAAAAGCCTTAGAAATCAATATTAAAAATAACACCCCCTCACCCCCCATGTTATCATAACTTCTGAGATAGAACAGCTCTGATATTAATAAAGAGATATAAATGAAAGTTTGTGATATAATTTGCTGACTGTCATGAGTTAGAGTGTTTTATTAATTTACGTGCTACATCTGGCTCCTCTATGAACTGTGTGAAGTAAAATGGCTAATAATTTTGGTTTTATCATTCTCTGCTTTCCTTGTGAGAGACAAAAGGTCCAAATTTAGCGAGTTAGTCTTGTATTTTTGATAAACTGGGTATTTGTTCCCAGAGTTATCATGTGTGTAAATGCTGAAAGAAAGCTTAAAGATCTGATCATGAAGCTCTTAATGGTTAAAACATAAGCAGAGAGTCTTGTATCTTTGTTCTTTTGTCTAATAAAGAAATGAGCAGTAGATTGTGTGCATGCATAGAAATTCTGAATTCTAAAAATCTGTGTTATTTAAGCATTAAATTGGGGTTCTTCCAAAAAGAGTTAAAATGTTATATATGTGTTGCAAAAATCGTTGGTGTTTTTTTTTTTTTTTTATAAGACTCAAAGTAAAGACTCACTTTAAACTTCCCATATAGCCGAGATTCTTAAGGTCTCAAATTATCATTTTGACTTTCAACATCAATTTTCTTATCCCAGCATGCAGCAGAAAGATGCTGTGTCACATTGATTTATGTCCATTAACATCCCTGTGAGACCCAGTTTGGTGTTTTTAAGAAAGGAAAAGATCTAGTAATTTGGGGGGTTCTTTAGCACTGGTTAGACATTTCTCACTGGAACTGGATTTTTGAGGTGACCTTGGCAAGGTCCACTGATCTACAAGCCATGGCTAATTAGAGAGGGCAAGAAGGAATACTGTTTGCTGAAAAGAGTTATTGCTATCACTCTTGTCAGTGAATATTTAGGAACAAGTAACTTCTCAGCATACTGTTTGTTCTTCGTATAGACTAGATTTGTAAGCCAATAATCATTGTGAAGTTTTCATTGCTTTTGACTAGTGTCTGAGGGATCAGTTCTATCACAATCCTGTAATAATTGCATCAGAATTATTTGTGTGGCATAGATGTAATGCATAACTAACTTTCATGTATTTCTGGTATTTATGACTAGCAGTAATTATGCATGTTGGTTTTCCTGTGTTATCTTTTACATTATTTTTTTCTCCCTCTTTTTGATAGTCATTTATTTCACAAATGGCCTCTTTCTGAATAAACCAAATCAGTTTTTCTTGGTTTTAAAGATCGAGTGTTTAATTGTCTATAACAATTTCTAACACATTCATCTTGTAGCCTTTCATGGAATACAAAATGTCAACTGTAAGTTAAGTTCAAGTTAAAACACCTCCTTTAAGTAACTTAAACTGAGGCACAAAGAAATAGAAAAGTGCTACAGAAGACAGTCAAACTCCTTTCAGTCAACATACAATGCAAAAGCTGAATGAATATGCAATGTGCAGTGAAGGTTAAGTTAATTTACAAAGATGAGTGATAAAAATGAAGCTTCAGAGTTGAAGCCGCCCGATTGAAAAAGATGTGTCTAGGCAAATATATTGATCTGATGTTTGTTAATAAGTGGAGGAGAAACAATCCAGAGAAAGGCTCTTCCATAGTAAATTATTCTTAGAATTTAGCTATACCTTTATATAAAGCCAGGCAAAAAAAAAAAAAAAAAAGAGCTGGTATTATCACTATATGAAAATCTGATATCTTTGAGTTTTCAAACAAGAAAAAGTACCTTTTAAGAAGTGCTACCCATAAATTTCTAATTTAGTATATTTATGAGTTTACCTAGTCTTTCAGACTAAGATTATCAAGAGATGGAACACAGAAAAGAAAAGGCTATGCTTTCTAGGAGCTGGACAGGAAGAATCCTGCTACTCCTTTTGGCTTGTACTAATATACATCTATACCCAGAAGAAGCCACGTAACTGCTCACAAATGGTCAGAATTTGGCAGAACTGGGATTAAAGAACTGAGTAGAAAGTGAAGACAAAAAAATCAAGTAATTGTACATATAAATTAAAAAAAAAACAACTTTATAATGTGCTCTTAAATATCCTTAGGAAAGAAAAAAAATAATTTTATCGACTGAGAAATATTTTTTCTCTTGCTCCATGTTAAGAGACAGTGCCATTTTTCTCTTCAGCATGAAATAAATTTTAGTGTAAAATATTCAGACAGAGGGCAGAACCTCACTAGAAAAACTATTCTTGTTTGCTGGGTATCATAGCATCTACTAAGAGTAAAAACATTGATGAAATAATCCTAAACCAGAAGAACATAACTCATGACCCACCAAAAGAGAGTGAAATAATGAGGTAGCTATTTCCTTTAAAGACACAAAGGAGGGAAGTCCACAACAGCTAAACTTGTGACATTGTGGCTACTTTTCTTTCTCTCAGTTTCTAGTAGGAAAAAGTTTTGGAATTACTTGTGGAAAAAGAAAGGAAAAAAACCCCCCTTTTCTGTGTTCCCAGGCTGACTGAAAACTGGTATGGTTACATTTACATTAGTATTATCATAGCAGGTTTGCATCAGTGAAAATATGAGGATAAATCAGACACCATATGTGCAGCTCCACACTTAATTACTAATAGAACACTTCTGTAATGAAGACTATTGGCATTGTTTTGAAATTTGCTTCCTCCTCTTTATCCTTGCATGCATGTTATTTCTGGCCATCTGCAGGAAATATTATGAAATCTGAGTCAGTGGTCCACTCTAACAATGGAAGAAAAGTAATGTTAAAAATCTGTATTACTAAAGGAGGCTCCTAAATTACTGGAGGCACACCAAGGGCTGTTATGACCCACATATGTCAATCTAACTTTTTTTTTCTGTTACGTAGTGAAATTAAACAACAAAACCCCCAAACCTAGAATGCTGCTTTAGAATGGATGKTTACAATGTCAAGCTAAGTTAATGTCACGTAGTGAAAACAAAACTTTGCAGATGTTGTCTGCAGGATGAAAATCTATTACTTCTCTTTAGGTAATTCAGAGAGTTGCAACAGCAGAAAAGTCTTCCATGTTGCTGTGGGATTCAGGGTCGAGTTTATAGTCGCCACAATATAAGACAGATACCCATATACTAAGCTTGCTTAAACAGCATTTCAATTATATCTTAAGTATAGTGATTTAAAGTTTATTGTGCTCACTTTGACGTAATAGGCAAGTAAAGCCATGAATCAGAGAATAAGCTATGTATTTTCACAATGTAGTTAAATAGATAAGTCCTTACTGGACTCTGATATCTATCAGGAAAACAAAAGGTAAGAGTATTAAACTATATTAATCCATCAGTTTGCAGACAGTCACTAAATGGAATTGGTGGAATGATTTAAAAACATTCTTTGCCCAGTTAAAGTGAGGATGCTTTTCCCATGTTGTGTGCAAGACACCCACTTTCTCAATATCTTCACAAACCATGCAAATAGTATAATTACTTAACTATTTTACTTAAAGACCAGTTTAGACATCCTTTAGTTTGTCCAGACCTAAAAATGAAAATAAAGCTTCATTAAAATGCTGACATATCAAGCAAGATCAGAAAATATTAACAAAGCTTTCATAAAAAAAAAAGATTTCTGTGATTATAAGACTTATGAAGAGAAAGTATTATACGATAAAACAAAAAGTGAATTTCTAGAGGAGTATTAATTGATCTGTGTTGGGGCCACTGCTATCATTCCYATCCTGTTATACCTGTTGATCAGTCTTTCCCTTTCTTCCATTGACCGCTGGTGTTCATATGAGCGGGTGGTGATCTGGACTAGGGAGCTGATCTGGCCAGAAGTTAGGCTTTTCCTCCAATGCCCTCCACCTCAATGGATTATCAATTGGAATATCATGGCCTAAGATCAGCTTAAGCTCTCATGGAACAAACCAGTTTCCTTCAAAATTATATAAAATTGATTTGAACTAGTGTGTTACTGTGGACATATAGTAAAACCATTGTCCAAGATAAAAGTTGAACAGAACAGCACAGTTCTGTGACTTGAGTCACTGAGCTACAGGTAACTACTCCATCCCCCCTGCCCTAAGATATAGTTTTAGACTTTTCTGTCAGGGCTTCTGGTGGGATAATTTGTCCCTATGGGATAAATTCAACTGGGTGATGATAGCCTTATGGGAATGTTATTTTAGAAAGAGATTGCTGGAAAGCAAACAGTGTTGTAGCTACATTTATCCTCCCAGGCATGTTTCTGATATCTGACTATGGTTAAAAAAAAAAAAAATTAAAAAAATAGCACTGGAAAGAGCTGGCTTGCCTAGCTTTCTACAAAATGGTTCTCTYGGAGTAGTTTTTAAGTATCCCCTTTCTAGATCTGCATCTCGCTTGGGCTTTTAGAGTAGCCAAAACTGGGGCAAAATGTAGACCTGAATCCAAGCTATCTTTCACGGATGATGGTCAAAGAAGTCAAGCAACTTTGGAAATAAGGGATAATTTTGAATTCTTTTAATGGCACTACTCTCTTTTTTCCAATGTGTATCATGTGATATCGTATTGTGCACTCAGAACTGTGGGGAACTCGGAGGTTGTAGTACTATTGTGGGCCATGAATAGGGAGCAGTACCTAGCACCACCTCTCAAATTGGAGCCTAGGTTGTCAGTCAGGGCTGGCTTTAGGGATAGGAGGCTGCCCAAAGCAGCCAACTATGGGGAGAAATCAGCGATAGCTCTCCTCTTGTTTTGTTTCCAAGACTTCAACCCAGAACTTGCAGCTACTGACTGCAAATGCCAGCACTGAGTGTTGGCAATCCTTTATTAAGTGAGAGATTAGGTAATATGAGCAGTATGTACCGCTACAAGGGATATCCCCTCTCCTTCCTTAGCGTCATTCCCTTTCCCCTCATCTCCTGCCCCTTGCCAATAAGAGGAACAGTGAAACTGATTCTTCAGTATGGTCCCCTGCATTTACTGCCTTTATCCTTCTTCGGCCCTCTCCTTTTCTTCCTGCTGGAACTTTCTATTGCTACAGGAGTAACTCAGTCCCAGGCCTTATTTTTGGAGGAGGCAAAGAGAGAAAGCTTGACCTGGGTTTGCCATCTGCTGTGATTCAAGATGGTCTGCGTGCTGCCTTGCTCTGGAGGATAGAAATTGTTATCCCCTCTCTTCATTGAACATACAGATTGTCTCATTTATGCAATTGTATGCTTAAGATGTTAAAGATGAGAAAGAAAGGTGGATTTTTCCCTCTATCTGTAGGCAGGGTAATCCTGCTTTTCCACCATGGGCCAAAATGAGACTTTTTGAAAATATAAGAATGATTATATGAAACTGATTCATACGGAAGTGATTAATTGAAGACAAAAAAGAGGCTTTCTTTCATCTGAATAGCCTCCGTTGAGGCTCTTTTCTCTGCCTAGTAGTCACATGAGAGCTGCAAGAGTATAAATGCAATAGTTCTCAGATTGCATTGCATGTTGCTGAAAAAGATGAAAAACTTTTTTCTGTATATATAGTCTCCTGCAAAATAACTTTCAATAAACTCTTCTTCTGTTTTGATTAATCAGTGGTGGTTTGCAGAAAATCTCATCTGGATAACAAGATAAATTCAAAATTGCTGAAGGGTAGGCCTTCCCCAACCTTCAAAATACAGACAGAGGCAAGAGAAGCTTTCAATTCTAATCGTGTAGGGATTCTTACCTGAGTCAGCATTGAGAATGCATTCATGCCAACAGTAACTGATTCATCAATAAAGGGCCTGTGTGTAGCTGCAGTACTTGGACATTTGCCACCAATTATCTGATCAGCATTTGTGGCTGAGCAGTAGGAACATGATGAGATGTTCAGCAACATCTCTGGCTCCTTGTCACAGTGTTGCGCTTCACAAAGGTGTCCTAGACAATCCCAGCCTGTGTGGTTGACTCAGAAATTGGGAACAGTGTCAGGGTGGGATGAAAAAGGGAGCACAAACTTAGGTCTCAGGGAGGTGGGGTGATTACTCTTGAGGTTGTAGTTTCAGAGCAATAACTCTGTGTGAGAAGAGAGATGGAATGCTCTTGTCTATACACACAGTTCATACCAGATGTTATATGAAGTGTATGGTGATGATTGTAACTAGGCCATCTGAGATTTAATTTCTTGTTGAAATGTATTTTTTTTTCTCTTAAGAAGCTCTTCTTAGTGTTTCCTGGCACCACATGTGGTCAAAACTTAGTTCCAGTGAATTTTACATTCACTTTTCCTTGTATTTCTATTGTATAAATAAAACTGAAGTTGTTTACCTTGCTTTTTGCCTTTCCAAAACAAATATATATATGAAATATTTAAAACTTTTTTGTGTGTGTGTGTTCAACAAATGAACACAATTTCTTGTTGATATATCATACAGTGGTGGGGGGAGAGACAAAATTCATTCCTTTCGCATACTGACTGTTTCATCACCACATTGGCTGCTTCTTTGTTTTCTATTATCCCCATTCCATTCTTCTTAGAAATGACAATTTTTTTAGCTATGAATTATTGAAAATCTTATTTTACAATCCATTTTAGCTACAAGCTCATCAGGACATTGTAGGTTTCCTGTTTTACTTACTGTCAGCTTTCGAGCATCCATTTGGAAGGCTTTTGTCTACCAGATATATTAGAGCATTATAAAATCATATGCAATAAAACTCTTTAAAGTAGTATAAGGCAGTTAAAATATAACAGGGAATGAAGGTCTTGATCCTAATGAATGGGACTGAGAGCATACAATAAAAGAAATGTTTTCTTTTATTAGAAATATCTATGCAAGATTTAAAGAAGGCTGCAGTTGTTAAATGAAAAATGAATATGATCTATAATGATGCACTAAATTTACTATAAATAGTAGAATGTGAAAGACCAAGTCAGCTGCCATAGTCAAAAAAAATTTTTTTTCATCCGGTTTGACAGTGCAGGGTGGGTTTCTTTTGTTCTATAAAATCTCAGAACTGTATGTGTTTGCTTCATACTCAGTCTATTAATTTCATTTTACATAAGGAGAGAAGAATCTTCTTTTATTCACTTGGACTTTAATGTCCAAGTGAAGCAGCAAGTCTAACAGACATCAGGGTTTCAATTCAAATTGGGGTCAAAGACATATCTTCAAACTTTTTCCCATAGTATTCCCAAAGAACGCAGCTAAGCTGACAGGTTCTGGACACTTCTCCAGTTGATGGATCTAAGAAAGCTCTTGAATGCAACATATTGCTCTGCTCAAGCCAGCTTTATGACTGACAGAACAAGTGCAATTCTCTGTATTTCTTTCTGACTATGCTGAATTCAGGCTCATGAAGAAAGTTGACCTTTATGGCAGTAAAGTAGAGAGACAAGTCACTGCAAAGCAAGAAAGAAGAGAGGTGAAAAAACTCCACAACAGTTAAATTAAAAAAGAGAAAATGCCTATGACTATTTTAGCTATTCAAGTACAGAACACTTTCATCTATTTATATATTTCTGTGTATTTGTATGATTAGACACAGACTTTTTTTAAATACAGCCACAAGCAACTTTGGATTTCATTCATTTTAGTTAATGGAGTTAGGGTTTTGTTTCCATTCTTGTGAATCTTCATTGTTACTAAGTCCTATAAATAGGGTAAAATTCTGGACCCAACATACTAATTGTGGATTTTAGAGTTGTCTTCACATTTTCAGTTAGGTCAGTATTTCATCTGTAGTTGACTTCATTATATTAATGCGGACACTGGAGGAGAGCACTGGAGGGCAAATTAATTTTTGGTTCAATCCTGATAAGGACAGACTGCCCTCAGCTACATGAAGTCCTTGTTTATTTAAATAGCTGCAACATTCATCAGTCCTATTGGTTACCGATCGAAATGTGGTTCGATCCAGTGATACCAAAATCTGCATACATCTTTATTCTCTGCAGTTTGATGATTTGATATTTCCTACCGGGGTTTGTACTGTTGTGTATGCTCTCCATCACACCAGGGTGCATCCATGTCCTCCTGCTAACTGTTCATCTGTGTTTAAGAAGGCAGGGAGCTCATGGTTCCTTGCATGTCATAGACTTTCCCATATAACGTTTCTCTCTGATATGTCCTCTAGCTATCTTCCTGTGCTACAAAGGCTGCTGAAACACTACTTCCCCTGCCCCAAATTACCTACCTTTACATGTTTGTTTTTTAGTACCTGGTTTCCTTCTTTAGTCCATTATAATGTTTTTATTACTTCAAACCGCATTAGAATTAAAAAACCTAAACCTGTCTGTTCCAATATTTGCCACTTTCATGGTGGTTTTGAGCCACAATCTCCAGATGGGTTGACTTTAAACCAGCTGAGTTATTGAATAATCCCTTTCACTGGGTAACAAAGATGGCACCCATCCCTGTTGGCTAGAGCACTTCAATAGAGCAGGTTTCATAGAAGTAATGGGATAAAATAATAATATTAACCAGAATACTTAATAGAAAGAAATTCTCTAAATTATCATGGTAGTTTGAATTAATGGTAAGCATATCCTGGTTTAGCGTTCATTCAAGGAGTTCAGTAACACCAAGGCTTAAATGTTTTTCTTGGTACCTAATGTTTTACCAAAACCTAAAATTTCCTTGAATAACAAAACAGAGAAGTAGGGGTGGTAGATTAGCATATCATAACAAATATGGAGGAATTTTAGTCTTTAATTTAGCAGCTTACCTGTTTAAAAAAAAAAGTTATATCTTGAGTGGCTATTTTTCCTTCTCTAGGATGGCATATTTGCTCAAAAATATGCTTAACAATTTACTATGGAAGTGTCAACAGCTGTTTTTTCTTATTACATTTAATTAGTGTTTGCAGTATTTTATATAAGAAGACTAAATCAAAAGCTTGAAAAACAAAATATTTATCTTTTCTAGTGTGCACAGAGCACACAGTTACACAATGGTATGTTAAGTGTTAATTGACAAATTTTGTAAAATGTTAACAGTACCAAAATATTTGCCTGAGTTCTAAGCTGGCAGATTTTGTATTTTGGATTTCATAACGTAAAACTGTTGAATTCCCATCGGTTCAGATACTGCCACGATGATAAACATGAATTCTCTAGGATATTGAAGAACCAGACGTAACAAGCTTTCTTAATGAGGGAAGAAAGAGACTGCCTTGCTGACAGTATAACTCCCATAAACTAGCACTTGTGTATATCAATGATGGTGAATACACGAGTTTCCTGAGGTTAATACTGAAGTCTTAGGAAAAAATAGATCAACGTGCACAACTCAATTCTATTAAAAAAAGCTCTTCTGAGATACGTGAAATATAGCACCCTCACTTCATTCTGCTTTCTGTAATATTAAAGAAATTGTGAGATTGCAGTTGTGAGGTATGTATGTGTGAAGAACATGATAAGAAAGGTTTAAAATTGCCGTTTCTCATTTTGTTATAATTCATTGAAACCGGGGTCACCGACACTAAGACATCTGATGTCAWCCTTTAAATAAATAAATATACTTAAAATGGTAAGATTAAATCAGAGCATGAAGTTAGCAGCAAAGATTTCACCTAATAAGTGTCCTTGCTGCATCCATGTTCCACATGTTTTGGCCTTTCAGAAATGCCCCTGCCACACTCAGGCCACTTGTGTCCAGGCTCACAAGAGCCCACCTGTAAGCCTCTAGGCTCAATTCCAAAGAAGCTCTTCTGGAAAAGCCCTGGGCAGATGCATCTTGCTTGCATYCCCCCACAGATGCTTGCTGCCTGGCTCCTGTTGTCACCCACTGGCACCTGACAGTGCAAGCAGGTGAAGGCAGGGGAGAGAGTAACAGCAAAAGGCAAGGAAAACCTGGCCCTTGTGCTGGCTGCTCGCTGCGGAGGTGCCCTGGGGGATACATCTCAGAGCCACCTGACTTATTTGTGATGTCTGCACAAAGACCAAGTGTGGTAGCACAGGACCAGGAGTGCAAGGGTCTGCACTCCACCTTCTGCTTGTGTAGCATGATAGTTTTGCAATTTAAATCAGGAAAGGAGTGAGGGAGAGATGGACAGGAGTCAGCAGAAGGCAGGATTCATCTGGCATGGTGAGAGCTTTTCGTGAGACTTTAAAAAAATGTACTCTCTGCTTGTGTGTTCCAGCACATGAGCTGTCAGCGGCATTGCTGGCTGTTCCGAAATGACTGTGCCAGCCCCTTTCAGTGGGTGAAGGATGAAGAGCGTGTGCCTGCATAGTCAGTGGCTGTAGCCACATAAAGTAGCTGCTGAGAGACAGAACAGATTGGTACACAGATGCACGAGCTGTTGGCTGCCGTGGCAGCGCTGCGTTTCGCTGTTGCAAGCCCCAAGCCTGCTGTACATAGTTAAGGTGACCTAACAACTCTGGTTCAGAGCGTGGCTGCCACTTCTGGAGGAGAACTGGAGGGTGACAGCATGAGGTGTGCTGTGCATGAAAGCTGGCAGCACGTCCTGCGGGGGAGAGCTGCCATCACGACACTGTAATCTGCTTTCCATGTAGCGTTTTAATGAGGACAAACTTTGCTAAATATGGATTATGGCTGCATTCGTAGAGAGAATCTGACACTGCGATTACTTTGTAAGAACCTCGTTTTTGGTGTGGTAGCTTGGAGATGTTTGTTGTGAGGTTTTTGAGGACGCAGACTGCGCGTAAAGATGTGGAGTCACTCGTGTGTGGTGTAGTAGAGGCAGGCTAATGGGATAAGACATACTTTTGGCTAAAACTTCTGCTACTTGTTCAAAGTTCATACAATATAATAATATCTAATTATAAAAGAAATATCTTGTTTGTGGATGCATTTCTGCCGTGTAAACCGTAATAGTAGATGGTTCAAGAAAGGGTGGCGGTATATTCTTTCCTGACAGGTATTTGCATCTATCAGTATATACAATGAAGTGCTCCAAGTCACAGGCAATGAAGCATGGTTTATATTTATTACTGTAGCTGTATTATAAACCTATTAATAACACTGACTATGGTGACAGAACTTATGCTCTTTCTCTGATCCACACAAAATAGACAATTAATTTTATACTTATTTTTTTCAGATTAATAGTATGTAAAAGACAAAGACTGACGTGTCCCAAGGGTATACAGTACTACTCCTTGATATGTTGAAAATGACCTTTTAAATAATGTTTAAAAAAGGTTAGTATCTGATGTGTCTCCTACCTTAAAGGTAGGAGGAACGCAGTGATCTAGCCAGTATTTAAAATTTCAGTTATTATACTTTGTAGGTGCATTAAGTTGATTAAATCAGTTTATTGTGGTGGAATGGTTGTATTTTCAAATGCATTATGTCTCTGTTCTTATTGCCAAATATCCTGGCTAGTCACCATTTAGTAATACAGAATAAGAGCATAATAGCTGGGGAATTTTGGAAACAATTTATTTGAAAGTGGAAAATGTCTTAATTTTAAATATGTATACATTTCAAAATAGGGCATTCTCATATTTAGATATATATTTTCACTCTTCATATAAACTCTGGCTAAGCCAGCTTTCATTAATCAGATTTTTTTTAATATACTGCGTATATATATACATTATCACATTTGGAACTGGTTGTGTATAATATGATATTTTTTCAGTCTTCTCTGTTTGTGAAGATTACAGCATGGGGAGAGGTAAAATAGTGCTTAGTATATATTTGCTACTCTCATAACAGCAACATGTCTCCTAGTCCAACAATTCTAAAGGAAGAGTCAGGCAGAGAACAAAATTTACATTACCAATGAACTGCTGCGAAGATTTAGAAAGCATAATAAACTTTGAGATGAAGCACTCACCATGGTATTCTAGAATATATTAATCATGATTAGATATTCATAAGGAAGGTGCCAAAATTGGGATTTAGTTTGTTTTCCACAAAATATTGAACTTGCAAGAGTGAAAAACATTAGCAGGAGAGAAAAGGGAGATAGAGGTTTGCATTGCATTTTCTCAAGAGTTGAAAGAAATTGTCTCCAACTCAGGGGTGACTAGCTCATCAACAGGGATAACTATGGCAATTCTGTGAACTGTTCATGTAGTTCTCTTTGCTTAAAAAAAAAAAAAA
The DNA here is from genome assembly GCA_030449065.1 of Oceanodroma leucorhoa. NCBI lineage: Eukaryota > Metazoa > Chordata > Aves > Procellariiformes > Oceanodroma > Oceanodroma leucorhoa. The sequence goes on along the minus strand of JASVER010000005.1, from coordinate 95,288 downwards.
TATCACTGAAGAATATTTGAATTAATTGGTATAATACTTTTTACACACCCTTTTATGGGGTAAAAATAGATAAGCAATATTTTCCCTCACCCCCAAAGTTTGTTGTTTCTGGTGGCTTAGGAGCTGAATAAATGAACCAATTATTTTCAAAGCAGTTATTCCTTTCTTACTGAGTGTAATATTGTTATTAGTTTTAAGATAAAGCAGGCAATGTGCATCACACACAGATACCATAAATATCTGTAATTTGGGCATATGCATATTGAAGTATAACGTACAAGTCGTGATATGTATCAGTCTAAGGTGCCTTTGCTTACAGAAGAACATACATTGAATTTACTAGTGACAGCTAAAGTTCAAGGAGGTTGGATATTCAGTTGATGTAAGACTGTCTGCCTCAGAGTTTGGATGTGTGTTTGAATCCTATCCCCGTTATTAATACTACTTGAAGTTTTGAGTACAATAAAAATATTGAAGATTATTCAGCATCAATTACCAGATTTGGAAACACAAAGAGCTTAATGCTGTAAAATCAATAGCCTAAGCTAAGTAAAGAGGTAATATATATTTTTATGGTATTTTGCCCTTTTTTTTAATAAGTAAAATTGTTATTTAACTATAACTGAGCATCTTGCAGCATAAACCACTTCTAAAAGTTTCAAGGCTAGAAAATTAGCCCTAGTTATTCTGCTGAGCAGACTAAACTGTGTTTGATTGCATTGTACCAAGTGTATTCAATGACCATATTTTTAATCAAGAGTGTACACCAAGTAGAATTTTCTTTAATGAAATAAAATATTTCATACTTGTGCTTCAAAAGTTTCAGTAGAAAACTGTGATTAAATCTTTCTTCTTTGTGATTCTGTTTTGAACAGTGTATTTCCCCCCCATCCCAGTGATAAGGATCAGCTTGAAGAATCTATATACCCTCATAAGACAACCAAATCATAACCAAGACTTTCTATATGAATGGCTGCAAACTGAATATATGAGTAAATATTGTTATAAACAGATTTCAATATAATGATGATTTTGAAAATTTTATGAAAAGAAAATGATAGAACAGTAACACAAGCTACAAATTATATGGGGCAGAACAGGTTACTTGCTTGAGGAATGACCTTATGGTCTCAATTCCCTTATCTAAAYGAGGCAAGTGAGCTGCCCTAAGGTATTCCAGCTGCCAGCTCAGAGGGTACAGCTCTCCCAGCGGTGTTCCTCACCCAAGGGTTTTAAGAAACAARCTTGTCACAGAATAAAAGAATCCTCTTATGGATAATAATTTATTAAAGAGTTTCAGAAGTAACTGAAATGGAGAGAAGTCAACAGYGAGAAAACTGCAGTGTACATCAGATTCATGAATGCTCTGGAAATGGGCTAAAAAGTAAGATGACAGAGCTTTCTGAGAATCAGAAAGGAAAATCTAAATTTGATACTGAAGAACTTACTGTACAGTGAGAAATAAGGAATAACCACTATCTGTTCCACATCCTTCACTCTATCCCTCCTCAGCTTTTAAGGCACATGTAAGGCTGACAACAACACAGAAGAATCCCAAAATGTAGATCAGTTTAATGATAAAACAGCAGGTGAAACTCATTGTTAATAAGAGAATTAATGCACATGAGGAAAAAAACCCACACCCTAATTAATTACAAGCAATGAGTAGCTGTAAATTAGCTGTTAGCATTCATAGGACATAAGATATGGGAGTTATTCTTAATAGTTGTCTGAGAATTTCAGGTTARTGTTTAGTGGCAGACAAATAATATATATACTAAAAGGTGTGCTGAAATATATTTTATTTCTCTATTTTAACCTATAAGTTATATTATAAATTATGTAATAGATATAATTTATAACATAAATATAAATTTATTTATAAATAAATTCTAAAATATTGAGTATTATAATTTGTATTATACATTATATGTATATTAAAATATTTTAGAGTATGAGAATTATTGGGAAAGGAATATCAAATGACAAAGAAAATATCCTGCTATCTAAGTGCTTGGTGCATCCCTGTCTTGAATACTGTATTAGTCTCTGGTTAAATTCCCTAAAAAAATGTAATACAATGAGGAATGTACAGRGAAAGAAACAGGAAAACCCAGAGGTGCAGATTGGTCTCTGTTTGAAGAGAGAGTAAACAAAATAAATTAAATAAACTCATCAGATTTCCAAACATGGTTATATGAATATAAAGAAGCAACACTCCTCACACCCACATAATGTTATGGAAATAAAAATATACATAAATTAAAAAGGAAGCAGACAAACTTAAGGAGCTAAAGTCCGTTAGTGGATATTAGACAAAATGGCTATCTGCAGTTTCTAGCTCAGGCAGTAAATGGACTTGAGGGAATATACTAATTTRTCTGTTCTCTCCCTGTTTCTTTACTTAACCTTTAAGCATCTACCATTGGCCACCAACTTACAAATAAGTAGTTATTAAACAGTATTTGCCTCTCTTTACAGTATCACATCAGTGCTTAGTGCAAACAAAGGATTAGAGCAAGGTTTTTGGAAATACAAGGTACAGTTTGATTAATAACTGCTTAATGACAGCTCCTGGTGAAGTAGGTGAAAAATAAAATAAACATGCAGGATAAAGAAATTTTAAACATTAGAGTGGTGAAAATATGGGGCAGAACCACTTATTTCTGCAAAGCCTCAGAAATAATACTTAAATAATTTCAGAAGACCAAAATACGTCAGATGATACTCAATTGAGATGTCTAGAAAACGGCAGAGTGTTCATAGTTATATTAATCAACGTGTAAGTTATTATCTTGTCTTATCTTGAAACCCTTACAGGTATGTAAGAGCTGTATTGTAATATGAGCTTTACTTAAGGATGTTGCATGAACAAACATATCACTGGAAAAAATGTTAAAGGTCAGCAATGTATCTGCCTGACAATCTGATTTCACAACTTTCACAGCACAAGGAAATTCACTACACTGCTTTCTGGGTGATGCCTCATTGATGCGACAAACCCAAGAAGAAAAATACCTGTTCAGTAGCATTTCACTGAAATTGTCAAATATAATTGAATAACACTTGCTTATTGCTTGGAACGTTCCTTTCAAAGCTGGCCTCTCCCCTGTCTTCTCTGGCTGTGSAGCTGCTTAATTCAGATCCCAAGTTTCAGTCTGTGGCAAGTCCCCTGAGAGACAGGAAGTGAGATTAATGCCTTATCTTTGATTAAGGTGCACATACCATGCCCCCCGCCCCTTCCAAAGTTCTCAGAGATATATATATATATACTGTCTGGGAGATTAAAGTAGAATTTTTTTCCCCACTTTTACAAACAGTGATAGCAGAAAAATACAAAAGACTAAGTTGCTTGTACTCAGGAGCTCTATATTTGTTCAACTTTCATTTTTTAAAATATTTATTAAAATCTGTGCTAATAATACTTAAAAATCTTTAATTTTCAGCATTTTCCTATGAAACATAGTTTTGATTATAACATTTAACTGCATTAACCGCTTGTTTGACCCTGAAATTCCTTAAGCCCACTTATCTCCAGTTCTTGTGAAAGATATTTTGTATAATATCCTGTGCACTTAATAAAAGCATCCTAAGTAACAGTAGTCATTCATATATTCAAACTTAATGATCTGTGAAAAAGTTCCTGACAGCTTAAAACTCAGTATGTCCACCATGATTTGAAACAAACAAAAAATTAAAAGTGAAAAGTAGTCATATAATAAAAAAACTAAAAACAACTGCTATACAAATATGTAATTCATTAAGTTAAAAATACAGAAAAATGTTACCCAAACACTGAACATCAAATTCGCTCAGATAATAATCAATGAGTAAACAAGGTCTAGATCAGTAATGCAAATTTGAGTTCAGAAATACATCACTTTGCCCCAGAATGCATGATATAAGCATCCTTTAAAAACACAATTTCTGATTGTTTGATAATATAACCATTAAAAGAAATGTACAAAAGTCTTTAACTTACCTTTTGTGCTGTACCTCCAAATAGAAATAAGAAGCAAGTTATTTTAGGTATCATGAATATATAGAATTGATACCTTATTTCTTTCTGTTCGCCTATACGCAGCAACAAAATCTAGAGTTGTAACGAAGCTTTGAAAGCTCATTTTTGTTCCATCTCTCTAATTCAACTCTTTAACAGTGTAAGACTTTAAGGACAGATCATAATTTTTCTTAAATAAAGACTTAATAATAACATTGTTTTAAGGAGAACTGTGGTTTTGGTAGTAGTTTTTAAATAAATAACCACTTAAGTTGTGCAATAAATTCAATAGAAAATTTATGATACTTTGAAAAAAATTGATTTTTTTATTTCTGAAAGGGAAATAAGAACTGCAGACACCCCACATACTTCGGGGATTTTAGGTGGCATCTGTCTAAAAAGCTGACTTCTTTAATTTACATTTTAAGTGTTCATCCAAGTAACAGGCAATGAAGTCAGAAACTGAGCATGTAGTAATTTTCTCTTCTTTTGGACAAGTACAAAGGAGAAGCCTTTCAGGGTCAAACAATTTTCAAAACTATAAGGACTCTATTCTTTTATACCACATGAGGCTAAAATATATGCAGTTTAGGTGGGAGGGTGGTGGAATGTGGCTGCCCTTATCGTCTTCTGTGAAATGACTGTTCTCCAACCTAATTTTCATTGTGTGGAGAGATAGTCCACAAGTGCACAAAGGGGACAAAGGTTCAACTGTGCATAGCTAGTTTTAGCATGTATAACTGCTAAACTAATCTGATTCTGACCTTAAAAGTTAACAATAAACTATTTTCAAAGACTTTTTTTTTCAATAAACACGAATAAAGGGGTGTTTTCTTCAAGATTAAAAGTCAAGATTCTGGTTTTTCTTTTTTCTTTTTCTTTTTTTTTTTTTTTTTTTTTTTCTTGTAATGGACTTACTGTTCCAATAACAGTGATACTGAGAACTAATGCAGAGGCAGTGATGAAGGAAAATGCCATTCCATGACATACTTGAATTCTCAGAGTTCTGAAATAATCTTTTCCAGTGTTTGAAGTCGGTGAGCTAGATTTGTTGTAATAACCTCATAGTAAAGGTCCACTGGAACATCTGATTAGCAGTTCTGTTTTGGTGGAAGTACGAGGGGAACCCAAGAAAACTTATTCGCTGTGTCACTTTCTATCATYGCTTTAATATCCAGTTATTGAACAGGTACAAAAGAGCAAACCCTAAGTTATTTATGTAAAATATCTCTCTGTAATAGAGCTTGTTGTCTTTGTTTCAAATCATTCACTGTAAGAGTGAATTTATTCTGCAAGAGAGCTCCTAGGAGAGATACCTCTACTATGTATATTAGAAAAGCTGGAGTACCAAAAAAAGGTACTTAAAGTAGGAACTGTAGGAATAAGCAATGATAAATGAGAAGAAATCTTAAAATTGATTAACAGGGAGACCCAGAATGAGATTGGTTTTGGTGGAACAAAAGATAGATGGTGTCAAAGTAGTATGGTATATTAGTTTCAAGCTTGAGTTTGAGTTAAAAACATGAAAGCTAGGCAGACTGGTAAAATTCAGCTGGAATGAGAATGAAACAGAGAGCAACTGTTAATTGGTTTTACCAAGTTTGGTAGACTAGTCCCCAAAGAAGAGTAGCAGAGTTATGCAGGATCCCATTGCTGAGACTGAATAGAGGTAAGGCTAGAGTCCATTTAATACCTTTGATATCTCCACAGGAATTAATTCTATGCAGTCCCTGCCTTTGGGTGACTGTGAGGACTACTACCATATGAAGAATGATAGGAGTCAAAACCACAGCTTGTGCAACAGTATTGCCAGGAGCATGAGTGTAAATGATACAGGACAATAAGTGATCCTCAATTTGTTCACATTTCATACTCAGCTGATTTCCTGTAAGAAAGGAAATGTTAGGCAAGGCTTTAACATTCTGTACACGCTCTGGGCTTCTACGGCACACTTAACGATGTTTTGTACTTATTCATGTATATCTTTATTCTTATCAGAGATTTCTACGTTAGCAGGGTAAGTGCATTAGAAGCAAGGTAGAAAGGGAAAAAAATAATAAACATTCATGCATAAATCAGCCTGCATAGAAGTTGTTCATCTCTGTCCCATATTACAGGACTAAATAGTACAGGCTAAACAGAATGACTTGCACAGGGGTCTCAAAGTGATGAGGATCAGTTTGCTGTGTTGTCTGTTTAGCATGATAGTTTCAACATGGATGCTGAATATCAATAATAAATATCAAATATCTCTAATAGGTACTGAAACCACTTATGAAATGCACATTTGTAGGTCCATTAGGAACCATATAAGGAAACTCTCATGCCATATGTATCTATAAAATCTGTGAGTATGATTGTTATAGGCCTTCCATAGTTCTGATCTTATGAAGTTATGAACTTTATGAAGTTATAATGTCTTTGTCTAAGTTATAAAGCAGCTCTGACACAAATTCTCTATAATTTCTGCAGCATCTCCTGCAAGGATTTTCTCATAAATTTCAGAATATAAGTTTGTCAAGGCCTTTAACATCAGAAACAGATGTTAAACAGAAAGTTTAATGTTCTGAAACACAGAAAGTTCTGTGAATTCTTCCAGATTGTTGTGTATCTTCCTTTCTAATATCAGTATCTAATATCCTAATTTCAGTTCTAATGGGTCACAGCTTAATGTATCACGGTATCTGGATAATGTAGAACTAGYTCATCAAACCAGCCCAGTTTTGTCTGGAAAAATCAATTATTTGTTCATTCAAATAGAAAGTAATTTTTTGATAACCTGGTTTAAAATATACCAGAACATTGCAATCGGCACAAACTAGGTTATTACGATGACTGCAGGATGACAAGCTTATAGACAGAGTGCAGATGAAGTGGACAAGATCTATAACTGTGCATAATTGTATGCATGCCATATGGTATGCAATCTACCAGATAGATATTGGTATTTACTGTTAAAATGTACCTTTAAAATATAAAGTCTGAAATTGTTAATTTAACCTTCTGGTTTAATATTAAAATTGCAAATAAGTGAGTATCCTTCTGCTAATTTCTCTTTCCATGAAACAAAAGGTTGCATAAACTATTAAGAATAGCCTTGTCCTTCCCCTTCCTCATTTCTTTATATAACAATTCAGTTTATGAAGGTGAAATACGTGTAAGCAGTCTGCAATTTTAAGCTTTGCATAAGAAGAAAAATTGGATGTAAATAGTATTTCTCTCAGTTTTCAGTGCATCATAATAAAGTTTCATAGGTTTGAAATCTGATTTTTAGTGTTCTTACACAAATTTCAACAAGGTGTCATTGTTTGTGCAAATAAGAATAGTTATTGAACGCCTTCTGTACTCACAGTAAAAGACACTATGTTGCAATGTTATGAAATATCTGTTAAGGATTGTTGCAAAGTCTCCTCTGGGATGACAATATTTTTCTTGCTAATCATGAAACAGCATTAGACAAGTATGAAGCAATATATATGTACAAAACTGTACCAACAACAGTATTTGAAACAACTATTTCTGAAGACAAAGAACATTCACTGAATGTCATTAGTACTAATACAGAAGTATTTACGTAGTTTCCTGAAGTGTCCTGTGACCCAACAGTTTTTAAAGATCTCACTTGCTATTTTGGATTTGTTTCTAACAAGTAATAGAATTCTGGTGCATTTACCATGGTAATGCTTTGTTAATTCAGGTCATCTGCAACATGACTTGTGGGATTCTGAAACAGAAACCAACAAAAACCCAAACCAATCAAAGAAAAATTTTTCAAATAATCTACCCTGAATTTTGCACCTGATTGCAGGGAATTCTGGGGTAAGATTTGGGGAGTTTACTTAATAGACTGGAAATATTATTATAATGCTGTCATGTGCAATAAAGCTTATAGACTATACATGATTTCAATAATGTGATTTAAAAATTCCTCCAGAATATTGGCAGAAAATACAGTGCTTTGCTTACATTTTACACTTCACTGCTGGTAAGATAAAAATAATAATAGATCTATGCTGGATATTTTACACTTTTAGGTTGTGAACAGTGCATCACAGGAGACTATTTAAAAGAAAAGGTTGATGAACATGTCATTAATGGTCACCTTTTTTCCTTCATTTGAGAAAAACATTGTTGAATTTTTCACCACTGCTTTTCTATTATGTCCTATCTTTTCTGAAGCTTTTCCTGGTTGTTTCCTCAGTGAACCTCTTGTATGAGTATTGAATAGTGATAAGAAAATGTTCAGTTCAGCACAACCGAATTGATATTGTGGTCACAAATACTACTCCATTTTCTTTCTCTTTCTTTTTGTTGTTGTGCCAGATGGATTACCCTATTTGTATTATATTTATTCAAGTCCACAAATGGAATATCAGTATTGTAAACTTTTATTATATGCCTTGTGCCAAAGTAATATTGCAGTCTGTCACTGAACTTTTATGTTTTATTTTGACAGGAACAGACCTGTAAAGATGTTTATGTGGTGGTCAGCTGTTTTACTTCTTGGATGCATTTTGCTGGGTGCAGACGGGTGGCCAGCCAAGGAAGGATACGATTTTCGGCCCTATCAGCCCCCAGTAAGATTACGCCACAAGGTACAGATTATTCTATAGCACTTCTGGCTTTTCTTCCATGGTGAAGGGATAAATTACATGCCAGCCTTGTCTTGTTTGTGTTTATTGGAGTAATGTTCAGAAAATAACTTTTCAGTAACAACGCCTGCAAAAATATAGACTTGATTTGACAAGTAAAGAGGAGGTGTTTTCATTTGAAAGCCCAGAAATCTTTCAAAGATAGTGAGCTAAGCTCTGTTATAGTTTCACAAACTACAGATTACGTATATCAACAGAAACTCAGAGAGAGTGCCAGGAGAGGTTGTCTCCTAGAGCAACTGTCAGCACCTGCTAAGGCAATGACTTGTCCCATACTCCCTGGATTTCAGACCAAGCAGCAACCAGGGGAACTACCTGTCAAAGCAGCATGGTGTTGAAGTTAACTGATGAACAAAAACTTGTCTGCGTGAGGTAGATGTTCACAGTGCTTGCTGAATTTAGGAGTTTTGAACCATGGCATAATACAGATGTTTCCTAAGATACTGGGTTTCCCTGCTTCAAGCATTATATGCCATTCAAATTTGCCTATCTGCCACACATTTGTCATGAATCCAGGACTCCCAAAACAGTTCTCAGCTAACAAATCCTGCTCTTCTTCTGGWAGCTAGAAGTGAAATTGCTGTGGTGGTTCTGTAAAACACGGAACAGGGCTGTAATATCTCCATGGGCTGTCTGAAGCTAGCATAGATCTGATCAACTTCTTAGTTTCTTCTTGGCATGGTAGTCATGGGAGCAACATCTGAGGAGCCCTCAGGCCTACAATCAGGCCAACAAAGATGATAAAAAGCTTCTTTTCTTCCTTCTCATGTATATGGGTGCTTMAATTAGAAAGTCTGAATTATAGCCAAAAACTCTAAATGTTAGTTTCTATTAATGTTTGCAGATCTGGCTAGTTTAATTTCTCAATACTTTTTATAAAATATGAAAGCTATTTCCTCTTGGTCCTGAGTTTGAAAAAAAAGATCTAATATCATGTGATTCTATCTCAGCATATAAGGAGGAGGAACTGATAATTGAGTTCTGCTCAAACAAGTAAAATATTTCCCTATTAGCTGAYTATTGTATACTATGTATGTTAAATATAGGAAGTTTCTAACAGATGAAAAGTAAAATGTTAAAATTTAAATTTCATTATAAAATTGTGCATTCTCTAGGGAATGTTGTTCAGTCAGAATAAAGAATGCATCAGGCCCCAGTCAAGTAAATATGTAACTTATAAGCATGCAGGTGTTCACACTGAGTATTTTGCAAAATCAGAAACTTTGTCTCATCAGTTTACTCCCATTTGTCAGCTTCAAACAAAATACAACAAAATAGCACAAGAAAAATACTTTGAAATCTAGAAGGAATGAGAGAGACTAGTAACAAAAACATGGAATGAACCATGTGAGGGAGAAATCACACATACAAAAAAAMCCCCAAAACAAAACCATGAAGAATGTGAGAAGAATCAAGGGCAGGACATGAGGTAGAGTGAACACCATTTCTGAGATTTTGATGGTCTGGCATTAATATTAGATTGTATATGGAACTAAAAGTATGTTGCTGTTCCTTAATAATACTTCTAATCCTCTGATAAATTTAATAAAAATACTTGGAATAGGCTGTCATAAACATTTAAAGTTTAATGTTGGGGGGATCACACATACACATATGCCTGTGTCCACATACACATACAGTTCTGGCACAGATACACATATTTAAATCATATAAATAGTATGGTAAAGGAGACTTTCTGCTTCAGTCAAACACTTAATATATCAAGTGGTTAGATTAAGTTATGYGAGTAGAATACTTATTAGAAATAGAAGATGATGATGACTATCAGCAGAGTCATATTTGCTTTGATCAAGCAATATGTATGCAAGTTATGAGTGCGAAGATTGGGAGGGGGTGGGATGGAAGAGTAATCGCTCTTGCTCTAATGAAGGGGGAATTTATCTACTTCGGACAGTAGTCCAAACAGAGCAACTCCAAATGTCAGACTGCAGGGAAAAACAATCCTGTTGGTACTTAGGTATTATCTTGAAAAAAGAATTGTGTTCATGGTGAGAACAAGCATTCATATCATAAAGGTTTTGTTGTTTTAAAAGGGATTATGAACAAATTCAGCTCCACATGCACAGAAATTACAAGTAGGCATTTAGTCTGAATGCATGATAGTCTGAACACATAAGGAAAAACATGCTCTAAAAGGAAAAAACATGCTTTTAAAGGAAAAAGCTTTAAAAATAGGGAAAAGCTTTATGCATAAGAATACACTTTTTTTACTGTGAGGGTGACTGAGCACAGGAACAGGTTGCCCAGAAAGCTTGTGGAGTCTCCCTCCTTGGACGTATTCAAAAGCCATGTGGACATGGTCCTGGGCAATCTCTAGGTGACCATGGTTCAGCAGGGGTGTTGGACAAAGGGACCTCCAGAGATCCCTTTCATCCTCAACCATTCTGTGACTAGATGATTCATTATAATACATATTTCATTAGATGTAATTATTAATTATAATTAATTTATATATTTTTTACAATTTATATAGTCAACCTAATAGTTGTGGGATTTTACTGATGAAACTTAGAAAGATTTAAAAAGATTTTTAGAAAAATCTTTTTAGAAAAACATTTTAGAAAATCTTTTACAAGATTACAAAAAAAAAGTTTTATAAAATATTTTTAAAAATAGTTACAAAATCTTATTACAAATCCTAAATGTGATGATAGTGAAAAAAGAGAATATCCCTTAATCCACTGCTTTAATAGGTTGATAGTAAAATGTGTGATGAACTAAATTGAGAAGTTCTTCAGGTTTTAATAAGAAATATTTGTAGCACAAATTCAATTTGTAAGTTGTTCAAAACTTTTTGAGATTGTTTTACTTGGGAAAACGTTGGTATTATCTATCTTTGTACTGTCCCTTCCCCCAACTTCCAAAAACCCTCTATGTCTTCAACGTTAATGAAGCCATTTCTCTTGAATGATATCATTTACCTGCAACAAATAATTCAACTTGCATAACTTCATTGAGACAGTTGAAATGTTCGATCTGTTTCAGAGGACTAATAGTACATATCGGGTTTTGTTAATGTTTTATACATCATTTATCCACATCTTCACCCCACTTTTCTCATACAAGGCTATTTAGCCTGTAGCTTTTTACTAATTTTCAGGCCCAGGAGGTGTGTAGTTTGGTTGTTTGGTAATTTTACGTTGGGAGGTGATTCAGAGCTGTGTGGTTCCTCACATCCTGGTTTGCAGAGGAAAGCAAGCCATGCAGGTAGATCGCAAGGAAGTCTCAGCATGTTTTACCAGATAACTCACCTGGCTCTTTAGGGAGCTCTAAAAAATTACCTAAAGCTCCAGTTTAGAGACTAGAGAACCTTCTGTTAAGAGATTGCCTTCCTGAGTTTTCAGATTTCTGTGTATACCTATGTTGAATTCAGAAAAGGACTATGAACACATATTTTTCCAGTAACAGTATATTCAAATATATTATTATCCTCCTCCACTGATGGCATTGTCTGTGTTCTCGGTTTCCATAGATTTTTGGGGGGGGGGTTTAGACAGACTAAATATGAGGACAGATACTTTAACAATTATGTGGCCATATCTCATGCTACTGTAGATAGAATAGAACGTACAGCTGATTTAATTCTTATGCCACAGTCGTACGGAGCTCACGCCCTTCTTCAGTGGTGGAAATAACTAGGGGAATTGGTATTATTGATAGAAATTTTCAGTGCTGCAATGTGTGAGAGCCTGCATCCAGTTTTTCCTTAGAAGATAATTGTGCTGCCTTTAAGAAACCAGCATTTTCACTAGCAATAGAAACCACTATTTTTCAGTGTCCAATATTACATTTTTTTGTTAAAGCTGTGTAGAAAAWCATAGTAAAATATGCTTTAAGTATATAGAAAACTAACTTCTGAGTCTGGACTGCAAGGTTTCCTTGGTTAATGCCAAAGCAGTCTGATGGTATGTGAAGTTGCCGTGTTTTGACACTAATCAAAAGTTAGATCTATTGCTATGGATATTGCAGATTTCCCACCTTTGCTCCTTATATCCTTTAAATATGCAGCAATTTCTTGCCATGTAGAAATGTATTTTTGTGTGTTTAACTTGATCTGTAGGAATTAACAGATTATTCTTCAGTAGACTTTCTAATTTATCATATGCTGTATTAATGAAGAGTTTCCACTTTGAACGGTTTTCTAATTTTATTATAYATTAGTTGGAACTGCTCTAGTATTATAGTAGAATTTTTAATATCCAGTACCTACAATGAGCTGCTGACTTTCAAGTATTAGGTTTATTTTTCTGGAAATTTTCTAACAGAAGATCTGTAATAATTTATAAAATATAGCTCTAAGAACTTGCAGCATTTTAGGCCTAAATTATAATTATGGCCCAAATTGTAATTATAATCATGTTCATTATAATGGCCATGAAGATCAAATGTTTGACTGTATGTTTTATATATGACCCAGTCAAAACCAGGAAGAGCTGAGTTGGCTGGAACTAGAACGGAGAATGAACCTTACAAAGCACTCCTGAAAATTTTTTTCCAGTCCCCTTCTGTTGTTAAACTGCCATGGCTTACACTTACATGGTTATGCTGAAAAATATTAGGCACATGACTGAAAAACATGTGAATTTCTTGTTATGCCAGTTAATCCTTGGTTCTTTATTTGTCAAAACACTGGAAAACTTTGTAAGGGACTTTTCATTTGGGAGTCGTCTTGCATTGCTGCTGAAGTACTGTAGGCAATTTGTTAATACCTAGGTTCCCACCTGAAATCATTAGGAAGTATTTCTAGCATCCTAATGATTTTTTTTCTTGTAAWTTGCATGGCTCTGACAGAAAGCAATGTTTATGCAATATCTTCAGTGAAAAAGTGTATGCTCTGAGATTTCCAGGTATAAACAGGAAGACAGCAGCCAACAAACAGTGACTGTTGGTTTCTGATTCTCTGTCAGAGACTAAGAAATATGGAATACAGTCTGTACATTCATATGTGTATTCCAGAGCATGCCAAGTCTGCATATCTAACACATGCATGCACAACCCTCCTCTGCAAGCCAGGTGATTCACATGGTTTAACGGGGAATAAGATTAAGAACAGTGCCTCATTGTGAATGATATCATTATGGGTAGGGATTTGTTTGTTTTTAGGCTCAAGGGACAATGAGTGGAGATTGCTGATTTAGTCATCGTCACCTGGATACCTTTTACTTAGGCCCAATTCTGATCTTACGGAGTTAAGACCATTACATTCGTTATAGCCAGGGTTGTAATGCTTAACTAAGAGCAAGCGCTGGCTCAGGAGAGTGGGTGGGGGTAGGAGGAGCAACCATCAGGGGAATCTGGGTAAAGGAAAGAGGGAAGAATTGAGGAAATTTGGAATTTGGCCTGGGCCCAGGCCTCGGCCTCAACTTGGGCCTGGGCCTTGGCAGGAACTTCAATCAGGAAAGAGCTTTTTGTCCAACTGAGCAGGTGGGTACAGAGGGTACAGCAAAGGGGACATGCTTGTTTTTAACAGCTTTCATGGACTACTTCTAACAACTGATTTTGCCATATCAATTCAAACTGTTTCCAGCCTTGCCCTTGTTTTGTCTTATTTCACCAAAGGTCTAATGGGATCTGAATCATATGTGCAGCAGTCACTGTTGTCTGTGTTATTCCTCCAGACTAAAATATTTCGTTTAACTTCCTGTGAAAAACCTGTCTCTTTCCCTTTTTCTCTCTCCCTCCCTTCTTACCGTTGCTGTTTGCTGTTAAGTTAGGCGGTTAAACTCTGATTCTCATTAATTTAGATCTCAGGATTAGGTCAGTTTAGAGGTGTTTAGGTTAGATTAGAATTAGGTCCAGTTTAAAGGTATTTAGGCAATAATCACTTTGTGTCCTGGTTTCGGCTGGGATAGAGTTAATTTTCTTTCTAGTAGCTGGTGTGGTGCTGTGTTTTGGGTTTGGTATGAGAGGAATGTTGACGGGACATTGATGCTTTAGTTGTTGCTAAGTAGTGCTTATACTAGTCGAGGATTTTTCTGGCTTCCCATGCTCTGCTGGGTGCACAAGAAGCTGGGAGGGAGCACAGCCAGGACAGCTGACCCAACTGGCCAACGGGATATCCCACACCATATGATGTCATGCTCGGTATTTAAACCAGGAGGCGTAGTCTGGGAAGGGGGAGTCTCAGCTCGGGGACRGGATGGGCATTATTAGTTGATGAGTGGTGAGCAGTTGCATTGTGCATCGCCTGCTTTGTAGATTCTATTATTTTTGTTGTTGTTATCATTATTAATACTGTTCTACTTTGTTTTATTTCAATTATTAAACTGTTTTTATCTCAGCCCATGACTTTTCCCACTTTTGCCCTGCCCATTCTCCCCCCATCTCACCAGAGTGGGTGGGTGAGCGAGTGGCTGTGTGGTGTTTAGTTGCTGGCTGGGGTTAAACCACAACAGTCTGAATGAAACAAAGCAAGAGAAAAACRTATAGTGGCATAACCTTGTTCTCCCAGTTTATTAAAGACATGAATGTATAAGCACAAAGGATAGAATACATGTTCTGCAGTTAGGTTTTTGCCCAAAGGTTATATCAACTAATAACACATTCTGTGTTATAATGAAACACCTGTAAAATACAGACAGGCTGAGTGTTCAATGATTTTGTGTTCATTTAGGGTATCATAGCCAAGAAAGAAATGCACAGAAAGTAGTACTTCAGGATTCAATAATAGCCTGAGCTTTCCTTGTGTGGTCTGGTCTCCAAACAACCTGAGGTTTATAGTTCACAGTATTTATCTGAAAAGTCTGTTTGCCTGCAGGATCTGAGAAGTCATAAAATTTGATCCTCTAGAATCCTCTGTCCTAGAGAGAGAAAGGGTAAAAAAAATCCATTGCAGTAAGATGCAGCAGTGAATTCTGAGGACTAAGAACAGAACTTTTCCTGAGCACGTCAATGCTGCTCTCAGCTGTAAGGTAACAAGACCATTTTCTTCCTTCTGAGGCTCTCTGAACACATTATCTATGTCCTGTGTCCTACCGAAGTGAAATTCCAGGATTTCACTTCAGTAACAAGACTTGCTTTTTCTTTTTTTCTCCCTTTAATCATTTGTCTGTGTCGTGGTTTAACCCCAACCAGCAACTAAGCAACACCCAGCTGCTCGTTCACTGCCCCCTGGTGGGATGGGGGAGAGAATCAGAAGAGTAAAAGTGAGAAAACTCGGGGGTTGAGATAAAGACAGTTTAATAGGTAAAGCAAAAGCCGTGCACGCAAACAAAGCAAAAGAAGGAATTCATTCACTGCTTCCCATCGGCAGGCAGGTGTTCAGCCATCTCCAGGAAAGCAGGGCTCCATCGCGTGTAATGGTGACTTGGGAAGACAAATGCCATCACTCCGAACATCCCCCCCTTTCTTTCTTCCCCCAGCTTTTTATATGCTGAGCATGATGTCATATGGTGTGGGATATCCCTTTGGTCAACTGGGGTSAGCTGTCCCAGCCGTGTCCCCTCACAACTTCTTGTGCACCCCCAGCCTCCTCGCTGGCAGGGTGGTGTGAGAAGCAGAAAAGGCCTTGGCTGTGTGTGTGAGCACTGCTCAGCAGTAACTAAACCATCCCTGTATGATCAACRCTGTTTTCAGCACAAATCCAAAACATAGCCTCATACTAACTACTATGAAGAAAATTAACTCTACCCTAGCCAAAACCAGCACAAACTGTTGTCAAGAAGTCTTGTGAAATTTTTTTTTATTTTATTTTACTTTTCTCAGGGAGAGGGAGTATGTTCTGCATGCTAACCTGCTTTTTCCTGGGGACAATAGCATTCAAAAGGCATGGCTAATTTTTTTAAGTCCCATTACAACCATTGTGTATTAATAAGCTGATATCAATTAAACATGTTATTTTTAGTATCTCTCACTGCATGTTCAAAGCATTTTTTGAAAAAGCCTTAGGGAAGTTGCCTGTAAAATCTCTCTGTTAAATTCTTCTACAGTCCTTCTTCCAATTAGTAATTCACTGTGGGAGGGAAAAAAGGGATGTCAAAGTCTGAAATTAAGGCAAGTATGAAGTTTTTCTTTCAAGCTGCCTGCTAATGCTTCCATTGCTAACTTATTAACAACATCTCGCTATAAACTTTTAGTCAAGAAGTCTACGAGGCTAGCGAGGGAGAAAAGGTGCATCTTTACSACTGCACTGAACCTCTTGCTGTACCTATCTTTTGTGTTCCTGTTACTGAAAATCACCACTGTGGAAAAGATTAATCTCACCCAATTATTTTAAGGGATGATGAGATCCACATGTATTATCTAGCTTTTGATTAACATTGCCTTTTTAATTTCATGTGTCAGCTTGGCAACAAAGAATAAAATATGAAGTAGTGGTATATGGGGGTAGCGTATTTATCTTCTACAGTACTCAGCTTGGCCTTCTCACATTGCTTTCTAGGAAGAGGATTTCCAGTTAGCCTCTGAATAGATAAGACAATGAGTTTTGGGCCTTTCTGGTGTTTCGAAGTTGATGCAAAGACAATCTATATCGGCTATCATTTCAGATTCTTGATGAGTATTTTTTTTCATATTCTATTACAATGGCAAATCATCATCATAAATTGCAAAACAATTTGTAGTAGCAAAACAAACCCAGAAAAGATTTGTTTTATACATTACTTGGGATGCTTTGCTCCTGCTCAAATTTGTGCAGTTTGGATTTCTAAGATCATGAAAGAGGCCAGATACTTGAAGTGTGTGTTGCTACATAAGTTTATGAGATCTGGCTCTTTTCCATGCCTTCCTTGCTGTCTCCTATTCTTCAGGTCCTCAAGACTACTCTGTATGTAATTCAATCTCTTTTAATTTTTTTTTCGATCAGCCAAATGTTTTATTTTATTCTTTTCCACTGTTCTTTTTTCCAGTCATTTTTCCCAAGATTTTAATACCTATTTTCATTACCTAGATGATGTAGACTTTTATTATCTTTATTAACCTTTATTGTCTTCGTTTGTTAAAATGAAAGTCACGTCCTGTAGCATACACAGTGCTTATAATGTGAAAAATAATATGCAAAAATCAGTATACAAATATTATTAAATAATGAATATGGTGTATAATAGCTTTATTGGTGTGCAGACAAACTGGGATGTACCCCAGCCTCATTTTTTTAACTAAATAAAGATCCACTTAGTTTATGGTTAATTTTTCATCTTTCTGATTCTAATTAGCTATTTAAATTCTGTTTTTAAATGAAAATAATTATGTATATTAAACATTTGTTTTAAACACCAGTATACAGTGCATCTATTCAGTGATATACTCCCAACTGAGTAAATGCAGCATTGACATATAGCAATGATGTTTTGTAAGAAAACTATTATATTGGGCTTGAGTATAAAATTAAAGTACATTATTTGTGTACAGTTAAACTCCTTTTAAATTGGCTCCAATTAGATTGAATAAATATTAGGTCTTATATCCATGCCTCTTTTCAATATCTGTACTTTAAAACATCCTTAAGACTTTCAGTCCTATACTTTGTGTGGTAGAAAAACAGGTTCAGAAAAAAAATCTCTTTTTAACACTAGGAAAGTATCTCACTAGTTTTAACTCTTTAGTTGGTTAATCTGTCCTAGTTATTTTTTAAGTAGTAATTTTGAACTGTGATAATTTTACTGAGAATGTGATGTGCAGTGGGAGCACAAATCTGATATGTTTTGGATAAAACCATATTTGATGAAATGCTACTATGCCTTAAAATGCCTCCAGTTCTGGGTAGGGTGACTCTGCATACATTACAATAGTTGTCATGACATCTTATTTGTACGCTTCCTCTTTTATATTTGCTGGTGGGATCATATAAGTAGTCCAGCTCAGGCTGTTCTATTTGTTTCTGATAACTGACTCCATGGTAAATCTCACCAGACAACAACACCACATCCATCAGTGTGCTCAAATCCCTTCAACCAAAAGGGAATGTGATATCTTTCAGTTTCAGATTTATTTTCCATAAATAAATAAATAAAACCAAACAGCAGCAGCAACAACAACAAACAAAATAAATAACCCCAACCAAGCAAAACAAAACAACCTGCAAAAAAACCCCTCCGAAACACTGGGTTTATTTGCCTTTCAAATAATGGGGCTAAACATTAAGATGCCCATTGAAAACTTTAAAGGTTTTGGTAGCTCTGCTTAGGCCTGACACACAAAGAAAATGGAAAGTCTAATAACAGCTTAATTAAAAGATGTCTTAATTATGACTTTTTGATTGTTATGCATTGATACGACTATGCTTAAATGCTTTTAAGAACATGAAAGGTTAAAGCCTAAAACATAAAAGTTAAAACAAAGATCTCCCAAACTTTAATAATAAAAATATTTTACTAATTGACCTTGTTGAAAGTGATAGCCAGCATGGGTTCATGAAGGGCAGGTCCTGCTTGACCAACCTGATCTCCTTCTACGACCGGGTGACCCGCCTAGTGGATGAGGGGAAGGCTGTGGATGTGGTCTACCTGGACTTC
>JASVER010000005.1:41830-72499 GCA_030449065.1 Oceanodroma leucorhoa | reverse complement strand
GATGATCTTAGAGGTCTTTTCCAACCTTAATGATTCTATGATTCTATTCTATGATACAAGAGATGAGCAAGAGATTATTGTTTCACTTGACATGTCTTTTTAGCTCTTCGTCATTTTTAAGTTTTCATTTAATATAGTTTGTTAACTATGCTACATTTATACTGTTTATATAAATGAACATGGAATGTATGACCAGTACAATGTATGAACAGTACATTTATATGATCTAAGTATAATAGCAATAAATATTTCTTTAACATTGCATGATATTAATAACATCTGCTTAATGTTCATTGTTAATTCTATCAAATATCTTTTTGCAATTGAATTCTGCTGCTCAATGCATTGTAACAAAATACTAATCTGAAATAAGAAAAATCTAACAAGCTTATTCCTTCTATGTTCCCTCTTCCCATGAAAACAAACCAAACAAAAATTATCAGTCATTTGTTTCATGTATAGCCTATAACACTGGATATATAACCTGGAATAAACAGCCTATAATTCAAGTGTAATTTCTAAGGAGAAGTAAGGTCTATCACTCTCCTGAGGCATCAGCACAGTCTTCCATTCTCTAGAGTGGTTCATGGAAATGCTATTAATTTCTATTACTGTTACCTGAGGATTATACTCATACATCAATACAAGTAATACAGAATTAATATCACATTATCTTAATAGAATTTATTCAACTTTGTTGGTTTATCTAACATTATTTGGTGTTACATCATTTGATGTAACAATTCTACTGGATAAAAAAGTACATTAAAATTAACAGTAACTGCTGTATTACAATAAGCTGATCCTAAAAATTCTGAAAGACCAATCCCATTGCAATTGATAATTTGTGGGTGTGGGTTTTTTTTGTTTTTTTTTTTTTTTTTAAAGGTCTGAGAAACCATTGCATTAGCCAGTCTGACTTTCCATATAAAGGTGTATCATTTATTTCTGTATTCCTTCATTCCTCCTGTAACTGGGGCATGAGTGAAACATGCCTTTCAAAAAAATTACTGAGTCTTCAAATACTTTCTATACCTTAATATTTTCAAATCATTTCCCTGGATGGTTTATTAATAATTARTAAAGAACAAAGTTTTTCATTTGGATACATCTGCCTGCTCCTTCCAATGACTGCCTCCTGATATCTACTCCATCACTAGATAGAATGCAATGAAAGTCTTTGGTTTGGTCCAAGGAAATGTTTGCAAGACATTATTCATGGTTTATAATTAAAAACAAACCCTATTTTAGCCGTGTCTACTAGTATCAGTCTAGGACAGGGAAGAAAAAATAGATGTCTYTTTATATATAAAGAAGGAACTATAATTAAAAATACAGTATTATCAATTAGATTAGAACTTCAGATGTTTACTGAATCGTTATTTCAGCTCTCTGCACACTTTTTTTTTTTTTTTTTAAAGCTACTTGCTTCCAACATGAACTCCAAGAGAAAATAATGAAAAGCTTTACTATACATTGCCTACTTCACAGTAGGGAGATTGTAACCAATTGTTGGTATATCTGTAGTGTATATAGCTTTACTTCATGATTAATTTTGAAAAGTTAGTTGAAATTCAGCAATCAAATACTGAGCTAATCTTAAATTTTCTAAGATTCAATAGAAAAAAAAATATCATCATAATTTTACTTTCTACTTTCCAAAATATCACACTGTGGGTAATGCGGTATAATCTTTCATCAAATCTCTGGTTAAAATGGATGTATTCCTCAAATATATAGTTGAACACTTTACAAAAGGACAGGAGTAAATGGTTTAATATTCATATCATGAACTTCTCTTTTCCTTTGCAACACTACCTTATCTGCCTTTTTAAGATGAAGGGTAGAAACAAAATATTATTCCTAGAAATTTCTCAGCATATTGGTTTTAATCAATACTGGTAGATATACTACAAKTTTACACATAATTATGTCCTAACACAGGCTAAATATTACTTGCATTCCTGGATTGTAAGAAAGTAATTGATGTTGACTCTCGTGTCTATATTCTCTAATTGTCATTCTTTCTGCAGATTTTCTTTTATCTAGACAAAAATTTGCAAGGAAAGATAAGATCTGAATGAGCCTCATACAGGCTGAATAATAAAATGGAATGCACATTATGTGGTTTTTAGAAAATTACACTTTAGAAAATTACACTTAAAAACCATCTCTGAAATTAAAAAAAAAAAAGAGTAGGGGTTTTAGGCAAATTACTCCCATTAATGTCAATGGGAATTATGCAGCTAAGATCCATCTGCGCTGCTTTTTTTTGGTGGAAAAAAATAACACTATATTTTCAGGAAATATAATACTTTTCAGTAATTGTGAGGGTACCTGGAGTTTTAGGAGCTCACATGAGGGGGAAGATAGTAGAATACCCATAAAATACTGTCCCTTAGAATTTCCAGTGATAATTCAGTATACTAAAATATTGCTTCTTGGAGATCTCTCTCCCCGTTCTTCGTCTACTCAAATCTGGAGTGTCTTCAGATAATTACAAAATAAATATATATGCTGAATATGATTAGTTTATGAGTTACATGAGAGAAGTATGTTCATCTACAGCACCTTAYCAACTATCCTGGGTTATCTCATTTCTTTCTTGGTAGGTTGGAATAAAGTAAGTCTTATGCTGTCCATACATGTGAAAGTAATTCTACATTGAATGTCTGAGCATTTAAAGTTTAATGGAAAGCATGCACAAATAGCAGTAATCTACTTTTGTATAGCCATCATTTACACTGCATTCATAGCTCCTCCAACTTAGCTAAGGAGAGTTGTAGCCTGGATTTGACTACGTAAATTGGCTTATACATTCTTCAGTATATAAACTCTTTTAGTCATAGTGGTACATTTCAATGCAAAAGTATATACTACTTCTGCTACTTAAACTATGCATTAAGTGTTTTAATGATTAAAGCACTATGAAATGGGCAACACTGTGCAGCCATATAAAATTGGTAGAACTTTTTTCTGTCATGTGCTATGAAATTGCTTATAAATTTAACATGTATTTGGTCTGTCATCAAAGTATGAAGTCATCATATTAAGAACCAGAAGCTATAGTTATGTTGTTTTTCTGTAAGAGTGAGCTGCCTAAAAAATTTACCCAGAGTAAGATTCTATGCATGTTCCTTTGTTTCTTTTCCTATTCAGCTCAGAACTCTGGCCAGTTTTTTTAGGACAACTGTCCTGTTGAAAGCAGTGTAAGTATAGGAGGGTAACAACCTGTGGAAGAATTGATCCTTAAAGTCAGCATGAAGATTTTCTTTGATTTTTCCATTTTAAATAACACAAAATTTGGAAAACAGGCCCTTCTCTGCTTCAGTAAAATGAAGGAAAGACTTTGGCCTTTGCCTGCTGTTTTCTTGGGCCCATAGAATCCTTAAGATTCCTCTTGGACAAGATCTTACATCGGAAATAAAAAGGCAATAGAAAACTTTACAATCTTACTAAAAAGCAATGATTTAGTGAAATGAGAATCCTTGAATTTAAAGATAAGATAAAAATCAAAACTACTTCTCAGCTTCTTTTCAACTGCAATAGTAATCAGGGCATATAGGCCTAACTCCAGGGTGCTTATTTCACTTGGGAGCTACCTACCTGCAGCCTGCTGCTTGCAGGTCTTTTTACACAAGGCAGCAGTTTTAGGAAATGCATCCACATGGATCGTGAACAATTCTACTAGAAGAATTGTTGCTTTTAAAATGCATTAATCTTTCTTTGCTTATTTTGGAAAAGTATTATTTTGTAGAATGTAATTGGGTTTCCAGAAATCTATTTGGTGTATACAATATTACTGTGACATGAGCATGAAGCTACTTCAATGCAGTTGGTACTGAAGAACATTAGGAATTAAACTGTAACTTTAGCCCAGAGCAATGGTTTCACCTTGAGAAAGAAGGCTTTGTCTGCTCTGCTTTACGTGGTGCAAGGCTGCCTTTAAGACTAGTACGTGCCCTATGAACACATCTAGGTGATTTGCTGTGCTTTAATGCACAGTCAGACATGCCTAAATAGAAAAACTGTGGATTAGCCTTTGTGTAGAACATCTGTGGATGGAAAGTGGACAGAAGAAAGTGCATGCTTTGTTGAAGCCTGGTCTGCAGATAGTTTTCCTTAAAAGTATACAGGCACAGACAAGATGATGTGGAACTGCTGTATATCTTTATTTCTTCTCTACTTCCTCTTTGCTTTGAGTTGTAATTTGCTGCATGCAAAAAGGAACTGCTTCATACTCCCCTTCCTGGGTCTGCCATGATTGTTCTTCATATTCCTCAGGGATCTAAATCAGAAAACCAAGAAACAAATCAGCAGATTTCATAGTTCCACCACCCCCCACCCCCCACCTCTGTGGTTGGGTTTTTTGTTGTTATTTTGTTTTTAATGAAACGAATCTTTCATTCTTGTACTTGGGATTCCCAAATACTGTTGGATCCTTTTCATAAGGGTTCATGAATTCAAGACCTCATCAAATTTTTTCCAGAGGCCTCTAAGGCTTACTCTTAAGACTGTAATATCCAGTAATACCTAATCCTGGGAATGTCATTAATTCTGAAAACTTCAACAGCTTTATATTTTTCCTTATTTCTGCCTAGCCACCTTGCTCCGCATCTTGTTTCCTTCACACAATCTTACATTCATGTGATGTGTTGATACAAGAACAACCTATGAAATATTTTCCCAGAACTTGCTGCCATAAATAGTGGCAATCTCTAACAAGATTGAGCTATATATGCAGAATACAAGTGCAAGAATCCTGTTGCAAACATTAAATTACAAAGCGCTCTGTAGTAGTGTTCTGATGAGCAACAGGAAAATGGATCACTTTTGCTCATTCTTTCTTCCTTACTGTAGTAAGCAAGGCTTTGCTTACTGCTACTTAACAGAATAGCTTTAYAAATGTAGATGATGTTGCTTCTGCTTTGCATGCATTTTTAGTTTAAACTGCAATGTACTGCAGTTGCTGAGAATCTGATGGAGTCTGATTCTGTGAAACTTTTTTGAAACACAAATGTTCAGCATAATGTCATTGATCAAACTGGTTCTGAGAATAGTTTACCAAATTGTCTTTTGTTCTATGTGCACTTGCTCTCTATGGCTGTGACCATGCTACTATTTCATCCACGAATAAAAAGTTTCTCTACACATATAGTTCAATTTTCTTGTAATTAAAGCTATTGTATTAATAKAAGCTAATATGTTGTTGTTCAACTACCATAGCTTGTATATGTTTTAACAACATGGTAGAGATAGATTATCTTGGTACCTCTCTCAATGAAATGTTATCTTTAATAACAATTATTCCTTTAATTATTTTTTAAAGTTACTATATAGTAACAAAATATCCCCACTGCAGAATGAACATTAAAGGTAATGAACACAAAACTAATTTTCTGTATTTTAACTACATTTTATGATATGACTAATGATAAATTTTCATTATAAAATGTTAATCAAGCAAATAAGTTTGCACTCCCTCTTTCATCAGTTTCTGTAATTAGTGGTTTATGTTTATTAAATTATTTTAATTTTTGTCACGTATCAAGAACAATCTACCATATGTTTTAGACTAATTAGCACTTCGTTTATTTTAAGAATTCCATTAATTCAGCAGCTACTTTTTAAATAAAGCCAGCATGGGAAAGACGACTTTGCCTGAGTTTTGCAGGAAAGAAATAAGGCTCCTGTTCTTTATCACTAGCCCACTCTGGCAGACACATGCCCAGATCCTCAGCAGATGATTCAGGCAGAGAGATGAGTGAGGTTCTAGATGCAATACAAGTATGTAGTTTGTCTTTTAGAAACACAGAATTAAGTGGAAGTCAGTGTGCTTCTATGTGCAACACCCATGGTTTATAAACACCAACTCTTCTCCTTTCAAAAAGGGAAAAAAATAGAATGCATATGATAGATATTTAAATGGGGCTAAGAACCTAGCCTTACTGTTTCTAAAATGGCTGGTGGATTTTGTTAATCCTAGAATATTATCTACCTTTACAGATCAGCTCTGGTCTTTTTTATAAATACCTGCRTACCCTCTGTGGAATCACTGTACATTAAGAGTCCCTTTGACCATCCTGCTCTACTCTCCTTATTGATAATATGAAGAACTTTTTCTAAATAAAATTTGATACTATGCCAACATTATTTACCAAATGTGTAATTTCTGAACAATGATGTTGTCAAAAAGTTAGGATGTTTTCAGATATATTGATACTATTTGTGTGTTAAGACAAAGAGAAGACAGCACAAGAAAAGGTGCTTTTTACCTCCCAAGAGCATTTCTGTGTATATTTAAATCAGTTACTTTACAGAGCCTAGTTTGATATATATTACAAATAGTTTATAACTTATGATTTGCCAGAATAGCAAATTGTGTGGTCAGCCAAGCATGATCATTTTTAGTTCACAACCGCGGCAGAAAATTTGACATTTTCTCCACTTTCATCCACTGTGCTTTGAAAAGTGTGTGTTGAATTCAGTCTGTTGGACACACAAGAAAGGTTTCTTTGCAGTTCTAATATGTTCTGCATCGATACATTTCATCAGGCCGATACAATGTGGTGCAACACAAAACCATGCAAAGCCATGCAACTTGTCTGTTTAATTTGGTTGGAGACTGTTAAATTCAAAGCTGTTTTGCTATATTGAAGCAGGTCAAAAATCCTGGGATGCAAGATGATTTGTTCTGCTTACAGTTGACTTGTAGCAATAGATAACAATATAATATTGTGGTTCRTGTAATCATTCCAGTGTTATTTAGACAGTAAATATATGTTTGTTAACAAATGTTTGATTGTTAACAAGTGAGGTGAAAATATTTTGTTTATATATCATAATGCAATACAGGAGAAAAATAACAGAAATATGTGTAAAAGCAGGTCTATTAACTCCTYCACACCACAGTGTTTATACAGAATTAGTATGTTTTACTTAATACAATGATGTTTGCATAGTTACATGCTTTCTAATAGCATATGGGTAGAAAATTTTTATTTTCAGGACAACTAGCATCAAAACCCTAACATGCTGCACAAATGCAAGTAGAAATATCTGTCATGATAAACAATTGTTTGTTTACCTCTCTCACGTTCCAGGACTCTGAGAGGTTGGTTTGTTTGTTTGTTTGTTTCCCACCAGGAAGAGCAGTTCCTATTTCCCTGAGCACCTGAACTTAATTTTCCTAATTATAACATTTACTCAGTAACGTAAGTCATTGCTTCTTAGTGGTTTTCTAYACAAATTAATTCACAAACTTTTAATAATAAGGAAGAATCTGTATTTTATGCACCTTCAGTATAAATTTTTCTATATGTTTTAACTCTGTGTTTTCAGTTGAAAAGTCTAATATTATGGCAGGCTTTCTCTAGGCAGAAGGTTAATTTCACAGTTCAGAGATGCTACATGCAGTCTAATCACTGGTTAATCTTGAAATAACTTGAGGCTTAGATATTTCTATCTATGCACTTTGCTGCTACCAAGGGTTTTGCTGGCACAAGGCACATTACACTGAGGCTAATATATGATCTGCTAGCAAAGTTTTTTCTTAATAATTGAATGGCAGCTTAAAATTAAAATCTGAGTCTTTTGAGAAAACTAAGCCATGGAAAGCKGCTCAAAAATCTTCAGCTGAAATTAAAGAAAATGAAGATATTAAAAAAAATAAGGTCTTTAAAGAAAATAAAATATATTTTCAGCTAATGCCTTTTTTCCTTGAAATTTATTTTTTTTGAGTCACTGAAATCTTAACATATTCCATTAGAAAAATGCTTTTTTTTTTAAATTTTAAAATTTCATCTGAGTCATTTTTCTTTCCTAACTTTGCCAAGATTATTGCACTCTATTCTCCCTGAAAAGTCTTTCTCATCCTTTTTAAGTGGTGTTGTTCTCCTTTGATACCAAGATTTGATTTTTAAGATTGCTTTCCTSCAAGGCTACTCTGATCTAGTAATCAGTACTTGAATTAAGTCTTCAGAATCTGCTTATCATAGTGTGAGCAACAGACATTATAGCCTTTGCAGCTTTTTTGGAAAAAAATTCCATTCTTCTAATTGCAAACTAAAGGAAGGAAAAAAGACTAGTGAGCTTTGTGGGACTAAACAGTGTTCATGGAGCCTATGAATTGCAATAAGTTATAAATGCTAATTGCTAACATAACTTGGCTACATCTTGGCTCTAAATCGTGTTGTGGGTTTTTTTTTGTTTTGTTTTGTTTTGTTTTTTTAAATAAGCACAGACTGTTTATCTTGAATAAGATTCCACTGAGTTTAGACTGGCCTGCTAAAGTCTAAGTTTCACTCTCTGACCTCTAAAGAGATATAAAACGAAAATAAAAACAAATTCTCCTTTGTGAGGACTAGGAAAAAGTACCAGATAGATCTTCTAAACCAAATGCTGACTGTAGTTTAAAAAGAAACATCAAAGGAATTAAACASTACTAAAACTACTGCTTTAGTTTTAGTACAGCATGAAAATCAGACAGGCATGAAAATTGAAGCTTTAGAATTACCTGTAAATTCAGCCTGTCACATCATATCCTGTATTTCAGGAAATACCATTCATTGTATTTCGGAAACATTAAACACGACTCTGGAAATGCTTTACAATCTAGTACACCATATTTTATGGTCAATAAAGGCAGAAGTACTTTTTTTTTTCCTTAATTCTTTTTTTTTTTTTTTTTTTTTAAATATGTGACCAGTATGTTTAATGTAGTCATTGAGAATTTTGAAAATGTACATTCCAGATAGGTACAGGTTTTGACACACTTCTTTGTTTTGAAACAACAAGAAAAAAAGTCATTGACTTAGATTTGTAAGATCAGGTTGCATCACTACCCATATTATTTTACAAAATGAGAAAAATTGAAACAATACGTTTTAGTTGTTTGTATATTGGATGGCCTCATTGTTTAAGTTAATGGTAGCTAAGCATTTCTGTGTCCCTGTGAATTATAAAATACTTTTGTATTATTGATTATAGCTTTATTCTTTTCACCAGTTTCAAATCTCCTTGGAAGAGGTTAAACAGCTTTGTGAGTGCAGAGATTTAGTTTCAGATTATACTTTTCTATATTACTCAGACAAAGATAGGTAATAACTCTTATTCTGAAATTATTTGCATGGTTATTGGGAGAAATGCTATCAAAAGGTATATTATTAAAAGACACATGTATTCATGTAGACATTAACTTCTTTCCATAAATTTATACATACAATCTGGACATATTTAAGACCAAATGAACCTGATACGAGCACCATGGTAACATATACTTGGTGTATATAGATAGAATAAAACAGTGCGATTAGTACTGAAGTGTAATCAGTATACTCTCTCTGTTATCAATAGGTTATAGAATGTTAAAAATACCCCTTATAAATTGCAACAAAAGCAAAAAAAATGTTATCTGATTTCCTCTTTTTGTTCAAATTTAAAGTGTTTTGCATTTAATCTATTCCCAATGCCATTTTTACTGGAAAAGCAGGAAATATTTGAAGAATACCTTGCAGTACCCAAAACAGAGAGCACCTCTCTGAGCAACTACTGTGTAAAATCAAAGTTTGAAATTTTGGGAACAGATTACTGCCTTAAGTAAATTCTCATAGGTTTTTCTCATGTCATTGATGACAACTAGCTCAGTGTATACTTAACACTGAATATCAGGTTATGCAGCAAATTGTTTACTGTGTTCATTCTCATGTAGGTGATATGAAGATGTTTAGAGAATAGATGCAGTTATGTACAAGTGTGCTACTAAGGAAAACTTCTTGAGTTACAAACTTTCAAACTTTCATGTTACATGGACTTCAGCATTTCTGAAGAAATAACTTGTCAGTCAGAAAATAAACTAAACCTAAAAATTCAATTAGGAGAACATGCTATGGTAGCAGTTATTGCTTGAGTGGGAAATAATTCTTCAATGTTTGCCAAGCAAACAACAGGATGTGTGTCAGACAGTGAAATCAAAATGAATAAACAGAAGAGCCGTCAACTTTAGTCGTAGTTTCAGAATATTCAGAGTGAGTTCTTTGGTAAATAACCTTAATGAACTTGCTGCTTTTATTTCCTTTTTTTTTTTTTTTTCCAATTTCAGTGTGTATTTTACTTGTTTCTTTCTTATCAATGAGTTTTTACTTCTAATACTAAGCAGGGAAATCAGGCTCTTTAGTAAGAGATTGTCATAATGTTTTACATATGGAAAGTAGAGCATTTAAGAAATATGCTGCTTAAAAAATAAGTTACTATGTAAATATACCATTAATTTTCAAATGGATTTTCATTCAATATTTTAACATGTGAAACAAGTAATATAAATAGAAAATGTGGCTTAATAAATACTTGCTTGAATAAAAAAGGAATAACTTCAGCAGCACTTAGACTTCATTATTCTGAAACTGTTGTAGAAGAATTGTGCAAGTAAAATTACAAAAGGTAAAAAGTTTTCTGAACAGTTATCAGAATGTATATTTATAGGAAGCTTGAGGATGGAAATGCTTATGTGTTTTCAATAAAGTATTGCATTGACTTAACTTTTGGTTCAAAATAGTAACATGATAAATTTCAGCCATTTAAAACTTTTGAGTTAATAACTCTGAAACAAATTTTTTTCATAAGTAATTTTTGATGCAGTGCTGCTTTGTTGGCTTGATGGCAATAAGTCAACACACTTAGCATGATTAAAGCAAGCACCTTTTTCACAATTTCTGATTAACATGTTCATTCTATAAATATTTACAAAATTTGAGACTAACACTCTGATAGTACAGTATATGGCTGGTGGAAAAAATATTTTCTTAGACTCATATGGAAGGGATTCAGAGATTTGCGAGGAAGAAAGCAGGGCTAGAATTAAGCATAGGTAAACCCAATACTCTGACGTGAACTAGAAATAAGTGGGTCAGCCTAAGAGTTTGTGCTGGTACCTTTAAGATAAAACTGCATCCTCCAGATGTAATAGTTGTCCCAGTTCCTGGTAACAACCAGTTAAYTTGTCCTGTATTAAATGTGATACTTCTCTCAGGAACTAATTAACTGATTCATAGTTTTAGTCTGGCCCTTCTCCCTGTGGCTTTCAAGCCCTACTGCTGTCCTATAGTGAGCATTGTATCAGGTTGATCTGTTCTGCCACCTTATATTCAGCTCACAATGGAGTTATTATGTGCTACCCAAGGCCTCAGGTATCCTTGTGCTTGTTACTGGCACTTCTACTGTGCCTATTCTCCTTTTTCTCTGCCACTTACTTACATTTGGTGGATTCCTAGTCATCAACCTCGCAAGCATTTGCCTATTACTTCATAAACTGTCAAATGCGTACTTAAGCTAGCCGTGACCCATTTCATATATGCAGTATGTTCACACATACGCACTGGTTAAAACAATTTTAGTTCTTGGTATAGAGAATTAATACTATATCAATATGTATAATGATTATACAACAGTTATTGTTTTAACTATAATATGAAAGAAATATCCACCACTGTGAAACCACTGTGAGGTTTTAAATTGCCCATGAGTTGTTTCATACTGTGTGTAGATGATGTGATACTGGTCAATCATAGAATTATAGAATGGTTTGGGTTGCAAGGTACCCCAGTGCTAATACTTGTCTTAATTTTCTCTCCTGTTCACTGCCCTCCTTTCCTGTTCCTCATCATTAGAAATAATAACTAAAAGACTTATATGACCAATGTCTCAAACACAGACATTTTAARGTATAACAGAAATACAAATTTAGTCTTCAAGATGTAAAAGATAAGTATTTTCGCATAACAAGAAATATAAAATCTCTTACTCCATGAACAACTTGCTCAGGTTTAGTCTTCTGGATGTAGGTGTGAGAATGACTTGCTCTGCTTATTCAAAAAAGAGATTCAGATGCTTTATCAGCTCATTGTTTTCTAAACACGGAATTTTACATCCATTTTTGTGTGGTATTGCCTCAGTAGAAGGAATCTTTTCCTGTTATATACTAACACATTTTTATGTTACCTTTAAAGACATTTTTTACAGAAAAATAATACAGCTGTATTTCAAAGAAAATCCCAAATGAGAAATAACTAGGCAACAGTGCTATGGGGAAAGGTTGGTTGGTTAGAGTGAACAACTTGTTGACTGTGAATCAGYTGTGTCATACTGTTTTTTTGGAAGGGAAATGTTATTTTGAAATATGTCAATATATGTTATGTGTTGCTGATGCAGTTATATAGATGATGTATTTAAAAAAATCCTTAGTTCTAGACAATTCTGAATTGGAATACTTTAGGCAACACATGTTAAAAAATTTTTAAAAATAGAAAGAGAAGATTGGAAGATAACTGAACCAAGAGAAGATGACTGTTTTGCTTTAAAGATGAAATGTTTTCTGTGTTCACTGTGATGCAAACAAGTCAGGAAAAATATGAAAAAAAATAGTAGTTGAGGGGATTTTGGCAAAGTTTAATTCAGGATGAAACAGAGGACAGTTAAGCACTGCTCCAGGGCTTACAAGATTCTGGAATACTCTTCATATCATGGAATTATTTAGGCTGGCAGTGGCCCCTATGGTTACCTAGTTGAACCAGTTGCTTAAAGCAGATCTAACTTCAAAATTACACCAGGTTGCACAGGGTCTTGATCAGTTCAATTATGAGCATCTCCCAAGATAGAGGTAAAGTGACAGAGACTGGACGGCCTCTCTGGACAATGTGTTGCACTGCTTAATCACTGTCATTGTGAAAAAAAATRTGAAAAATACTAGGGGAGTTTAAAAGCAGGTTATGTAGGAATCTTACTGCAGCAGGCAAAGTGTAGCTGATTTTATCTTGGAGCAGGAAGGAGGATGAACTAGACTAAGTCTCTTTTGGATCTGTATGTCTATGACTTCTGTGGTAACTAATTCTGTAAGTAATATATTTTTTCTACTTTTAATTGCAGCAGGAAAAGAATCAGGAAAGCTCAAGAAATAAAGGTAAGTGCTAATTATTTTCAAAATGTGGAGATTCTTGTAATTATCACAAATCTAACATCCATTGTTGGTAAAAAATTTTCCAGGCAGATTGTTTACTGAGTATTTTGGTATTTGAAATGACAAAAATGTATCAAGGAAAGGGGGATGAAATGTAGAATGTAAATGCATAAGCTACTATTTTTGGAACTCTGCTGGAGATGAACAAGGCTGACTGCTGTACTCTGGATGGGGTGGACTGCTCAGCTTCTCACTAAGTTTGTGACCTCGACTATGGATGCTTATTATACCTCAATGAAACATCAGTACTGTCACTTTCACTTCTTCCTTTCCATTTAGTAAATCTGTAACTGAATGTGATTCTAATTTATGCACAAATTAATCATGTCCTTAGTAGGCTGCCTAGCAAAACTACTGTTATCTGTGGGTTTTGCATACAATTTTTTTATACTTTCACTGCACCTTACTCTGTGCCAGTGGCTAAGCACTACATGAAATAGAATATCCAGGTTAAAGAAACAGCCTTGTATCAAGAAAATTAAAAGAGATCAGAAACCCAAATTGTGGATTTCATGCTTCTTTCTAATATAAGGTCAATTAAGAGATGGAACACACAAATCTCTTGGTTAAAAATTTGATAAGCAAACAATGAAAAGCAAAATTGCCAATAGAGGCAAAGATTGTTGTCTTGATGTAGTCGCTAACAGAGGTAGGCTATGAGATACTTTAAAAAGGAAAATAAAGGGAAGGTAGAAGAACAAAGAATACCAGTTAAAGGTTACAAAGAGAGGAGGGAATTAAGTGACAGAATAACCTATATCTTTTTTATTGCCTTAGGAAGCAATGCTTAATCATATCACCTGAGTTAGCTGTTCTTAATTCAGTTATTTATGTATCACAGTAGTCATTAATCTCAATTTCCTTGCTTTCCCTCACACTAAGGCTATACACGGGCATCTAAAGACAAACTAAATGTGATGGTTGTTTGGAATTGTGTCAGGACAATTACATTGTTCATGATGATGTGATAATTTACATCATCTGAAGGACCTATGATCCTTCATTTGAAGAGTGTGCATGGTAAAATAAACCAAACAAAACCCTTCTGTTTCAACCAGTTTGTGATCTATAATTTTCTTTTCTGAGGTAATACAATATAAAGTTGAATCATCTTTAGATGTAGTGAATGTATCCATGATGTATTGTTCAAAAATCTTTCTTGCCTTATGACTTAATACAAATTATATAAAATATTGTGAAAACTCAGATTAGATTACAGAAATAAGATATTTGTGAATACTTAATTTTAGAGAAATTACAAACTTTAAGCTTCTATCTACAAAGAAGGATACTGAAATTGGCCATTCTTGTGGATTTTTATGATTTATTTCAGTTATATTATGCTGTTTGACACTCCCTCCCTCCACCCCGCCCAGTTGCCATGTGTATGGTCRTTATGGTATATATGTCAGGAACAAGTAAAAGTAGGAACAAAATAATGAGCTAGTTGGGAGTGCCCATCATATTCATTAACTGTTTGTTTAGTTAACTCACCACAGAAATAATTTTCAAAGGCTTATAAAATATTACCTGCAACCACAGCTAAAGCAAAACATTAAATTCTACTTGAACAGAGATATCCATTACCTCCAAACAGGCAGTGAAATTAGTGCTCAGCTGCACAAAATTTGTTGTGATTATAACCGTGACATTTCTTGGGGAAATTTTTAACCTACTAAACTTCCTGCATGCCGTGTGTGTCCTTGACTAAACTGACAATTCAACTTGGAAGATTTCAATGGTCTGAAAGATTACTCACACACAGGGTAGGCTTTGGAAAAATGATTCCATTTTCTATATACCCAGATATGCTTAATTGCTTAATGTTTTTTGGGGATTGTTTTGTGGTTGGGTTTTTTTGGCCTTCTCTTTTCATATTTTTTAAATTTCTTATTTGTTTTCACGTGTTCTTTTTCCATGTCATTGTGAACTTTCAGAAAGGTATTTTTATTTCACTTGTAACTTATGGCATATAAGATGTTAAAAGTTTTTCTGCTTAATATACTGGTTGGTTTGGGTGAAACAAGGCTAAATTAATGTTTCAGCATAAACGTTGCTGAGTTGTCAATGAGCATCTACCCTTCACATGCAGTATCTAAATGTGTTGTGCTCTGCATGTATGAGATAAGTAAATTATCCCCAGGTTGTCAGGACAGGGTTTTAACAGTATTTCTTATACTGTCTGCATATGGAAGTTACTGTATACAATAAAAGGATAAAAACATTTCCTGTGGTTCCTTAAATGTTCTGAAACTTTCAGAACCAATGTTGTTTTCTTAATTCAGAGGACAATTACAACGCATGTTAAACATCCCTACCGGATAAAATTCTGGAGTCTCTGGTGTGCCTCATAACTTCCATTGGTATCAGTATTTCAGTACCTAATTTTTATCCAGTATTTCTTTAAGATTGTATTTTTATAAGAGGAGGATATTGCAGCAGAATTAAAGTCAAATGCCTTTTGACTTCAGCAGGATCAAAACATTAGTAGCAAGCACTATTCCATATCTTTTATTCTATTATAAATGCCTAGGATTTTTTATTTTATTTCATTTATTGCTATAAAATAAATGTGATTCCATTAATATTTTAGTAATGATGTTGTTATTGTTTTGTAGTGTTTGTTTTTTCTCCTGACATTTTTCTGACCCACTTGTTTTTCTCATCTGTTACTTCTGCTGTTAGCCGCTAAGTCAATCACACCAAAGTAGAAGCCAATACTCAAATATGCCCTGTTCTGACACTAATCCCATCTCTTTCTGACCTGTGATATTCTTTTTCTTGTTTCATTTAATGGATAACAGAACTTTGCGTACACTSTTTGAGAAAAAAAGAAACACTGCTTTTATGTAAAATAATATGTTAACATTTTGCAATTTTAGTGTACACTGGCAAAATTCCTTATACTTCTGAGAATTTTTCCTGCATGAAAATGATTATTACCAGTGCAAAATACAAATGAAATTAGTTTCATAGCCCATGTCTTTAACATGAAAGAAATAACAAGGAAAACAATCACTAACTAAAACCTTGCTAAATTTTACTGTCTGGTTTAGAGTCACAATTTGACCTTCTTTACCCCTCTTTTCCAGGGCTAGCTCCTTCAGACAAATGAACATTTTATTCCAAACCTATAGTGGATAATAAARTAGATATTTTTGTGATGAATTGGAAATATGTTTGGCAATATCAGGAATTGTGTTGTATTTAAGCAGTGTGCAGAATTTTCTTCCCAGCTTATGCTTAACTTTGGAGACTTTTAGGTGTTTTTAATAAAGTACATTATAAACTTTAAAGTGGAAATTGTTTCTGACAACATTGTTCTGGAAAACTTTTATTTCTGAAGAACTAGAAGGTTGATTAGTGACACGTATCAACTTTTTGCCAAAATTCAAAGTCATCTCAATTCCTTTGCTCAGAAAAAAATGGTCACACTGGAAAGAATTAGTCACAAAAATATTTCAGCTAAGATTTGGAAAATATTCAGTTTTCATAGCATTTGCAAAATGTGCACGTAAATAATTTGAATATTAACTTGAACAGTTTTACTTTAGTTAAGTACACTTTAGAGACTGACTGTATACTATACTGTTAAAATTTTTGCTAGCTACTATTGATCTGAGCTTTGACACCCAAAACTAAACAGAAGAATATTGACTGACAGTATTTTAATTACAAGCTGAGTTTCTAATTGTATTCAGTCCTCCTCATTTTATGCTTACCTTAATAATTTGAATGTGAAATTGTTGTTGACTCACAGATCAGTTTCAAAAATATAATTCTTTATTATTATGAACATATTGCCAGGCTCTTCTGATATTGTTAACAAACATCTGTTCCTTTTATGATCTTTAGCTACCAAAAATAAAAAGGATACCATATGGGCATCGGTTGCATATCTTACTTACTTTTTACTCCTTAAAAAGTTAGCATACCTGCACAACACTTGTGGCCTTTGCGATTCCAGATTGGTGTTGTAGTCTTTTTCTATGCAATGATAAATGTAAGACAAGAAGGCGTGAGAAAAGCTTAAGATTATTCAAATTTGAAAGAATTTAAGGGACAAAACCAGTAAGACCTTAATTAAATAAATAACTTTTAAAAGTGACAATTTATCTTGAGATACTCTCAAATGCCAACGGGTGAGCAAACTGTTATGTCTATCCTGCAATATGGCTGCCTGTTATTACTTTTGATAATGGACAAAGCTATGTATGTTCTGATACAGAGTGCCTGGCACCAGCGCCTTATGTCACATTAAACCAATTAATGATGGCAAAAAATTCACACCGTTACTTTCTGTAGTGTATCCAGTGACTCATTATGTCTGCCTAAATTCATATTTCAACAGACTTGTGTTATGTGAGTATGGTTAGAATCTGA
The DNA here is from genome assembly GCA_030449065.1 of Oceanodroma leucorhoa. Taxonomy (NCBI): domain Eukaryota; kingdom Metazoa; phylum Chordata; class Aves; order Procellariiformes; genus Oceanodroma; species Oceanodroma leucorhoa. The sequence goes on along the minus strand of JASVER010000005.1, from coordinate 55,107 downwards.
ACTGCAATCCTCCTGTACTGAATTAATGTTTTAGTTTGTTACACTGTAGTAAACCCTCTCTGGTAGAGAAGTACATATCAGAAAAAAATGTAATATTTCAGAGACTATATGCAACAGTAGGCAGGTCTGTAAATGTCCGAGAGTGTTGTTGTCATTGGAAAGTAGCTGCTAAATAATCTGACCTACAGTGTTCTTTGTTCTGATGTTCTTTTCTTTGTCATTATGTTCTAGRTTACCTGAGTGAATAAACTTTTAAGAGGTGGTATGAGGATTGTTTGAATTAAGTGTGCCAAATACTATCCCCTTTATCCTATTCCCATTCTTCTCCAAAGCCTAGTCAACTGAAACTTAAATCTGTTCTGTCACTTAAGAATTTCCATAAGAAATGCAGCTCTGGCTTCCACTTGAATAATTCTCCATTCCTTTTCATTTCCATGTTCTTACAAGAGACCTACAGATACAGTGTTATTAACTGATTGTTGTGTGGTTTTATTTATTTATTATTATCTTGGAATAGCTTTAGCTTGATAAACGTCTGCAAAAATGCCATTTTTTTTTCTACGTTCTGAATCAGTTCAGAGTCAGGTTATGAAAAGCATTGAAAAGAAAAAAACACTTTATCTGTGAAAATTATTTTAATATAACAGTTAATCTTACAATCTTATTTTTGAACAGACCAGAAGCTCATTTTGATAAGTGAAGTGTGTGGGTCAGATATCGGTTCTAGGTAAGATCTTTGTTAACAGTGAATTACCCAGACTTTGAAAGTATACATTAAGAGCAAGGTCTGTGCTGTACTAGACAGCTTTGTGAGAAGGCTTTCTTATTTATTTTAAACAAAGCATTAATTGGTGAAGCTGAATTCCAGTTTTGAGATCTATCTGTCAACACGGCACAGTATTTGTACAGTAACCTAGTCAGACTTGGTATCAGTGTAATGCCATAGAGTAAACTGCAATACAATGTTTGACTCACCGCTTGTTGTCTTGWGGTAAACGTTCTTTATGTTAGTCAAGAAAGTAAGTCAAAGTACTCAAGTAATAGTAAGTGAATACAACATGGTTCAAATATAACAGAATTGCAGCATTTACCACATTTTAAAATACAGACATACATTCCATACCAGTGAAAAATTGTTTGCAATTTTAGTATGGTGGTGTCAGGGGTTGAACAGCATCACATAGGATTTCACGAATGTCGTGTTACAAATGATGTCCATATTTCAGCATGGGAGTTATTTCTGACCTTATGTTGGTTGGCTCCAAAGTTTCTAAGTCCACTTTTGCTATGACAAGTACCTATACTAGAAAAGATAACTAGAGCCAGAATTAGTCTGAAAAGTTTTTGTAAATTACGCAAAATTTCATAGCTGTCACTGTATATTCAGAAAATGCGTTGGAATAACAGGATAGGTCTGTAATTTTTCTTAAATGCACATGTTCATTATTTCTGCCATTAATCTAAAGCTATGTGAGGGGGTCACACATATCCTGATGACCACTGCAGAGATACCTACTGATATATATTACATATATATTATCATATACATATGTATTATATATATAATGATAATGGAGAAAATGTGAAGACAAAAATATACTCCAACTGTGGTTTATTGCATTCATAATAGAATGAAATTCATGTGAGATGTATCTGACTTGTTAGCAGCTTTAGGAATTATACACACAAGGAATTTCTTTCTTTTGGTTTTCTTTATGGCAGAGAAATGGACATGTGACTTCATTTGTCTTCTCACATGTAACATTCATGCCGTTCAGAAACTTGGAGGGGAAAAAAATGGCCTGTGTCAAAGTTCCAGGCAAGAATTCTTCTGCAAAATGATTCATATATACTAACAAGAGATATAATGGTTATTTCTATATGTAGTAGTATTGTAGAGCTCACACGAGAGATGGGTACCCCCATCTAGTTTTTTTTTAAATTCACCCATGTACTTCTAAAATTCTGTTAAATTGTTAAATCTATTTCAAAGTAGACATTTTGAACTTGACTAGAGAGAATATGATCTGCAGTATTCATGAAGTTTCTCTCTAGTGCACAAACACTTAATTTGAACAGATACAGCAGAGAAGAGATTCAACACCRAAGGGGGGGGAGGGGGAATTCCTGAAATACTTACTGGAATACATATTCATTCCTGTTAAGACTCTACTAGCTTTACAGAAGTCACTCAAAGGATGAATGTAGCAATTTTGCTAATTTAAATTTAAATGTATTAGTAGTCTGAATTTTAATGATGTGTGACCCACAAATTACTTTGAATAGCAGTACAGTTTGACTAACACTGAATATTTTTTTTCATGTAAGTTTTGTTTAAAAACTTCCATGTAAAAGTAGCTACTGTTTAACTTAAACACTCTATTGAAAATGTTTTGGAGAGTTTCTTGTGTTGTTTCTGGCGTAGGCTGAGAAGAGCTAATGAACATGATTTTCTTTAAGTTAGTCTATTCTTTTATTGTTAATAATATTGAGTTTTGTAAGTTAAAAATTCACACTAAAAGCTTTGTAACTTCATATATTAAGATTCTCCTCTGTGCTTAAGACAAGACTGGATTTCACTTGAAAGAAGAAATATTGAAGAAATATTCTGAAATATATGTATTTTCAATAATACTAGCTTTGGTTTACTTCTTTCTTTCTTCTTAAAAGAGGTACACAAACCACAGATGGCTTGACAAAGTAATTTGAATTAGCTCTTGAGCACTGAAGACTTGCACTAAATTCACAGAGAGAATGCAATGCAATGAGAAAGTATACTTGGATCCTTTAATATACATAATATAAACATTAGTGCAGTGTCTGTAGGCTATGCATGTCATGTTTCTCATATGTAGTGAATATTCATTTGATTATGCTAACAATAGAAGTCTAAAAATGTAAAATGGGTCATTCCCTGTGAAGCTTAGAGGTCTCATGGTTTTGGTGCATTTACGTGCACTAGTTTAAAACRTTACCCACCTCTTCTGCATACCCTGCTTCTTTGCAGAACCTTACCATTCCCATAATGAGGAGCAAAATATGACTTGTATCAGCACCATAGGTATCTTAGTTAAGTTTAGCATATAACAGCTAGTGGGGGCAGATTATTTCACAGTACATGTGATGTAGAAGGCAATTGTTATGACTAAAAATAATCAAATCAGAATGATAGAAAAAGCAACTTGTGTTTTGTGTTGCAACTTGTGTTTATGTTGTTGAAGCAACATAATTGTCATATCTTAACACTTTGAAGTTTTYCTTTTAGAATAGATTTTCAAAAAGAATAGTGTTTGTTAGAAACTATTCTAGTGCTGTTACACTAGAAACTTATATTTTATTTGTAATTAAGTATACAAAGTAATAGCTAAAGAATCAATGTTAGAATTTTGGGCAAAGCAACTTTCATTTTTTTTTTTATTCTTCTATAGCATAACCCTTGCTTCCTCAGAAGATTTCAGTATTATCTCAATATAAGCTTATCTAAAATAGTCTGCTATACCTTATTACTGAACAAAAAGGAGGCTATGATACTTGTAYCACTGAAAAAGATATACATAGAGATCCTTTTAAAAAGCCACAGGGATCTTTACAAGCTCTACAAGCATGCTTTTTTAGATATGAACTTAAAAACCAATATAGACAATAGTTCAATTAGACTGTTCATAAAGGAATATTTAAAGGAGAGGAGTGGTTGTCCTGAAAGAAAAAGTGAAGTCCAGGAGGAATACATAACATTCAGAAGCAACAGATCACACGTACTGGTATTTCAGAAATAAATTCTATTTAACCTACATTGTTTTAAAATAAATACCTGTAAATAAATGTCTTTTAATTCAGGTACCGTGCCACTGTTTTTTATTGTACATTTATAACACTAAAGTTTAATAGCTATCAACATAACATGCAGATAGGTTTTCTGTGCTGTTTATAAAACATTTCTTTTAAGAACACTTTTGCAGAAAAAACGATACTTTTCTGTTACCCGGGAGAAATTTCCTTACTCATAYGACCTAAAACAGAATTACTTTTTGCATTCATTGTGAATTCTTTAGAATGCTATTGATTATATATTGGGAACATATTTTTTCATATCAGATATCTCTTGCAAACAACTGAAAGGACAATCAGAACTTRCACAACCTTGAAAGATGAATCTGGTGAACATGATTTCCACCCCCACCCTCACTCCCAATTATTGCAGCACTGTATATCACTCAGATGCCAGCTGAAACAATTGCAGTATACATTTTTTGCCTTACTCTTTACATAGCAAGGGTTGATGCATTTCATTATCCATTGAGGTCATGTTCTAGCTTACTCCAAGCACACTCTTTTGCTACTGCTTCAGACACTAGAACACAATTAACAGTGTCAGATCCTGTTAACGTTTACATCATAACTGGAAGCAGATATTAAAGTGAAGTGCAAATTAAAGACTGCTAAAATGCCTGCCACTAACAATTATGGTGGGGCAGTATTAAATTTCTCATTTGTTTCCAAAGGTCAGATTAATAAAGCTGCATGGCACATTATCATAAAGGGTGGACCCAGCTGTCTGTTTTGATTATGCTTAAAAGTCTAGTGTTTCTAAGGAGACTTTGCAAGGAATGAATGCATCCATTTTAACTAGCAGTTTAAATGTGGGTAATTATTAGACCCTTTTCTGAAGAGATCCAAACCAGAGGTTGCTGTCAATCAAATGTCTTTCTGCTTTTCAATTTACAAATACACAAAGTAGGTTTCTTTTATAAATTCCTTTCAGTTTTTAATCCTTAGATTTTAAATAGCTCCCCAAGTACCTGAAAAGCTAATTCCTTAGATGAACCAGCTGCAAACTAAACTGCATCACATATTAAAAATAGACCTATCCATATCTATTCCAAAATGACTTAATAAAACTTTGTGGTTTGTTTTTTTCCCTCTTCCCCTTCTCCTTGACTCAGACGCATTTTCAAGTATCTTATTAAAATATTTGGAATAGTGTTTTTCTTCCCAGAAGATGAACAGCAACAGTTTCCTGCTATTTTGTCTACATGACACAAATTTGAAGAAATATTCTCTATCATTATTCCTACTGTGAAGAACATAGAGATCTTTAGGAAAAATTTTAATTGTATGGGTATCTAGCACAGATACCTGTCTATCTAATACCGTACTAATAATCTAGTACCCTGATTTATGAATAAGCAAAATCTTATGGGTGTTACACAAATGAACATAACAATATTACAGGTATATACCCCATTTGGTACTTAAAAGAGGTCTAGTGTTTTAAATTTTTTTGGAAAACAAACTCCAGGTTTGTTGCCGGGTAGAGAGCAATTCTTTTCCTGAACTGATCCCTATTTATGCACAACTTATTCAGAAAATAATTACAGCACAAAGGGACACTAATGGGCTTTAAATGAGGAAAATTTTGTCTTCTGAAGGTGTACTTTTTGGACCATATAGATGTTGGCTAGCCATAGATATTTCACAGATTAGAACTACAAGCAGTTTAACTATTTAAAATAAAGATTTTAATTCATTTAAAACAGTGGATAGATAGTTTATAGCTTAAAATTTAATTCTCTAGGATCAAATTAAAAACTATGTTTACATTGCAGCTATTCAAGTGATTAGTACAAAAAGATAGAACACTTCTTTGATTATGCAGTTGCATACATTTTTAGTAAATGATTGCAACTTTCTACCCTTTTTTCCTAATAATAAAAATTCTGGGCATGAAAATAGCTTTTTAAAGGTTTGTAAAAAAAGAAAAAAAGGACAAAAAAAATTGTGCGGTTTTTTTTYCCCTTTAAATCCACATAAATTAACAAAAATCACAGCATCCTGTGAAGAAAAAGGAAACTACGGATTTGGCGAGAAGCTGCCAGTAGAGTTACTAAGATACAGATCTGCATATATTGCTGAAGGAATTGAATGATTTTCAGGTTTATATTGGAAATGAGATTAAATACGGTGGTACAAATTTCAAGGAACCCAAATAACCTTTTTGCTATAATCAATGTTATAATTTTGAAACAAAAAAGGAAAAAGGAAAAAAAAAGTTAATCCACTGTATGATGACTTAAGTAACCAACGTGTCATAAAGAAACAGATGTGTTCATAACATAYCAAGGAAGGTTTTCCAAGCAGAGAGAAATAATAAAAAGTATTATATATGACACTACTTAAACATCATCTGACATACTGTGTCTATGTCTGAACGTTCATGTTTCAGATTGAATTGAATTTAATCTTGAACAGGTACAGAGAAGGGCTATTGCAGTGATCAGAGAGTATTTTATAAGTGAAAACTCAAGAACTCAGCTTGTTTTGCCTAGCAGAATGGAAGACTTGAAAGCGCTTTGGTAAAAACACTTGAAAAGCATATGGAACTCCTGAGATGAAATATTAGCTAGTTTATCATTATTTTAAACAAGAGGCAGTTCTCCTTGCATGTAGCAAGATATTTCTCTATGTGTAGATTATTCCTCTTTACATGAATTAATATAGCACCAGATTTAAAAATACCATGTGTAATGGCATGCAAATGATGAAGTAAAAATGGAATGAAACAGTTTCAGGAGCAATTTCCCTGGTTCTGTGGAACTAAGGAGGAGATTTGGTGCTTTGCCAGTAGACAAATTTGTTTGAGTTCATGCAAAGTAATATATTAATGAAAAAAAAAAACCTCAGGAAATTGCCTGAAGCAGATGGTAGAAGAACCCACAGCCTCTCCTTTAAATTGAAGCAAGACTTCCCTTATCTGGAAGACTAATCTAAGATAATCTGTTTACGAGGCAAGGTAATATGCTTCATTTGAGATATAATAAAACCTCTGTTTTGTTGTCTTCTGTTTCCTGTGTAAAGATAACTCTATTTGTGTAGCCATGACCTGGATCATTTTCTCTAAAGCCTTCTTTTTCAGTGTTCTTTCCCACCTGTGTCCCATTTTGTGTAAGCTAAGTCTCCATTTTTCATACCAGCCATTCATATCTTGGATGATTTGACATGGCAGAAAGTAATCCGCGTTCTCAGGAGAGAACATGTGTAAGGCTTTAAAACGCAACCTCCCTTGAATATCCAAGGGTAGGACAAGCCTTTGAACTTCCAAAGCTTTTAGACATCAAGTATTCAAAGTCAATTCTAGCTTTTTCCGTAGTCATGGGACACATAGCTTTCAGTTTCAGAGKCATAGAATCATAGAATAGTTTGGGTTGGAAGGGACCTTTAAAGGTCATCTAGTCCAACCCCTGTGCAAAAAGCAGGAACATCTTCAACTAGATCAGATTGCTCAGAGCCCCGTCCAGCCTGACCTTGAATGTTTCCAGGGATGGGGCATCTACCACCTCTCTGGGCAGCCTGTTCCAGTGTTTCACCWCCCTCATTGTAAACAATTTCTTCCTTATATCTAGTCTAAATCTACCTTCTTTTAGTTTAAAACAAGGATGTTGTGGGGGACAGTGTCAAAGGCCTTACAGAGGTTCAGACAGACAACATATGTAGCTCTTCCCATGTCCACTGATGTAGTCACTCCATCATAGAAGGCCACTAGGTTGGTCAGGCAGGACTTGCCCTTGGTGAAGCCATGCTTGTTGTTTCAAATCACCTGTCCTCCATGTGCCTTAGCATAGCTTCCAGGAGGATCTGTTCCATAACCTTTCTGGGCACAGAGGTGAGACTGACTGGGCTGTGGTTCCCTGGGTCTTCCTCTTTACCCTTTTAAAAAGGGGGATTATGTTCCACTTTTCCAGYCAGTGGGAACTTCACCTGACTGCCACAACTTCTCAAATATGATGGGTAGTGGCTTAGCAACTTCATCCACCAGTTCCTTCAGGACCCGCAGATGGATCTCATTGGGTCCCATGGACTTGTGCAACTTCAGGTGCCTTAGGTGGTCTCAAACCCGATCTTCTCCTACAGTGGGTGGCTCTTCATTCTCCCAGTCCCTGCCTTTGCCTTCTGCGTCTTGGGCGGTGTGGCTCAAGCACTTGCCAGTGAAGACCAAGGCAAAAAAGTCATTGAGTACCTCAGCTTTCTCCATATCCCGGCTAACCAGGTCTCTGATTTCATTCCGGAGAGGGCCCACATTTTCCTTAGTCTTCCTTTTATCCCGATGTACTTATAGAAGCTGTTCTTGTTGCCCTTGATGTCCCTGGCCCGATCTAATTCTACCACGGCTTTAACTTTCCTAACCTGATCCCTGGCTGCTCAGRCAATTTCTCTGTATTCCTCCCAGGCTACCTGTCCTTGCTTCCACTCTCTGTAGGCTTCCTTTTTGTGTCTGAGTGTGTCCAGGACCTCCTTGTTCATCCATGCAGGCCTCCTGGTGTTTTTGCCTGACTTCCTCTTTGTTGGGATGCRTTGCTCCTGAGCTTGGAKGAGGTGATCCTTGAATATTAACCAGCTTTCTTGGGGCCCTCTTMCCTCCAAGACTTTATCCCATGGTACTCTACCAAGCAGATMCCTGAAGAGGTCAAAGTCTGCTCTCCTGAAGCCCAGGGTAGTGAGCTTGCTGTGTGCCCTCCTCGGTGCCCTAAGGATCTTGAACTCCACCATTTCATGGTCACTGCAGCCAAGGCTGCCCTTGAGCTTCACATTCCCCACCAGCCCCTCCTTGTTGGTGAGAACAAGGTCCAGCATAACACCTCCTCTCGTTGGCTCCTCTACCACTTGGAGAAGGAAGTTATCGTTGACTCATTCCAGGAACCTCCCAGATTGCTTATGCCCTGCCATCTTGTCCCTCCAACAGATGTCGAGGTGGTTGAAGTCCCCCATAAGGACCAGGGCTTGTGAACGTGAAGTTGCTCCCATCTGTCTATAGAGGGCCTCATCTGTTCAGCCTTCCTGGTCGGGTGGCCTGTAGCAGACCTCCACTGTAAAGTCACCTGTCCCTGCCCTCCCTTTAATCCTGACCCATAAGCTCTCAGTTGGCTCCTCATTCATCCCCAGGCTGAGCTGGTCATTGACATAGAGGGCGACACCCCCTCTTCATCTTCTCTTCCTGTCCTTCCTAAAGAGCTTGTATCCTTCCATTCCAACACTCCAGTCATAGGAGCCATCCCACCACATCTCCGTGATGCCAATAAGATCGTAGCCCTGCAGGCGTGCCCACGACTCTAACTCCTCTTGTTTATTTCCCATGCTACACGCATTTGCACAGAGGCATTTAAGTTGGGTCCTTGATGAAGCTCTCTTACTGGCTGGGGTTCCTTTGTGTTGCAAAGTCCACAGAGGAGTGGACTTTATGGGGTAGTCTGAGTGAAAACTGATCAGGTAAACGCTCAATTTGGAGCATGTCTTCACCTGCATATTGTTTGTCATTTGACCTATGCTTCTATCACCTTTGAGGGCCTGATGAATCTTCAAGAAAGACTTGTATTTTATTAATTAATATTCATTCAAATATTTTCTAGTCTTTAAGATGTTATCTGAAATCCTAATAGGAAAAAGTCCTACTGATTCTTAAAATTTTTTAATTTATATGATGTAAGGATAATTGTCAGAAAAAATTTGTCTTACGAAATTGTAATAGTTGACAATAAGTTTTGCCAAATTTTGTTTTGCTCAGATACTGAAAGGATAGCCATATAGTATCATGGCAATGGTAGTATCAAACTGTCATTCTGTGTGGATCTGCATAACTACAAGTGGAGGCATTTGACTGTTTGGGCAACAGTTATTGATCAAAAAGCTGTTTCTGAGTGTTTCCAACCTGGGAAAGAAATATAATAGGACAGATATTTGTCCATACATCTATCAGAATTTTCTTGCACAGGGATTGGTTAAAAGTTAAATCCATGGTTGTTAAAGTCCTGGCTGATCCTTGGTTAAATAATTTAAGAGATTTGACAGAAATGATTACACATCTAAATACCATTCTGTAAGCAAGTGTCTTYGTATCCAAAAGCAAAGTGACGCAGTAGGATGCTTTCTCCTCTTCATGCTTGCTGGACTTTATAGCATGTAGAATATATTTGCACATATGGTGCACTGGCTATAAATTTTTGTTTTTCTAGCATTTGGCTTCGTGTCTAGACTTAGTCTAAGCATAGGCTTAGATCGCTATGCTGGCAGGGTCTCAATACAAAAATTCTCAATAATAAGGTTCAAATTACTCTCTATTTAAATTATGCACAAAGAACACAGATATAATTGTGAATGCTGGCCCACTAGCAATAATCAGTCAACTCTCRATAGTTTTATTCTCTTAAAACACCAGAAAAATCAATGGTGAAAAGAAATTTAAGAAAAAGTTTTATTATGGTTCAAAAATAAATAAATCTGAGAATATTAAAGCCAGCATTTTTCTTAGCTTTATAAAATCCTGCATAGAGCTGATTAAATGAAGGCTCTCAGGAGGAAGGGAAGAATAAAGAATTTTAGCAAATAGAGAGGCATACAGAAATCCCATTTGTGTTAAAAGTGCCTCCAAGTTTCTAATTCGCGCACATTTAGTCTTCCTCATAAAATGTAAAAGCTGTGATTTTGTAGCTTTAAGGATAATTGCCTACTAAAAATGCACCACAAATGGGGAAAAAAAACCCAATAAAATAATATTCTGGTATCGCAATTTTTATGCTCAAAGGATCATTTATCTAGCTTGCACTCTGGTCTAATTAGCAGTAATCTGACCTTTCCCCAGAAACATTGAAAAATCTTGTTACTCTTTATAATTGTCATTGACATCTCAAAATAAAAGCAATATATAGAGTTATGAGTATGATTAATGAAATAAAATTGGCAGAAGTCATACAACATCATAAAATCTAAAGAGAATACATTTATATTTTTTAAACAGAGTCTTTCTAGTGTGGTTCAACATGCTCCTATGTAAACATATATGAATAAACTTAGAGAAATACGTGTGTATACGTTCACAGACATACGCACACATAAAATGTCAGGACTAGGCCATAAATAGATGGTATTTTAGTTTTTAGTTTTGCTAGTTTTTGCAAATTTAGCAGGGAATTAGTTATGTGAAGAGTGAATCTAGACTCCCACTTGTTCACAGAGTGGTGCAGTTACTAAGCTCTTCAATATTTCAGTCAAAATGCAGATTAGCTTTAAACTGTTTTTATTACAACTTGGTAAATACAATTTAATAGTATATATTGACACAAATTGACCAATTTAGATTTTTTTTTTGCTCTTGTACATCATTGTTATCTTTACATCTGGAGATAAAAAAACCTGTAAAACAAAGGGGGATTTCACATGATTTCACATGATCTACGCTTCTTTACATGTTTATCTAATGAAATTATAACCCTTGTGCAGGTACTTGCTGTTTTCCACTTAAGTTTAAAAACTTAGTTTCAGTGTAGGAAAATATAAATAAATCAGAATCTTAAATTAGATGCTTAAGGCAGTCAGCGCAAGTATTTTCTGTACCTTGCATTAGTATAAGGGCAGACAGAAAACATGCTGAAACAAGTATGAAACTTTTACCATAGAAATTTTGATAATGAAGCTGAATACAGAAATTTGTCTAGAGGGTAAAGATTGCTTTAAATTATATATTGGGATGGATGTTGGTAATAATATAGATAATTTTGCACATGGCTAGTCATTATTTAGACACTTCATAAATTTGAAATAGACCTGGCTGGGTAAAGCCCTGAGCAACCTGGTCTGACCTCATACCTGACCCTGCATTGAGCAGGAGCATGGACTAGAGACCTCACAAGGTGCCTTTCAACATGAATTACTTATGACTCCTGATTCTGTGTTCTGTGYGTTTCTAACTTTTCTTAAAAACTTGATTAGCTTGACAGAGATGACTCTAAACATTAATGATGCAAAGAAAAGTCTTACAAAGTTACTCAATAATAAATGTTTTCACAGGCTCATAAGCTTTGCTGGTTGGAAAAATATATCAACTGTTTTTAAGTGAACAGCAAGTATGTTTGACCATACCAAGTGCAATTTTTGAAAGTGACTGTTGAATGGCTGTATTATTAGAATTCATTTCAGATCTCTGCAATAGAAGTTTAAATATTTGCTTTTAAAAATAATTCAGTGTAAAAGAAAAACTATTGTTGAAATGTGACATTTCATTCTATTGAGGGAAGTGGACAGGTTGCCCTTATGTAACAGTAAAAGCAATGTCATGACATGTCACAAAGATGAGCTCTATCAGCTAATAGGCTTTTAAAGTTTTATGTAACATCTTTAATACAAACCCTGAGTATGGTCTTTTTTCTGCTCCAGAAGGCCGGGAATTAGTCCCTTATTTTCTGATCCTTCTGTGCTTTGCCCTTATGTGAAGGTAATGTTAAATAAATAAATAAAAAAACCCAAACAAACAAGCAAAAAAACTTATCATCTCCATATCTGGTGAAAATGTTTTTGCCCTGGATGTGCCTGCATAAAAGCATTGTCAAGTAAAATAAGTACATTAGTAGAAGATGGAGTTAAGGATTTGCCATCAGACCCATACAGTAACTTAGAGTAGACAGGAGTAAACTTTTCCAGAGGCACAGCAATTGAACCATTTGTTTCTCAAAGGCTTCACTCACAGATATTTCAAAAGTATAGGGATTGTTGTTTTTTAAAATATGTTTCTGTCTGTGTTTTCTCCTTACTACTGAAGTAAAAGAATGTGGCATAATCCAAAATGTATACAGAATCAGCCGCCTGGCTGAACAAGGAGCTTTTGCTGGGACTCAGGGAAAAAAGGAGAGTCTATCGCTGYTGGAAGGAAGGGCGGGCGACTCAGGAAGWGTACAGGGATCTCGTCAGGTCGTGCAGAGAGGGAATTAGGAAGGCAAAAGCACAGCTGGAACTCAATCTGGMCACTGTTGTCAGGGACAACAAAAAATGTTTTTACAAATATGTTAACGACAAAAAGAGGGCCAAGGAGGATCTCCCTCCCTTATTGGATGCAGGGGGGAACATTGCCACTGAGGATGAGGAGAAGGCTGAGGTACTTAATGCCTTCTTTGCCTCAGTCTTTAGTAGTCAGACCGGTTATCCTCAGGGTATTCACCCCCCTGAGCTGGAAGATGGGGACGGGGAGCAGAGTAAACCCTCCATAATCGAAGAGGAAGAGGTTAATGACCTGCTACGCCAGCTGGACACTCACAAGTCTATGGGGCCAGATGGGATCCACCCGAGAGTGCTGAGGCAGCTGGCGGAGGAGCTTGCCAAGCCGCTCTCCATCGTTTATCACCGGTCCTGGTTAACGGGGAAGGTCCCGGACGACTGGAGGCTTGCCAACGTGACGCCCATCTACAAGAAGGGCCAGAGGGAGGATCCGGGGAACTACAGGCCTGTCAGCCTGACCT
>JASVER010000005.1:0-35857 GCA_030449065.1 Oceanodroma leucorhoa | reverse complement strand
TTTCCCTTTTCCCTTTTCCCTTTTCCCTTTTCCCTTTTCCCTTTTCCCTTTTCCCTTTTCCCTTTTCCCTTTTCCCTTTTCCCTTTTCCCTTTTCTTTCTCTTTTGTTTAATATCTTAAAGTTTTTACCAGTGCTGTGAAAATTCTGTTAAAAATAATTGATTGCGATCCAGTAAATCCAAGCAAGCATTTGTTTTTAAATGCTATAAAATAAAGCTAGAAAACTTTTTTCCTTCTTTTTTTTTTTTAAGTTTAAAAAACATTTGACTAACAATATAGATATTTGAAAAGATGTTGAAGTTAAGGAAATAATGCATTGGAATTTTAGTTATTGTCGTTCGGTTTTCTGAGCTTATTTTTTGGACAGATAAATTCTATATTGCATATAATCACTTTATTTCACCATTAAGGGAGTGTGAAATTTTTGAAGAGAAATTAGAATATATAAAAGTTACTTTGATATGCTAAACAACTGATGAACTTACACCCTTATTGAGGTTGCTGGAAAAAACAGTTGTGTACTGTCTAATGTTTTTAATACACTACTACAAATCAAAAGCTATTAAATAACATGGAAATACTTTTTTCACTCCAGACAATAATACAATTTTTAATAGAGGAGGCCAAAGTTGCAGGATTGCATTCCTTAGAGGRCTTAAGCAAAAGGCATGCATTCTGTAAATGTGCAATGAGTTAAAGTAGGAGATATCATGTAGATTCCTATGCAAGCTTTCTGAGTAAAATTTCAGTGCATGCGGGTTTTCAGGCATCTACATAAGTGTACTTTTTTTAGGTTGCACTTTCAAACTTGATGTTTATATTCTTTATATGTAGACCCTGTGCAGAATAGGAAAGTATCTTTCTATGCTGCAACATTTCAAAAGTAAAAATGTAGATCTAAATAGAGAAAAAAAAATATATTAGAGATACTTCCATATATATGTCACTATTTTAATGCCATATATATGTATATTTGATGAAATATCATTCCAAAATTATTTTCCACAGATATTTTCAAGAAAAGTTTGAATTTTCCTGGAGAAAACCCTAAATTTATCAATGGTGCCCAATGATATTTTTTTCTGTAACACTCAATTTTGTCATCTTGTCTATAACAGCACTCAGGAAATAATCTTGTTTAGAAATATTTTGCTGCATTGTGTAGCATAACTTTTCAATGGCTTCCAGAAAAGATCTAAGATCTCAAATGCTAAATAGTCCATGAGCCGAGAATGTGTGTGTATACAAATTATGGTACATAATAGTAGCAGAGTATAATATGCACTATAGATTTGTTTGTATTTTTCTTAAAATAAAACTTGACTCATGAATTACTGAAAATTACAATAGGAGGGCAAGTAGTCATTACAATTATTTTTGGGTACCTAGAAGAATATTAATCTTTTTTCACTACAATGGGTGTTTGAGTGAAAATCCTTTTGGGCACAGTGAACTTGAAATATTAAAATATCTTTGACTTATCATGTCAAAATATAGCAGCCAGTTTAGGAACAGCAGTAAGAGACCAAAGACATCTGATAGGATAAAACATCTGCGAGATAGAAGAAAGTCTGTGAGAATTGCAAGCCATTCACAGATAAGTAAAATCTAAATTTTAGTGCATATCAAAGATAAAACTGGTTGGAAAAGGTTGATTTCATGGTTGTAATTAAAAAGTAGATAAAGATATGTTTGTAGTGACCTGGTTATATASTCTGGCAAGAAACACATAAACTAGAGCCTATACATGTTATCTGTTGACAGCTGTCAGAAAGATGGCAACTCTAACCTTAATGCAAAACCAGTCCAACCAGTGTTATAAAACATACATTTTTTTATGTGTAAAATTAGTTCTTTATCTACTCTTGTGTTGATTAATGGACCTTCTGCCAGCAGAGAATCTGGAAAAGGAAATTAATTGAATAAGAACCTGCTTTAAGTCTGTAAGCACAGCATGCAGCTGCAGCAGTTGAAGGAATGATTCAGGAAACAGGTATGAACCCTTAATGTTGGCTTTTGAGTAGCTTACTCAGAATGATTTGCCACCCTTGTCACTTAATTTTCTTTTTTCCCCCCTCTAAACACTGGGCTGGAGTCACTTTCTGAAATGAAGATTATGCTCCCATTTAGTCATGTAAAGGTTAATATGCTTTTCTAGGATGTGAAAGATCTGAATTTGAGTCAGGTCCTCCTGACTTTGCTGTTGAAATTAGGCCATAATACAGCTCAGAAAGATGGGCAAGACTGTAAGTGAGAGAGAATTTGACCCTATAGGTTAGCAGATATTTTGTTCATTTTTATTCAACCTTAGGTGACTATTATTTGTCAACAAAGTCTGATCAGAAGTTATTTTAAAGATTATGGTGTTGATTTCATGAAGCAGCTGCAGATATTTTGTGTTTTAGTGGCTGTCATCCTGTAATCTTAAAAAAAAATCATAAAAGAGCATAGAAAAGTTTTTAGGCAGTAGAACAACCACTGGTTTTGACTATCCTGAGCTTCCTTCCCACATATGAACTACTGTAATTCATGTAATTCCTCTGGTCCAGTATGCTCTTGAATTCTCATCTGGCTGATGTAGGTGCTATCTGCGGCTATTGGATTCCGCATACATCTCTGTATTGAAGATTCCTGCATGCATGGGTTGTCTAACCATAGATATTAGAGTCCAGTAGCCTAAAATGCAGAAATTAGTGTTAGCCCACACAGTACTTTTGTGTAGCTAGTTCATACCCCAAGAGGTCTATTAAAATTACAGACTTTATGTGTCTTTATTTTTGGCACTAAATGACAGCACATATTGTGTAGCACATCAATCCTGGTCAGATTTTCTTGGAGAAATCATATATCTTTGGAAAAATAATACACCTGTGCAGACCTTGCTTGTCCTTCTTTAATGTCCTCAAGAGTTTTAATCTGAGAGTTTCTTCTGTACTTTTTTCTGTCAGCTTTTCTCATGGTAGCTCCTTACCCTAGAATATACCGTCCTAAAAACACCGTCCTGACTTTTAAACACTAGGTGGATCACAAGTCATATTCTTCTGTGCCTAACAGATATTTTGCTGATTTGGTAGCAGAATTTTGAACTGCAGAGCTAGCCCCAGTATGAGATTATGTTCGTAATCCTTGCTTGCATTAAAGGGGTCCAGACTTTCGTCTCAGAGGAAACCATTAAAATATTTGCAAACCACTAATCTGTTCAGGGATTTTCTGTTGTTTATCTAGGGCAAGTCTACTGGCTAGTGATTCTCTTTAACATTTCCTTATTTGGAGGAAACACTGTGAAGATAAGCAGGACAAAAATAGTATACATGATAGAAATTAATTATAAAAAAAATCAAAATATGATGAATGAACCCACATAGAGTCTAAAGTTCGTGTGGTCACATGTTTATCATTCAAAAGTAAAACTACCGAAAAGCAATTAAAAAAATCTAACTTTGATCTTGGAGAAAACATCTCTAGTTTCTTAAAATTGTCTTATTTGACTCAGCTGGACATGGTTGAAATGTCTAATTACAATAGAAAATGGCTGTGCTATTGTTAAACGTTCATATTACAGTGTAAGATGCCTGTGAATGGAAAAAGGTTATATTATTTTGTGACATTATTTGTAAATTTGCTTGGGAATCACTAATTTTCACTTGAGAGAATTGTTGGAAATTTAGGAGGATGGAAAACAGACATTAAAAAACTTAGGTAATCAAGACTACATGCTTAAGGTATGTTTTCACTGAATCAAGGTAAGCTACAGGAGAATTTGCAAAAGAAAAACTAGATTTATGTCAATATGCAGGAAGATGATTGTATTCATATTGGGGTTGCCTAACATGACAAACAACCTTCAACTTGAATTGAAGAAATGAGTCTCATATTTGTTTATTT
This sequence comes from Oceanodroma leucorhoa, assembly GCA_030449065.1. Lineage (NCBI taxonomy): Eukaryota > Metazoa > Chordata > Aves > Procellariiformes > Oceanodroma > Oceanodroma leucorhoa. The sequence goes on along the minus strand of JASVER010000005.1, from coordinate 31,973 downwards.
TTCATTTCAGTAGCAGGAATCTACTTCAATATTTCTATTGTTCTGGGATGTGGCAGTCTATCATAGAGAAGAGAGGCAATTTTTATGTCTCCTCAAACCATCTAAGGTTAAAATTGGAATTCTACCTGGAATTTAATGGAACTCATGCAGATCACAGTTTGGTTTCTGATGTGAACTTCTCTATTAACAACTGGACAACAACAATCTGTATCAGTCTCTCTCTGTCAGAGTTTAGTTGTGCGTATAAAGTGCATTTATATACCAAAACCAACAAGAAAGACACAACTTGCAGTTGCAACACAGAACACACATAGGGGAGGAAAGACTGAAGATGAAAAGCAACAGTCATGACATAGACACAAAGCGGTGCCAAGAACCTAATAATAAGGCACTTATATTTTGAATGTTTGTTTTCCTTCTCAGGGGTTGTAGAATGTTACTACATTCCTAACAATTTATCATTATGTTCTTGGCCTTAGGGAGACAGCTAAAAGAATTGAAAAACAATTATTTTCAGAAAATGTTTGTAGCATATGTTGGATTAGTGAATATGGAGCATATTAGTACAATGGAGCGTATGCTCCCATTGGCTTAATTCTGGTAAACATTATCTGTACACCTTGAGTGTATTTCTACACAATTTTAAAAAAAAATTTGCAAGCAAAACAAGAACAACACCACAGTTTGAATTAACTATGTCTCCAAGGTTTAGAGACAATGGTAGAAATGCGACAAAAGTCACCAGACCTCAAGCCCAGTGTATCATACCTTAGACAACATGGTTTCTGAAACATAGCTATACCTATAGGTATCAGAATTTTTAGTAGTATGAAAAATAGTGGGAAAAGTTGAAGATCTGAAAACAATGCTTTCTTTTTCTTTCCAAATCTCATTTTATATTATTTCTTGAAGCTAAAATTGGATTGGCTATTATGCAAATAAGAACAGCTTTAATTTCACTAGTTAATGTGTGGTTTTATGGTACTAATTCCTTTTTTTCTGGGAGCTAGTCACATTACCCACCGCAATAGGAAATAAATTTTCTGTGCCACATTTTGTAGTTAATAGGAATTTTATGCGATATCTGCTATGCTAGCAGTCACTTTCTTTCCATCCCCCATCTATCTGTACTGTCCACAGAAAACAAAATTCTTTGATAGGTATATTCTTTGAGTATCGATGCTGTTTTTTCTTTATAAAAGGTTTCGCTGGATTTTTTTTTCTGAGTGAATCKGTGAAAATGCAAGTAAACTATCATGAAAAGTACATATGTTTAAAACTAAATGAAATAAAGCCACAGAAGCAGACAAATTGCATTTCACATTATCTCCTTACTGCAATAAATTTTAGGTTTATGTAAAAGTTCCCAAAGCTTGAGAACTGGAACTTGCCTAAAATATACTGGGATTTTTTAGGTGAGTCTTCAACATGCAGCGTGAGTTCAGTATTCCTAGTTAAGGCATTTTTAATCAGAAAGTGTGACCTAACACAGGAAATGTTCCAATTTCTGAAATCCGCTGAGCCTTTGCAGTAGTAGTTCCAAGGTACCATGCAGCAAGATTGTATGATTATTAGGAACAAAAGGAGCTAACATTCATCAGTAACACCACTATTGTAGTGTTGATGATGATGTACTCAAAGTATAGAATTCACTCTTATGCATCCCACAACTATAAGCAGCAGTCTGAAAAGTCTGGCTGCTACCAAATTTTCTAGGCTCTACAACAAAGAAAATTAAAAAAGACAAATGAGGAAACACAGAGGGACTTGCATTCTTTCACCTCTCTGAAATAATAATTTACTTGTAACCTTCCTGTGTTTTGTCATTTACCCTGATAACTCTGGATTTGCTTCTCTGGTCTGTAAGTAACTAGGATGCCAATTCCATTGTGATTATAGAGCAGAGATACACCCCTAAGTCTGGTTATGGTGGGATCACAGAGAGAAAAGAAAGGTTCTAACTCTGAGGAGAAACTACAAAGATTGGGAGGGTTTTATATTGGTGTGCTGAGAAAACTGAAGATCAGATGGAGGAGATTTCAGGCTGACACATGACTTTTAGTACATCTTTCAGCGATAATCAGTTTTTCAGTGGTTGATTTCACAACTGATACTTTAAAAAATGTAATCTACCTTAAATACTGAAGGACAAATTTAGCCTATGTACAATTTCAGGCTTCAAAAGTTTGATGTCAGTGTTTAGAACATGAACTGTTCATGTTCTTCTGCTGCACTGCCCACAGGTTACTCCAAAGCACTTGGATCCCTCCCCACCATCCCCTTCAAAATAACAATATGTATTTTGTGTATTTTAAAGTGATCAGGAATCATACTTAAAGTGCATTGGTTTTAAATAGCAGCAGGCTTATGAAGTTTTATCTCTATTGCAGATAAGATTTAAGTTTTACATCATGCCTACTGAAAAAAAATAGTGGAAAAAGGCTACATATTTGTCCATATTAACACATATGATATGAACATTGCCACAGAAGCCATCTGTGACTCAAGTACAAGTGTCAGAGAGAAATGAATTTTAAGAGGATTGCATATGATTGTAGCTCCGACCTTCCCACACTTTCAGTGAGCCACAGATAAAAGTCCTGTACAAATTTTTAGAAAATTTAAGAGTTTTGTTTTTAATACGGAACATAGGGCTATTTAAAAGATGCTGCAGGTGATTAATCTTTAAGGGAAATGGCAAGCAAAATTATGCACTAGTGAATATAGCTAGCAGTGAAATAGGCAAACAAATCCAGTGACAATACTAAAGTGAACTCATCTTGCCTTCATAACATGATGACTGCCCTTGATGACTATAGTGAAACTATTCAATAGTGATAGGAATGTGTTTACTTACGAGAGGTCTTATAGACGTAGCACAAGTTGTTTAACTGCTAGATCAATTTTAAGTAGCATTAAAATTTTTGTGAAACGTTTTGGTTGGACTCAATGATCTTAAAGGTCTTTTCCAACCTAAACGATTCTATGACTCTCTCTTTAATAAAGCTCTTGGTGGTTATTCTACCTCATATAGGTTGGTTTTTTTGCYTTAATAATCAGCTCTGTCCAAAAGTAAATTAGCTGCTTCCTAGTCAGTACATTGTTAACTACTTATTAGCTACCTAATATTTTTCTTTTTCTTCTTTTATAGTCTGGCTTCTTTAGAAAATGAAGCTTATTGAGTCATCTTTCTTTTTTTCTGTCAGTCCCCTCCTAAGACCTTTTTAAGCCCATTGATGAGATTGAGTCAATTTTGAAAGAGAAATAGGAGTCTCAGAAATGCATTCTACCAGTTTTGTCCTAATCAGCAACTTTAGAAAATGAACTACTTAATTAGTATCTTGCAGAGAGGAAARGACATGTTCACAATACATGCTGCACATGAGTAATGGCAGGCCAACCACCATATACATGCTGGCATGTCATTTGGCTCATATATTTGGTCTAGTCTCCATGTGCTCTGCCTATTATCTGGAGGCATGTTATAGGAATTATTGTGAAATGGATTTATTGTGAAARAGGAGAAAATTTTGGGGCAAGGGAAAGTAAAGAGAAAAGACAGAGCTGAGAGACCAAGTTTCATTAGGCTGATGGCTCACAGAGCAGTCTATTCTTTATTTTTAATTTTTACTGGATATTGCCAAATGATTGTCATTTTCTCAATAAGGAACCGATGTGAGTTCATAAAAGGGATGGAAAAGGCAAACTGGATCATAAACTTCACTTTTCTGTAAAGGGAGGACTGAATGCCTTCCACAGAGTACACCTCAGATGTGGTGTAGGTAGTACTCAGGATTTAAGCAGGAAAGCATCTAAAACATTGAATCTTAATCCTTATACAAGCAGATATGTGGACCTTCATATGCATTTTTGTCCATATATCTCAGGGCTGAATCATGTGGGCTTTGAACACCTTTGAACTCATTAGCCAACAAGGGGTAACATGCCTGTCTTCCCTCTCTGGCTTCCACATCTTCCTCAGAGAAATGCATGACCTACWTGGGCAGTTTGCTGTTGACGCACAAGTGATGTGAACTGCTTTTTTGTCTTATTGTAATGATCAAGAGAGTGCCTAGTGTTTAGAGAACTAAGTTAGTATTAACGTGGCTTAAATCTGCCTTCTGACTGATTTGTCTTAAATAAAGCTTGGCTATCTATCTTAAATAAATTTTATACAAAGTCATCCAGTACAGTTTGCATATGGTGCTATTGTAATAACACTGCATTGTTTATGAAGCATCGGTATTATTCTGTGATGTTAATATGTCATTTATGGGAGCATTGCTGTGTAATAACAGTTACAGTGGTACAGTATACTGTGGGATAACCAAATTATTAAGATTCCTTCTTCTTACCTTTACCGGAATTCAGCAATAAATGTGAAAATTATCTTGGGGTGGGTGAGGATTTTATTGCACTTTTTTAAAAGTTTAACTTAGAAGGAATAGCAGGAGGCATTCAGAACACGTGATTATTTAAAAGTGGAGTAGTAGAAATGGGAAAAAATTAAAAGAAGAAGTGCTAGGTTCTGTACTTTAGGAGTAATGACACAAAATTGTGTTCTAAAGTATTGCAAATGACAGCAGAGAAGAGAGATGTGCATGTGTATTAGTGCAGAATGAGCAGTATTCATCATTTTCCTTTTCTGAAATGACACTAGAAAAAATACTCATTTCGCTGCAAGAGGATGGAAGAGATGAGGGCTCTGAACAGATTATAAGACTCCTGTACTGTGTCATCTCTTGTCAGATTTTTATGTAGTTAAAGCTTAACCCTAGGTGTACCCTCTATAAAGCAGCTTTATACTACTGAGTACCATTAATGTGAATAGTATTAATGGAAAGCAAGCTGTGAAAGGAACAGGAGTTGCTTTCCAGTACAGAAACTGACTGCACTATGAGATATATGGAGAAAACTTTCTCAATATGGGGAAAATCAAAAGTATACTCAAGCTTGGACAAATTTGTGACTGAAGTTGCTGGTCTCTTTTGTTTCAGAAAGAAATCAAAATTCCATGGTGACAGTGAATTGAGACTTCTCAGAATTTATTGTAATTTGTTCAAGGCCGAGGGGCTTTTTACCATCAGTAAATCCTATTGCCTTCAAGTATTTTAAATATGAGTTGCTTTAGTATCCTGCGCCCTCAGCAAAAATCAGACTACAGTCTATTACGGTCTCAACCGCTTTGCCTGGTCAATTTTTCAAGTGAATGTCTTCCCATGGAGAATTTTTTTTCAACAAATTATATTTTCTAATAAAAATCTATGTAACTGAAAAACATTAACCAATTCTGGCAAGAACAGTGTTTTCCAGTCAGTTTCATTCAATATGATCGCTATTCTCTCAGTATACTKAGCATTAAAATGCTTACTGGTGCATTTTAAACTCTTCTGTGACCCTGAAGTATGTTGAATAGTAAATAAAGCAACTGAGATGACTTTCAATGTATTTTGTGATTTTTATCCCATGCTGGAAAATATGTGATGAGAGTTGAAAACCTGAAGTTAAAGTCCTCTCTAGCAGAAAACTGTATGTATACTTAYTTGTTCACCAGGATTTTTTATTCTTTAATATTTTAGTTAATTTTGTTTTGATTTTATAAAGTACTTGACAAAAGCATAAAAGATCATAATGATTTTTCCAATGTTCTTTATCAGAATCCCTATGAAAAGGAAGAATTGATTTTTGAACACAGAGTTTTAGTTATTCCTTCATGTTGCTAAGTGCATCGTATTTCTTCAGTACAAGTTCAATTTTGATTTTATGGAATCACTCTCCGTATATTATATAGACTAGATTGATAAGAATCCTAACGAACACAGCATGAGAGCAACTGTAGTAGAGTAACATATCTACCTGATAGGTCTACTTTCTCTAATTAAATATTTAGCTTTTAATATTAAAGATGTACTTGAACCTTTTTAAATAATATACTAAATTCTTCCTCACCTTTTGAGTTACTTTTCTCTTCATATCAGCTGCTTCTACTCTTTTTTCATGTTGAGCCGTTGCTTATTTTATTAGCAATTACTCAAAAATTTACCGCTTATGCATAGAATTATTCACAGAGCTAGCTATGATATATGATGGCGCATGGCAAAAGAATCTAGGCCCATAGCAATACCTGGTAGATGATTTACAATGATTTTACTTTGGTTTTAGTCTTTAAATATTAGTAGCTTTTGACATGTTACTTTCCTGAAGGCAACATAAAAGACACTATTATTTAGAGATTGGATTTGCCTGATGAATATGCCAACTCATAAAAGTTGGTGAAATGTGCCRTTTCCTCCCTTTGGGTTTAAAGAAGAATCTATGACAATATGTCAAGTACCGACAAAAAAACCTTGACTTAATAATGAAGAGTAGACCCTACTGTGCACAAGAAGAATTTAGATATTGTTAGGTTTGTTTGAGTCTTTTAAAGTTAAAATATCAATTAACTTTTTTTTCTAGTTTTCTTACATTACATATATGCAGAAGCTTTTTGTATCCAAGCTCAAAGTGCTGGACTTCAGGACTGATTAATCCAAAATTTGAAAAGATTTTAGATCATCTATTTAATGACAGAAGTACCAGATTTATCTGAAGCGTCTTTGATATGCCCAGGAGTCTATTTGTGTCAATTTACTCTAATCTTTTGATTTCAGAATTATGATTTAATTAGGATGATCTTTTGATCAAAATTTGAATGCTATGGGTGAAAAGAAAATGGGTTGGGTCTGTGGCAGGAAGATGTGTAGTGGTCCATGCATCCTCCTTTTGCACAGTTCTGGTATCTCACACACGAGATTTTTCTGGAGGAATTTTGGCAACTGACTGGCCTTTCTTCTTGAACTGGAATGTATGAGCAATGGCAACTTCCCCCCATAGTCGTGACCCTTTGTCAGTAACAAGGATCCCTGTTTATGTGAACTCTGCTCACTAGTTTCTTGAAAGGCTCTTTGTATTCTGTATCTTTACAGTTGCCTAAGGTCTTAGGATAAAAGGCAGCTCACTATTTAATGATTGATATTTTCTCCTTTACCTATGTTAACTGTTGACATCAGTGTGGTCTGGATGCTGATTTGTTGTTTAACTTTTGATCCCTCAGAAATATTCTACTTAAAAAAGAAAGAAACTGAATCATATATTGCAACTTAACCATATTAATGCACAGTTTTACAATGGAGTTTTGTAAAGAGAAATAGTAATTTCTGTTAAGCTTGAATCTGTTTCTTGTTTTCCATTGAACAGAGGTTGTTTGACTTGTCTACAGATCATTAGAAGCTCCTTCTGAAGTTATTCTTCTTTGAAACAAAGCCATAAGCATCCTACTTTGTATACGCATCAACTTTTTAATTTGTAGAGTTGTGATATAGTCTATCAATACAAACCGTATTCAAAAAGTCAATGCATTGGCTGATCATGCATTGTTTGTAAGAGTGTAAGACAGAAAGATTGGCCTAGGTAGACCAAAATAGAAGGATGACTTTCTGTTGCAACTTCCAGCATCACATAATGATGGATTTCATTATTGCACTACCAGAAATGCAAGAAGAAATAAATACAGAATAACAAAGCTGCCTGCCAAAGCTTTTCACATTAAGCAAGTTTTGACTGACTAAGCAGAAAGATGTAGGTGTTTGTGAATTGTGAATCTCAGAAAGAGGGAAGTTTCCTTTCTCTCTCATTGGGACAAAGGGGAAGATAATAGAAAGGAAAGAAGCTTTTGGAGGGAAGGAACAGGAAATGCTTCACTGGAATACCTTATTTCCGCAAAAAGACCCACTAACTATTTTTTCAACTGTAGGGATGGCTGAGAGTCACAGCAATAAAGCAGCTTTTTCTTGGGGAGCGGGAGCGAAATAATTTTTTTTACCCTGCTATACTTCCATTTTACTTTCCAGAAAGGATAGTAGTATTAGGAAAAGCAATCAAAGAGCTCCAGGATGACACCTCTCTCTAAAACACAGAGAAGAATGCAAGTGTCCTTTGCTCTTCATGCATCCCTGTTTACACACAAGTTATGTGAATTATGTTATAGAATCCTTGACAAATAGCTGTCAATAACAGCTCTTTTCACCTTACATTTTACTCTCCTTTATTGTTTTCCCTTCTTCAGAATTACATGCATTACTTTATTTTTTGTACTCAGAACATAGTAGTGCATGTCAATATTCCATAAATTTAGTTGTGTAATAGCTTGAAACTCACAGTTTATAAAATAGTTGGATATATATACTAATATATGGATATAGAGTTATTTGCCTGTTATTTGTCCGATAACATCTGGTAGATTTATATATGAATAAGATGGACTTATTCATAAAGTGCATTGTTCAGTTGAGCCTCAGATTTTGTTGACGTTTATTTCTGAAAGACTGTGTCAGCACTAGAATGAAAATAAATCTAGTTTTTAATGCTATTTAAGTTGATTTTATGAGATGTTATATAAGATGAATTATGTGTTATTTCTTGCATACTTGCAATGCTATATTTTTAAGAGTAGATTTCACTTTAGAGTAGATTTCATTTCATTTAATTTCATAGTTTTATTTAATACTTGAATCATCCTGGTCTTTGGGTTGTGGGTATTCTACTGTTTTCTACTTCAGTTTAGGGTTTATAGACCTATTTTCCTCCAGTTTCTTCACATGCCTGTAACATTTAGCTTTTCTTCTTTATTTTTGCATTGACTGTTCTTCAGAAAAGCTACATTTTCAATGAGATTGTTTCAGAATGGTTCAACAACAGTAACAGAAAAATAAACACTGAGTTTCTTTAGATAACTCTTTATTTTCTAATGTTCCTCTTATTGTAGGGGGAATGTAGAAATTATAGTCTTTCTTCACATTCCAGGCCTTGTCACTATTTTTTTTTTAACAACTGCCACACTTGAGGGAATTCATCTTGCTCAGAGAATTTCATAATCTCAAGAACCAATTTCTGCTGCTGTCTCCAAGTCTCTTATGATTACTTTTTTCTACCCAGAGTAAAAATTCAGGCTATGTAAGGCCCAGAACTTACACCTGACTGAATTAATGCAAAATTGGATTCTCCTGGAAAATATTAGGAAAGGTAGGATAGGTAAGAAACATAACCATGCAAAATAAGACTCTTGTGGAGAAGCAATAAAGCAACACACACATCCTTGCATTACTTTACATAGTAAAACTGATTTTTTTTTTTGGTACTGAAGAGGATAAAGCCTGTACTTCTGTGGTTTATTTTGTTTTGCAAAACAGTTGCCTTAATTAGTTCCCTCATTTTCTTAGAGTAATTCCCTCATTTTCTTAGAGTAATCTGAAGCTGAATTATTTTCCACATGATCACTGAATGCTTAATTCAAGTCCACCCAGAACCTTTGAACATCACAAACCAAAGTGGAGAGTTCAATAGAAATCTGACAGATAAATATTTCAAATTACAACAGGTTAAAATATGAGTGGTTGTTATTTTGGTCTTCAGTATCTTTTTCCTTTTTTTTGTATACGTTATTAGCAATGGAATGGTATGTCATATGCAAAGGAGGATATTCTTACCACTGGAAGACATCTCAAATAAGTTGGTATTGAAAGCAAGTCATGGTGGATGTGGAGATTGTTAACACGTCTGAGATCATAACACAGAGATGCCTTTTTTCTAAATGTTTTGGCTGAACCAAAAAACCAAAAGGAAACAGATGTTTTACTATTTCTTTAGCTATGTTTTGTGTATGTCCTTAGATGTGAACTTAGGAACCAAAATGACATGCTTAAGATGCTTCACTTTAATTTTTTTCCTGTCTTCTTATCTTCCATCAAACTCAAGCTCAGTCATGATAAATTGATTTTCAAAGCATTACACTGACTTTTTTTTTCCAAGCTGATGGCTATCCCCCAAGAAGCCTGAACTGCAGTGAAGGTTCTTCCTCCCTCCCACAAATTGGAATAAAGAAAATAAGGTATCCAGAATGATCTTGAGGCTGAGTTCAGAACTGAGAAAAATAGGAGTATGTGCCCTTGCTGTTGATCGTTAGATTCTAGGGACTGAACTGAAAATTGGAAAAAAAGTAATACTTTGTTCATCTGCTGTTTCTTGTGGGGTGTTTTGTCTTAAAAAGAGGTCTGTTAGATATCGTTATGAGATTGCACATTATTTTACAGTCAGAAGCACTAAATACTATCTAAGAAACTGTCAAGATAGATTTTTCCTATTTATTAAAACACAATATTAAAAAATAAGAATAGGGTAAGAAAAATTACTCTATCTACTAAGCAGTTTTTGTCAGTGGTTTTATTATTTGTTTATATATTTATATATTTGTTCAGTATGAACTTAGCTCACTCTCAGTACTGTTCTTAAAAATCTGCCCTTCACCATGCATGAATTCGATAAAGAACACACCTCGCTCACTCTACTTTGATATCAGTGGAGATCCAATACTCTGGGAAGGGTCACTCATGAGCTATCTGTTAATGTCTGTACTGTAAAATGATTTTTCCTTGATTTCAGTAAGCAGAAGTTGATAGAGGCACACAAAACACACAACATGCCTTCTCATTTTTACAGTCCTGAAGTTAAGCAAATGCTAAACTAAAATGATAAATAGTCTATTTACAGGAAAAAGAAAACCGAAACAAACCAAACAAAACTCAGACCTTGAAAGTCTGCCAAGTTTGGTCATTAGCACTTGGTACGCTTTCTGTGTTAGCTGAAGGAATTGGATGGTACYAACACAACTTCAGATGGTGCACTTAACACTTTGCTCAATTATTTTGAATATTCTGATTTCATATCTTTGTTCTTTGCATGCACTTTGAATGTTCTGCATAACACTACATATACAATTATTTTCTTCTAGTTGCAATTGTTCTATAAAAGCCTAAGCATAAAGACATAATACCTTTCTGTAAATGGGCACATAAATGTTGAGATTGTGCATGCAACAAATAAAAAGACAGGCTGTGTTGAGTAGAGAGCACCACTGTATCTGTTAACAGCAGTCTTGTTTAATATCACATCATCAAACAGTTAAAAGGATTGTGTTTGTGTCCAGCCATTAGTGGCTAGCTCACTAATGAAAACCAACATCAATATGTTAAACTTTGTGAATTTTAATCAGGAAAACACATAAAACATTTAAGACTTTAAAAATTAGTATAAGTCAAAGAATTTAAAATGTAATTCATTTTTAGCTTTATCAAGTATTTTTACCCAGGAAAAACTTTTTGGAAGATTTTTTTTATCCCCAGAAGTTATTTTCCCCCTTGTTTTATTTTGGTTTTGTATGATGGTTATTAATGAGATGGTAATAATGAGACAAAATGGGAGAATGCTAATTTTACAAGGCCTCAAGCTGTTGATGTTATTGAATGTCTGATTCTTTTTCTTTAAGATCAAAACAGAATCAGCACAGAAAAACAGGACAAGAGAAGGCTATCAAAGGCAGAAAATGCAGCTTCTGCCTCTGGGGAGGTTTCATTTGTACCTAGCTGCTACAGAAACACAAAACAAGAACATGAACTTATGAGCTATTATCATACCTGTCAAACTCCTACAGTTGTTGGCAGTTGTTTAGGAAAATGCTTTAGGTGAAGAAGTCATAGCAGTGTTCATAGCAGGTAGAGTTGTCCAGAGCAGACCAACCAGTCTCTTCCTAGAATACAGTAAGAGATTATCTTCAAGGTGAAGTGAAAAACCAAGCCAGAACAAAATCATTGTAGTGTTGATTTCAAGAGTATAAACTACTAATCAGTTCATCAGATTAAAATAAAAACAAACCAAAGCAAAACAAAAACCCTAGGCAAAAAGACCTTATAACAGATCACTTTCTCCTGAGCATACCTTTAATCAATAATTATTTAATGTTCATATATTGGTTAAATGAAAACTACCCTCCTCAACACAGCCTCCTGAGTTGGGCAGTGACTTGTGATGCAGATTTAGAAATTCGTATTCTCCATGTCCATGGATGGTCCCAACACCCCAGCATTCATCAGTTCAATCTAAGCTCTCTACATAAATAAGTGGTGTAGACCTAGTCTGAATACTATTTTGCAGTTTATGTAGAATATGAGCACATTCTTTGAGTTTAGATTTTGGGACCATAGTTCACCACAAATGCTGGAATAGGGGCAAGGTTTGAATCACTTCCTCAGCAATCCTACCTTGGATGTTTGATGTATGGAGCATTAGAATAGATTATTTCTCAAAGACGAAAGCTTTTAATTTCTTGTTTTCATGGAAAAATACAAGCTTTGGAAAACAGTATATATTGAGGAAATRTGCCAAAACATTTACTGGGATAGAGTTATTGCCTCCAAACCCAAACTTTTGGTCAATAGGGAGAAAACTAGACACTTCACAATAACCTGCTTACAGCAGTTGAAAATGCAGGAAACCCAGACTCAGTAATTATTTGATCAAACATTTCTGCATCTGACATACTCACCAGCAGAGTGTTACATGACTGACAGCTTCAGCAGATCAAAATCATGAGATTATTCCCCAAATATAGCTTTCAAAAGACTAAATTTATTTTAGTCACATTTTAATTTCCCAATACTTCTCTAACAATATGGATTTGACAAAAATAATTTTAAACTGTCCTAAGTTATATGCATTAACCATGATATTATTTTGGAGAATGATACTTATGTTTACATGTATTCTTTATACTATTGTTCAGCAATTTTATACATTTTCAGAATACAGCTAACATTTTAGGCTATCTAAATATATCTGTCAGACTTTACCTGATCACTATCTGTCACATTTTACATCAACAATATTAAGAGTTCTGCAAACACTGCAGATAGAAACTTGTGTAATTTAGACTTATATTTAAACTGATCAATTTAAACTGATCAAATATGAGTGAGTGAGTTCAAGACATGAGGCGAGCACATTCTTATCCAAGGCATCACTGCCTTGAAAATCTTCAGCGTCTGTTTTACGATAGCACGCAGGTAACAGGTTATGGAAGAGTGTGCCTCCCTCTCTCTCTGAAAAAATCAGTTTGACTTAACTGTGTTGCAGAATCCACAGAACTTTGATGATTTTTTTTTTTTGCCAAGTTAATCGGTGGTGCTCCTGTGGCGTTTCTGTCAGTGGAATATTGCTGTCAAGACCATTGTCCACTCAAAAAAGTTCCTTCAAGAAGGGAAACATGGGATGGGAAGGCATATAATTCTCGTGAGGGTGAGGAAGAGGGATGAAGAAATAAGCTGAGTTAAATGCTTGCATGTTGTCATAGTATACATACCCAGACAAAATCACTCCACTCCAGTGAAGTTATGTTGAAGGAAATTAGGCCATATATATTTATGAATATTCTTTACAGTGGCTATTCAATTCAGGTGGAAAATTAAGAATAACTATAAAGGAAATAAAAAGCATTCTTTCTAGGTGATGGGCTTTCCAACTATTTTTCACGAAAGGTATGAGCTCCAGAGAGATTTACACACAAATACATTATCCATATTTTGCTGTTTTCTAGAAATTCTAACACTAACAGAATTCTGTGAAATTCCTTTACGAATACATGTGTAGGAATACTATTAAACTGCCATTTAGCTTTGGCTGGACATTCAAAAAATCATGCAGATTAAATTCTGCATAAAAGAATGGATAGATTTACAGACACAATTAACAGCAAGTTTGGCTAACCAGCATGACTGGAAGTACACTGACATCCAAATTCTTCAGAAATAGCTACAGCAATTTATGGATTAAAGTGCACACCCATTCCTATTCCTATTTGTACTTTTCTTGTTTTTTCCTAGGTTGTAGTACTGTACTACTTCATCTGCATACAAGAGGAAATTAAGACAGTAAAATAAGCTCTGCCATGACTTAAAATGTACATAAGCATTATATGAATGTTACCTTACAGTGCAGTAATAAAAATAAAATAATACAGTTATAATTTGGTTATGTTTGTGTGTAAGAATAAAAGTATAGTGTAAAGATATAACTGGTTTATGGAAAACTAAGCAAGTTACCTGGGTCATTCCAGTAACTTTAAACTAATTAGTCAAGTCACATGGATCTCAGTTAGAATTCTTTGACAGTTTTCAAACTGTTGTAAATTGGAAGATCAGCTGGCGGTCCTTGAGCACATAGAAAAAATTATTCTGCATTATCATTTCAGTCATTTAAGTAAACTGTTTTATCATAAAAACAATTGTAAAAACTTAGTTACAAAGGCATTGCAATTTAAAAAGGATTTGTGATGAAATGTTTATTTCTATTGCAATTAATAGCTTAGAGTTGCCAAGCATAAACAGGGTTTGTTGACCTGCAATAACTTTCAATTCAGTATAATAGAAAATTTAGTAGCCTGAAATACTTATTCCCACAGCAATGTTTATTTCTCTAGTTATAAAAAATAAATGTACGTCTGTGTGTCTCACTTCATAAATGACTTGAAATCACTTAAAAAAGCATGATGTATAACAAACTATTTAGCTTTATTAATATGTGTGAAAATTAGCCCTCCTTTTGGAAATTATGTACACAATTAATATTATAACAGGATTTTCACCTTCGTTCATTTGAAAAGGTTCTGCACTTCAGTAGCTAAAACACTGAAACAGTTGACAGTCGCTTGGTAGCTGTGCTGACTGTAGTTTGCAGTTTAACTTTCTGCCGTTTTTCAATGGGAAGAAACGCAACAGCTGAACCAGAGGTGTGGCAGTTATGAATCACTGTAGATGTTCTTGTAGACAGTACTCTCTTGAATAGTAGTTTAAAATGATCTTCATGTTGTTGTACAATTAATTCTGTACCTTGTATTTCCGAAATGCTTAATGATTATCTGTTACTATAACCCTAGATTAATTCACATGTAGCAATGCTAGTGGGTTTTATAAATTTCTAATGTTACCCAAGAAAAGAAATAGTATTTTTACCATGTTTATAATAAGGGCAATTTGTCACTAGACAGAAGTTGTATCAACTAATACAAAAAGCATGACAGTTGGAATATCTGACTGGAATTTTTCTTTCCGTTGAAAGCAAAATGCTTTCTCATTCATAAAGATATATACGTGTTTTCTTATAAGATTGATTTTCCACGATCTAGGAAATAGGACTGTTTGTATGTTTACTTTCGTTTGCTTTTACATATTAGAAGAACCAAAAGAATAAAAATAATCAATTCTATAGTGAACTATTTCTACAAAGAGTACCAGACTTGTAAAATTAAAACTGTCTTACTATGGTTTAGCAGCAAAACTATTCTTTAATCTTTTTTTTTTTTTTTAGGAATTATATTTCACAGAAAATATCTTTAGTTTAAGCACAGAAGTAGAAAAATTTTTCAGTAGTCACATTGCTTGACTGAGTCATCTCACTAGTGCAAAATACTTTTATATTTATTTGAATGGACGTGTCTGGTTTAACAGGTAATTTTTAATATTTAATGAGTATAAAGACATACATAAATGTAGAAATATTTTTAAATAGACTGTTTATGTGGACTATTGCTTTTATAAATTTTTCAAAAAGAAATATTCTCATATCACATGTCAAAATGAAGATTTTTGATACTTCACTTTTCCATGTATTTTTTCTTCTCATGGAGCAATATTGTCTCCTAACAGAGATCTGGAAAAGCATTTTGCCTTTTAATTTTAGTATAGTCTAGCTTTTAGGGTGGTTTTGATAATTGTAGATATTTTGGGTTAACTCTAACTCCTTCAGAAAAAAACACAACTTTGCTGAATATATGGAGCAGATAGAATCAATCCTGCTCTGAAAAAAGAGGTGTATACAGAGTACATTTTGCAATGCATTACTTTATAGCTAACCTGAAATGTCAGAATTAAGTCATGAGATGATCGTGAGATGACGATTTTCTTTTAACAAGATCCAGAGGCAAATGGTATTGCTCCACCATGTGTATGTCTATTCTTTGTAAAGACATTGTTTTTAAGACTCCTTCTTACTGTCTCTAAAACATCATTTTCAAATATTGCATACCTTTTGGAATGACATTTAAGTTTTGTAGGGTTTGTTGGGGTTTTCTTTGTTTTCTTTTTTTTTTTTTTTATCGTTCAGAAATCCACACATGGGTCATTGGTGTCAAAGTTTGTTAGCTAAGTGTCTTTGAGAGCTATACTCATATACACAAGTATGCAGTGTTTTGCTGTTGTTCTTTCTGAAGGGCTTGTAAAGATCATAGTCTGCCTTAGCAACCTTTACACTGTTAAATTTCATGTGTTTATGTTCCACACAAGTAAAGGACATGGAAAATATTAGTCTTTTACTACTTTTGTCAAAAAAATTGAATTAGAAATTCTTTATATAAAAATTATTATAATATTCTTCTAAATATACTTTTTCCTAAAAAATACCACTGATTAAGAGTGTAGATTAACTTCCTCCTCTCATCAGCCCCTCGCCCCCCCCTTATCTTGCTGGATTTACTAATACCTAATTCTGTACTGGATCTGTCTGGAATGAAATTAATTTTCTTCATAGCAGCCCACATAGTGCCACGTTGTAGATTGGTGACCAAGACAGTGTTGGGTTTTAGCTATTGCTGAACAGTGCTTGCACAGCATCAAGGCCTTTTCTTTTTCCCACTTTGCCCACCTCAAAGCAAGAAGTTGGCAGGGGACACAGTCGGGACAGATGACCTGAACTGACCAAAGGGATATTCCATGCCATGTGACGTTGTGCTCAGCAATAACAGCTGGGAGAAAGGAGGAGGGAGGGGGGACATTGGTGGTTAAGGCATGGTCCTGTTACGTGTGCTAGTTTTCGGGAGGTGGCTGGGCATCTGCCTGCCRATGGGAATTAGTGAATGAATTCTTTATTGAATTCCTTCTGAATTCCTGGGGGGTGAGCAAGAGACTGGGTGGGCCCTTACCTGCCACCCAGGGTCAACTCCCCACAGTTCCTTAGTAACAACTCAAAAAAAATGGACAATGTCAAATTTACTAGGAGCAAATATTTCTACTCAGTAAAACCGAAAATGCTTGACATTTCTTTTAGCTTTCCTTGAACAGTAATGATGCTGCACTTTAACTATATGGTTTAAATGCTGCTCAATGTCTATGCTACTTTTTCTACTAGAGGTCCCTGGGGAGGGTAGCAGAAAACCATCACAGCTCTTTTCTGCAGAGAGGGCTTTGAAGTAAAAAAACCCAACGAAACAGTGTTGTTTCAATGTCTAACACAGGAATTGTATAATATCTGGATTACGATATGCTACTTTGTACCATGGATAATTGAATGACCTTTTTAGTGCCAGCTACTTAATCAGGGGATAAGTTAAATTTTCAGTTTATAATGTTGTTTCATATAGGAGCATATTTAATCCTAGGGAAAACCACATATGCCTATGGAGGAAACAATAGTCTTTTACTGTACTATTAACTCAAAATTGACAAATCTGTTCTTCATGTGAAAAGTTACCATAGAGGAACAGTTAATATTATTGTGTGATACAGTAGTTACTACCTTGGTTCTTGAGACCAAATCCTAACAGCCTTTCTAATTTTTAACTAAAAGGGAAGTTCCAGTCAATAATTTAACTGAGAGTTTTGCTTATTTTGATCATTGTTGCTAAAACTAACCAGCCTGGTTTTTAAATAACAAGTGAGCAATACTCAGGTTGTTTTGTCTGACTGAGAACTAAGCTAGCCCTTTGTGATTTTCAGCACGCTATATTTCAAAAAAGCATTAAAATGTGTGAAAGGTTGTTCAAACGATGACCTTTTCAAAACTGCTGTTGCTGTGATGCATATTTCCTGCTCTTGGTGACATTGGGTAACACATTTGGCAGAATAGAGGATTGCCTGCTGCGCCACAATTGAAAAGCAATCAAGCATTTGAATAAAGGTCCATGTATCTTTGATGAGGCAAACATATCACTTCCCACTTTATTTTAGAGGATACACTGTTTGCCACTGGTTTAATGTTAAACAAATAATAAACATTTTTCAGAAAACAGACAATATATGAGAAAGAAAAACATAGTAAATGCTAGGTACCACTAAGGATTTCATTTAAAGTAATGAATTGCTGGCTTGAAACTGCTCAAAGGACATCAGTCTATATTAACACGTAGACCTAGCAGTGCTCTTATTCCAAATCTGTTCAGCTGTTTGTTTCAGACATGTGTCTGTTTCCCATTCTCCTTTATAAGGCAAGTAGTGTGTCTCGAGCCCACAAATAGTTTTACCAATTTAACGGTCACTGGTCAAATGTAATGAGGATGATCAATGAAGGGGATTTTTACAAGGCTTAGCATAGTGCCAGAAGATTGCCTCTAGGACTGAAAGAGAATTTGACAACACTTTCTTGGTTCCCASAAGCACGTGAACAGTCCTAGCCAGGACAGTAATTTCACCTGAGGAAACCTGCAGACCCCTGGGCTATGAGGTTGCACACAAGACCCCTGGGCACCGGGCCAGCGCATTGCTCCACAGCACTTGGGTGGCAAAACTGATTTTGGTTCAGGCAGAAATSTGAGCAGGGTGCTGCTCTGGAGGCAAGGCTGAGCAGTGGAGTTGTCACAGTCATTTGTGATGTTCTGATATCAAAGCAGATGCTTAATAGGCCTGCGAGTGAACGAGGAAGTTTATAAAGGCAGGAATACACAAAAAGTCGTCTTAATCATAGGAAGAGAGGGCTGAGCAGGTGCTGAGCGTCCCGGTGCGGGGTGGGGGAAGCGGCGGCGGCTGCCGCGCAGGAGCGGGCGAGCGGCGGCCGGGGAGGGGGCAGCGCAAGAGGGGCGGGAGCTGCACCTGGCTGCACCTGGGCACCGGCAGAGGAGAAAGCCCCTACAGGGTCCGCTCACAGGAAGGGGGAGGAGCAGGTGGAGGCTCTGGAAGGTGAGAAAAGTTTCTGCCTGCTAAGCAGAAGGTTTGGTTTGTTTGTTTGCTTTTTTTGTTTTGTTGTTGTTTTWTTTTTTTTTTTCTTTTTAAGTTATGGTTGTATTTTCATTTCTTCTTTTTTTCTTATGTGGTGTTTTGGTCCCTGTCTTCAATTTGATTCAAGCTGAGGAGGTATGATTTGATTTTTTTTCTTTCCTGAGAAAGCTAAATTCTGTGAAGTTTGCTCAAGATAGCTGCAGAGTGCTGGTAAGACAAAGGGATTCACATGGGCAAAGTTACTAAACTGTTTCTGACCAACAGATACACTCTTCTGGGAGGTTTCAATATTTCAGGTTAATAGCTGATATAGGGTCCACAACACTTAGAAATTGTTTTGGTATTATAGGGTTTTCTTTCTTKTACTCACTGTAGTTTTGCATATTTATTCCTTTAGAAGTGTGGCACTTTCTCCTATTTTGTTCCTAATTTACCTTTGCAGGAGAATAAGAAAGTCATATTATTTGAATACACAAGACAAGCATTCTCCTAAGTGTATTTAGCCTGACTTTGAATGTTAAAAAAAAAAAAAAAGCACGTGCAGTCATAATGTCTATGTCTATTTCTGTTAGTCTTCACTGATAAATGTTGAGCACACCAGCAGATTTCAATCCAATTCTAAGCAGATGCAAGTCCTTGCGGTAATTCCAGTCCCCCTACAAAGGGGGGGCTTTTTTTGTGTGTGAGTCTGGGAGGGRGGGGGCAGACGTCTAGCAGGGAAGGAGCGGACAGTACAGACCCAGTCAAAAATTGATTACAGGCAAAGTAAACTGTTGTGTAAAGTACTTCAGCTTACTTAATTGATGCTGAAAGAAAACCACGGCAAACTAATGATGAGGCACGT
Organism: Oceanodroma leucorhoa; assembly: GCA_030449065.1. Lineage (NCBI taxonomy): Eukaryota > Metazoa > Chordata > Aves > Procellariiformes > Oceanodroma > Oceanodroma leucorhoa. The sequence goes on along the minus strand of JASVER010000005.1, from coordinate 12,281 downwards.
GYACGATTTTCTGTCTCTCCTACAGGTGGGAGCAGGGCTCAGGGCTGTGAGCTGGAAGTGGCTGGGGGGTGGACTGCAGCTGCACGTCCTMGTCCTGCCCCCTCACGGGTGCGGTGCGTGCTTGTGTGTTTTCTTTTTTTTTTCCACCCTCCCATTTTTGAACTAGCGCTGCCGATACGAACTTCTGGTTTGCCTCTGTCTCTGAGAAACTTTGAAGAGATCCAAATTGCTGCTTTCAATAACAGCTAGGGCTAGCAGAGTTATGGAAGAGTACGCAACAAGGAATTGCTTGGCAGAGCTGTTAAGAGGAGCTCTTTCTGGTGTGGAAAAGGGAATAGCTCACTCTTGTTCTGTCTTCTTCAAAGCAGGTTTGCACGTCTGCTCTTGAAAGCCTCTTGGCAGAAAGAACAATATTCTAACAAAAGTTTATTTCTGCCCCTGAATTTTGAAGAGGTCTTGCTGTACAACTATTTTACACTTTWAAATCATTATAAAATAGAAAATACTGATTTAAGTAAACTTGCATTGTTTTATCTCTSTGCAATTATTATCTTGAACTCCATATTTTTAATGCTACTTCATGGTTTAAAACTGTCCCTCACATTTTATCTGCTGTTGGGGGGTGGTGGTGGAGTTTGCTTGTTTGTTTTTGTTTGGGGTTTTTTTTGGGTTTTTTTTGGTTTTTTTTTTTGTTGTTTTGTTTTGTTTTGTTTGTAACTGAATATGTGCAGGCATTTTGTTGTGGTTAATTAGAGTGATGTAGCAGATTCTTGTGCCTATATATTGGTCATCATTCAAAATTCTTTCAGCTCCTACCTCATTACCTTAACATTACAAGGTTATACCTTAACAGTACGAGGCAGCAGAGTTCCTCAGAATTGTTCATCTATAATTCCACATGCTGTTGACCGCCGCCTCAGAAAAATTCTTCATGTGATCAGCCTTTTGTGAATACTCTTCCACCTTTATGAATAGGGATCTATTCCAGGTGGCATTTCTCTATTTTGTTCATGATCGTTGTATTCAAACTCTATGACTSTGTTTGAATTGCTACTATAACAATTTTCCTTGTGGTGAAGGATCATAATGTTAAGATTTTTGTCTTCCATGAGATTTTTTTCTTCATACCTGTGATGTGACAAATCTTACTCCTKTCTCTTCTACCAAATTTAATTAGACAAAAATGTGGTTCTTTGTTTCTGTTAAGAGGAATAAGCTTTGGACTTGATTATTGTACCTTGGGTTTTTTATTCTCAAATTTGTTATTCTGCTGTCAGGAAAAATGCTTTTATWTAAGTAGTCTTTCTCAGTTATTTCTTGCCATAGTTCCCTCTTCCTCTTGTGTCGTTCTTCTGCCTCCACTACTGCGTGTAGACAAAGAACTTCAGAAGGTATTGGACAGTTAATATATATTTTTTTTTTCTTCCTGTGCTTAAACTTAAGCTTCTAGACAAATTGGGGAGGGGAAGTTGAATTTGGAGAGATGAGAAAGGACTTTTAAATGGAAAGACAAGAGACCTCTGAGTTTAATCTTACTTTGAAAAGAATGTGAGACTGGATTATTTTTAAGACTGAGTCTTTAGAAGTTAGGGTTTCAAAGGTGATTTTTGGAGCTCTGGGTGTATATTTCCTTCTACTGTTATGAGCTTCATGTTGTAGTTAGTGGTATGAAAGACTATTTAAAATTGATGAATCATTAAGAGTAAGTCAGTCACAGAAAAAGAAAAGTGAATAAACATGGAGCATGAATTTATATTTTTGTCACTTAAAAGAATTTGTAAGAAATACTGATGTGTCTGTATATAATTTATAGGAGATACACATTAAAATTACTTTGCATGCAAATCCATGAACATGGTCGCGTGAGATTTCTCTCCACACCACCACCCTGACCCAGATGACCATATTCCAGAGGTCCTGTCTCTTCAGAAAAATGTATGAAATATAAATTCCTAGTAGTGTATCCAAAAGCTTGGCTAAGCTGGTTAGAGTTTGGAATGCAGATAATTTAATAGTCAGTTGTTAAAACTGTATTGTCTGTTATGACATAGGCTCACACAACAAACAACCAACCAAAGATGCTACAGTTTGAAATCAAGGCATGTACTATGGTAAGGCACTCTAATCATATTTATAGAATACATGGGTAAGGAGCATTCAAAATCCTGTACCTCTTTAGTTTATTAAGATATGTGCTGTTAGTTAAGTGGGGAACTTTATTACCATAAGCATTATACTGACAAATTATGAATAATTTTTATTTACTCTCAAATAATCCACTCTTTTCTTTAAATTTTGTCCCCTGCCCAAAATATTCATAACCAAAATAAAAAATGCTAAATTACTGAAGAAGTTCATGTAGCAAGAGTGCTGGATAATGAGTAATGCAGAGTTAGTGTCACGTTCAGTCAGTGTAATTACAAGCTGTTCTTGCTAGTGATACCAAAATTTGTCAAAGAACTGCTATTAAAATACTACTACTTTGAAAAAGGAAAAAGTCATGAGCTCTTTTTATTATTCATGAGCAGATACAGTCCATGCTGAGGTCATGCTCAGTGTTAATGGTAGGTGGTGATCAATCTTCTTTTCCTCTTTTTTTTTTTTTTTTTTTTTGTCCTTTCTTCTCCCTACTGCTCTCCCTGAGATATTTCTGCTTCATGTGAAACTTAAGGCTACACTGAACACTTACCAACATTAGGGCTACAGTCTTGGCTGGGCCTTTCATAGATAGTATATTGAACAAAAATACAGGTGTAGAGTTAGAATTGTCATTTACGGAGTTCTTTTAAATAAAAGGGGGCGGGGGTCTGGACACGGGACTGTTGACCTCAGAAATCAGCATGAGTTATTTGTACACAAGATATCAATGTATTGTCTCCAAAAATAGCTGGCACTTTTTTTTAGATGGCACATAGATAATGCTGCAAGTTATGATAGAAGCCATGAATGCAAATTACGTTGTTAGGGAAGAAAAAAAAAGTCTGAGTTTGTGAGAGAGGGCTCAACATATGGAAAGCCTGTCTGTGTTCCAGCCTAGGGCCAACTGGAGAACGTGGTGATTCACAGTCTCATGAATTTCCAGTTTCATGTGCAATATTTCCTTAAACTGATTATTTAAAAGAAAAAGTGCATATTCCCATGAGTCTTTTGCATGCTAAAACATCCACTTAATTCCCAAGTGTAAATGATGCGATCATGACCTAAAACTTGCTCAACTCTGGGTGCTGTTGAACTAGCCTTTAGCTAGGAAATATGTGTGTGGAATCCTAAGTGACAGCTTGAAACTGTATTTTTTACAATTCGTCTTAAAAAAAAAAAAAAAAAAGCCAAAGCTTTTTTTTGCTTTCTCCAAATTTTGCTTTCTCCATTTTTTTTTTTCTTAAATAAAAACACTTTTTGTTTTGTTTGTTCTTTCATTTTATGTCTGTTTAGAGTTTAAGTTTCAAGAGAATCTGGAAAACCTGTGTGACTGCTCTGGCTGTCATAGGCATAATACATTTTTAATGGTATTTCTTAAAGTGCAGGGTTTTTTTTAACCTAAGGCTATGATAATTTAAATGTTTCCAGACTTACTTTCAAACTGAACAAAGTACATTTTGTTTTCCATAGTACTATAGACCCTCCCAGAATGCATAGGTATTACACTTTTTTGGCTRAAAATTCAGAGTATGCTAACATAGCTAATATTGGTACACACTTTCCTGTTGATGTGTTGTGGCTCTCGACAAATGTAGACTTACCTATCATCACATAAGCAATACCAATTAAATTGCTGGAAAAAGATTAGCATTCATGGGTAGATTATTTGTCATCTTGACTTACTTGTTCTCAGCCTCTTAATATTGAATATGCTAGGCTGCTTATTTTCTCTACTAAATTACTAAATTATGTCCAAATATAGGAACCCAAGTTCATCTTGGACTAGTTTACATTCTAAGTCTAAATGCTTAGATAGAAGAACAGCCTTCAGAAAAAACTTGGTGTTTTTTTTTTTGTTGTTTTATAACTTGGAGGGGAGGTGGTGGTGGTGGTCTTCTGAATGGGTGCTGCATGCTAAGCAATTTTGTCCCAGAAGACTTACCTACACTGGCATCAAAAAAAAAGAAAAAAAAAAATTAAAAAAATTCCATTATCACTCTATCAAAAGTATATCTCCATTAATAATAATTCCAGGTAAGCAAAGTAATAGTAGTGATTTCCTGAGAGTCACTGGAATAGTCAGGTGTTTCATGAATGGGCTGCAAGTCACAGCCCATATGGATTTAAAAGATGGTTTCTTGTTTGATAATGACAAGATTCCTGTAGCTTTGCACCTAAACAGGAAGCAGCTCTATTCCAAGATGGAAAATATTGCTTCCTAAAGGAATTATCTTTTTTGGAAACATAAATTAAAATGAAGGATTTGCCAAATATAGTGATTCTTGCAAGTTGGGTTGGAACAGTGAAAAACAGCAGAAGTTGGTTTTGTTTGAGGGCTAGTTTATACACCGAGTTTTCATTCCTCCTACCATGGTACAGACAGGAAGACAGCTGCAACTTGATGAAAAGCATATTAGGTAAGAGTCCTGAATACCCTGCAATACCTCCACCAGTCAGGACAAACACTCAGGTCTCTCTAACCAAACACAGTGGACTAGACCAGTAATGAAACTGTGTCTTACTTGCCTTTCTCAGCTAAACCTTGTTATGATTACAGAAGTTCTTTGTATATCAGATTTTTATCTCTGTATTTTAAAGACTTATTTGGCAATGAGMTAAGACTTGAAGGTTATGCATTTGTGTAAGTAAAAAGGTTACTGACGTCGTATCATCATATTTGGTCAAACATTTTGCATTTTTTGTCAGCTCTGACAACAAAATGCTAGTGCTTTTTATCCATAGCTAGTAAGTGCCCCTTACTAAGGCTGTTCAAAACATCTGGTATCTCCTTTGTTTCACTGGCTTATTCCTCTGTGAGTCAGAAGTCTGGTTGTCCCAATATTACATGAATAATTCCCCAGAAATGTAAAGAGGAAATGTAAGCATCTGTGGAAAAACTTCTCTCAGTAGTACTTGCAGATAGTTCTCTGCAGTTGTTTGTTTATTATTCAGTTGCAGCACTTAGGTCTTTATCACTTACTCAGGTGAAAGAAAAAAAATCCAAGATGACTGTATGAGCCCTGCACCTTTTACTAATTTGATTTGACCCTCCACAATAAAATTAGTGTTTTCACTTAACTGATGAAAATCAAATCCATGCTGTTACATATAACCTTCTTTTGTGTTGGTAGTCTTAAAACTCCTAGATTTTTGTGTCACCAGCTTATTTAAAAAAAAAATTTACTTATGTCTAAACCCATTTATTTTTCTCTCACAGTAGCTATTTAATATTTATTTGTTTGTTTACATTTTCAGAATTGGGTGCACTTTTAGTTCAAATTTATATCAAATCTATGTTTGTGAACATTTTGTTGCCTCATTTGAAATTGCTTGGATTTTATTTATTTATTTGGTATGAGTGATCTGGTAACCACTAGTTGGTGGACTTTTTAAGAATAAATGCTTAAACTGTTTTTTCTTAAATATGTATTATAAAACACTTGAAACACTGCGTAGCTGCTCCTTTTCATAAAATACACTAGAAGATCTGCAAGATCCTAAATAAAAATAGCACAGAACAATGCTTGTTAAACATGCCGAAGGCATTAAAAATAGCTGAACTTAAGGAAAAGACACTGTCTGAAGGAAGAATTGTGCCTCTATTGAGGTCAAYGGGAATTTTACTATTGACTTCAATAGAAGGAGTTGCGTATGCAGTGATGTGTGCAAATATATGTATTGTTTTGGAATAGTTAATGGTGTAAAATGGAGACTTTTATAAAACAGTTCAGAACAAAATAATATAGTTTTTCATTAGGGCAAAAAGCTTGCTTATTTATTGATGTACGTGATTGGTATATGCTGACATATACCAATATTATAAATCTCAATATATATTATGCAAATCATTCTCCCTCATCTGAGGGTAGCTGTTTTGCATTCAGGCATCAGATTCAATTATAGAACTAAAATGAAGTCCCAAGTGAAGTCTTAAATAGGTTTCTACTTTCACAGCAATATACAGCACTGTGCATTCTTGAGTCACCATGCACCTTTCAATAATTCAGAGCAGTTGTCAGATTGAGATCTTTATCTTCCAATTTAGGAAGCAGAAATAATAATGATTTGGGGACTTTGGCCTCAAACTGCAACAGTTCTATCACTTCAAAGAAGTCCTGTAATTCTGTAATGTGTCTACATGACCTGTGCTGTAAAGTACTCTCGGACATTGCAAGACTTTATCTGAGGTTAGCGGTAATTACATTAATTTCTGTCAGTTAATGTCTGTTTCTTGTATATAGTGGTGATACGCTGGCACAAGGAGTAATAGCTTAAAAAACTTATGGGAAATTTTAAATGTTGAATTGGGTTTGCCCATTTCAAGTCAGTTTGGTGCATGAGCAGTTAAACCCACCATCAGCCTGGTCTATACTGTTTCATCCATGTGTATAAAAGTCACTGTAGTGTAGTTATATCAGATACACAACATCTGAGGTGAATATGTAGTCCTCTCAACTTTGTGCTCAGATTGTTATAATGCAGCAAAAGCATTTGTCATATTAGAGCCAAATTTCATGGTTGTGTGCTTTCTGCAGTACATTTGTTTGTAGAAAATTTGTGCGGTATGAGAAAGCCAAGAATCAAAGCACTGTTGTCTTAGGTCTAATAGACCTGTAGGCTTAAGAAGAAAAAGTGCCAAGAATTTACTTCTGCCACTGAAGTGAAAAACATAAATTCTCAGTGGTTAGAAGCAAGGTGAGTCAAACTATAATATTGGCACGTTAGCTCTTCACTACAGAAAATGAATCTAATACTACCAAATTATGCACTGCTATTTGTTTTTTTGTGTTATTTTTTTTTATGGGGCAGCCAAGTATCATTCCGCTAGGCTGTGCAGATAAGTAAACTATTGCAAGGAATTAGAATACTAGGTGTATATAGCATTTGGGGATCAAGTTCTTGTTTGTTCTGGAGATTAGTAGTGTACAGCAGGAGAATAAGAAGTAGTAACTGTGAAGGGCAGTGTCTATTCCCACATTTGAAGACATCTTAGTATTTTTATACTTATTTTAGGACACAATTATGGTATCAGAACACCTACATAATTGAAGTTTTGGTAATTGCAATTGACAGTTCTGTGTTTTTTCTCATTGTACCCTTCCCCTCGCCAAAAAGTGACTGCATAGTTAGTTTTATGGCAGCCAAGATGGAAACTGAGGATATACTAAGGAAATATTACTAAACACTTAACTTCCCCTTTTACCTAGAGATCTGCTGCTGACCACAGTACTTATTTTACATGGTGGCAGCAGCACAGATAGGATAGAAAGTGGACAGACGGCTTTGGTAGCCTAATGTAAGCAATCCGTTTCCATGTTCTAGGAGAAGAAGGAAGGGGGAGTTCTGGCCAGCAGAAACTCCTTTACCTTTACTGCAGCCTTCTTAAAGCTCTGCTTGTTACCCAAATCCCATTTGTCTCATTGAAATACCACTAGAGGTTCATTTGATGCCTTCTAGCCACCACTCACTTGATATACCAGTCCTGCTCTTCCACCATGTTCTGTTCCCTGAAATGTCATTGTCTTGCCACCACGGAGTTTTTTTTTTTTCCTTCTCCATATTGGTCAAGAGCCTTGACCCAGCTCTAGTTATTCTTGCATATCAGTCTCAATGTGTGAATGTCTATTATATCTGCCTGTCAGAGCTCAAGGAGCGTCTGGACAATGCTCTTAGTCCTATGGTTTAGTTTTAGGTAGTCCTGCGAGGAGCACAGAGTTGGACTCAATGATCCTTATGGGTCCCTTCAAACTCAAGATATTCTATGATCTAAATTCTAGAGAATGCATTGTTCTATTACATGCAATAGCATAGCAATCTTAATGTGACAAACCTCAACATACATTTAAAAAGACACGATTTACTATGAATTTTTTTTAATTAAGAGTAAATCTTGTCTTGTTACTAGATGTTGCTCTTAATTACAGTTAATCTAACACATGACAGTAACTAAAAGTATACCCAGTCATGATAACAAGATTAAATTTGTTTCATTTCAGGCTGACCTATGTTAAGTATTAGTCATGGATGTAACAAAGGACATATTCTCACTTCATTTATATGTGTCTTGAGTGCAATTAAACAAAATATAATTAATATCTCAAAACTACTTTTTTTTTTTTTAAGGGTATATGGGTCAAGATGGCCATTTTGGATCATGCGAAAACAAGTACTGCAGTCTGGGTAGACACTGCGTTGTGAATGGGGAGACTGGCCAAGCTGAGTGTCTATGCATGGAGCACTGCAAGCCACATTACAAGCCCGTGTGCGGTTCTGATGGAGAATTCTATAAAAACCATTGTGAAGTGCACAGGGCTGCCTGTCTGAAAAAGCAAAAGGTCACCATTGTACACAACGAAGATTGCTTCTTCAAAGGTAAGCGTGGCTGAACAATATCTGGAATATTGCTATCAGGTATGTGTTTTCAAGCAGTTCGATTAAAGCTCTATAGAGGCTGCACCGAGTGCACAATGAATAAATGACTCAAAAAGTTAATACAGTAAGTATCTCGCTCCAGAGATATCTTATGGATTTTTTTCTTCTTTTTATTTGTACTCAGTGCTCTGGGCAATCACCCCTTTTTAACCTGAATAAACCAGTTGTCTCTTGGAAATTAATCCACGGTAGCTTGTTTTACAAATGTGGCTGTTGACCTCATTAATCTGAATGTACTTACAGTCCCAAAGCCCAAAGGAAATTAATCTCTGTTACAGGAAAAACAGAATTTAGGATTTCAGAGGGGCTTTGTAAGGCTGTAGGACCTGTGCTTGTATTTGGTGTTGAAGTTGATAGACCAGCAGCTTGTTTATGGCTAAATGGGTCTTCCTTTCTTTGAATTTGGACAATGAAGAGTTTACTTGCATATTTACCAAAGCATGCAAGTTTAGCTACTTTTAAACCTTCTGAATGCTGAGAGATGCCAGTCTGAATGCTGAGAGATATACCTTATGTTAAGCATCTTATACTGAAGATGTCAACAACTGAAACTTGCTCTTTTTTATGTAATTTAAGCACACCTTGCAGGTTTCTGGGACTCTGCCAATACAGACTTTGATTAAGCATTTTTATAGTACTTTGCAGCACGTTTTTACTGGTTAAAACAGGCAGATGGCTTTTGAGGGGGGAAAAATGTTTTTAAAATAAGGCCATTTTTAATGAGCCTACCTAGGGGTTGAATTCATATTCTTTTTAAAGACTGTCCTATTTTTGTTAACATTGTTRTATGTTGTGGATATAGTTGCATTCTCAGTAATAGCAACTAATAACTACTATCACCACAGAAAGAAGTCTACTAAAATATTTCCGTTAAATGAAATTCACCTTTGTAGGGAGCATTCACTTAAATTGCAATATTCCACTTAAATTTTAATCAGAATTTTCAAGACTGTATTCTAGTATAAGGTTGTTCAAATGGAACCAATTTTAAAGTCTTTGAAGTTGTATTTTTCACTATGTTTATGGTTGAGGAATTGTCTTTCAAATGAAAAGTTGGTCTTTCTTTACCAAATCCAAACATCCTAGGTCATGCACAAATACCAATATCTTTATTATTATGAAGAGTTTTGTAGTAGAACAATTGCATATTGGGGGTGGGGAGAAACCCACCAAAAATTATCTTTTCTCAGGAACTTAATTAAAGGAAAAAAAACATAATGCTTACACAACTGGGCTTTATATAATTGTTTCTCGCTGAGTAGATAGGGTGACTGCCAAGGTGAAGTGCCTTTCCTCCTTTGCCTCCTTCAAGAGTCATTTTAAACTCRCAACTTCATCAAAATATGTTAAGGGACAGGGGTTCATAGATTAAAGGGTGTGGAAATCTTATAATGGGAAATACACTTGTAAGTTATAGTGAAGGTTTAAATCTGTTCAGAACTAAATGTGGACACTGCATAAAATTGATATATCATCACAATATACAGACTTCAAGTAAGTAGCTTGTGTTCTGAGGTAGTGGAAAATTAAAATTTGATTTTAGGAGTATAGCACGTGGAGCTTATAGGGAATGGTTTGTGCARTAACAACAAAACATAAATGCTTCTGTCTTGTACCTTAACAATCACACTTTCTTTTTAAAAAAACTAAGAACTATGTTTTCGTAAGTAGGTTTAAAAAAAAAAAACCAACCCTTCAACAATTTTTTGTTTTAGATGATGCAGTACTCTGATAGAATAAATGACAGTAACAAACACTAAAATGTTTAAATTTATGGGGCTAATTTCTGTTCTTCACTGTGCAATATATAATACAAATAAATTCAGAACATGTTTGTGAAAAAATATAGTGTTTCTTTTTCTGAGAGGGAAAAATGTGTTGAGATTTATTTACTGAAATGGAAAGTAAGACAGTACTTTAACTAGAAATACCATCCAAATGCCACCTAAAGTTTTGTTAGCTCATCTTTACGTTTTAAATTTACCACGTTAGTTTCATATCTGTTATAATGGACAATAGAATATCTGAACAGTGTTCAACTTCAGACATCTAATTTAGAGTCTCGATTAAAAAAGTAGGTTTCTCCTGTAGTCAGTGGCAATCAGAAAAGGACTAAGGTATCCAAGTGACTTGCTCTGAGTTGCCTTCTGAAAACTGTTATTTATCAAGATACTCAAATCTTCTAATCTGGGCACTGTAACTACATGCCTACAAATAGTGTAAAATATTTCATTTTCTCTCTTCTTTCTCATCTTATGTTGACTTCATGGTGTTAAACAGGTGAGACAATTATTTTCCTTTATTTTATTTGGTATATATGAGACCCATCTCAATTTCTACCTTGTTAACTTGAGCTCATTCATTGCTGTAGTGATGTCAAAGCATTGTTGCCATTCGTGACTGTTGAGTATGTCCTCCAACTTTCACTATATCTATATGGTAAAGGAGCTAGAAGATTTCAAACTATTTTCATGTGATTCCTTCCTTTTACAAAACACTTCTGAGCTAGCCATGAACAGATTGCCTTGAGCAGGGCTGAAGTCCTACCAGTTATCAGGTCAAAAAATATTAAAAAGCTAATAGGAAAAAACCCTCAATGGTGGGGTTCCTAGATAGAGAAGRTGAACTCCATCACTACTGATGGTGTCAGGACACAGCCACATGTCCTCCTTGTTAGTTTACCTGGCATCCTCTAGCACAAATGATCTCACTTCAGTGAGCTGCTTCTGAGACCAGAAAAATTCAAAAAGGTTCTTACATTCAGAAAACAAATATTCTGAGCATTTTGTTTAGTCTTTCACAGAATTCTTTATTTAAAGGCTAATCTGAACTGGGGAGGCAGGAAGGGAAAGAGGTTCTGTATACCTACAAGATGSTGTTACATGATATGGTAGTCACTGACAACAATTACTCTCTATATATGGTGATTTGRTGATTTAAATTAAAGGTTTTTGATTTCTGGTTTATTCCTAATCAGTTGATTTTTCAGATCAAACAACTGTGTGCTTGGTCACTTTATTGTTGTGTGTTTTGKTTTTTTTTTTGTAAATTTCATCTGGTCTAAGCTTTATATTTATCTCTAACAAGGTCATGCTTTGGGTTTTTGGGGTTTCAAATCCTCATAATGGGTTGATTTTATTTTTTTTTTCTTGGGAAATATTTCTTCATAGATAAATTTTAAGTTCTAGATCARTTAGGTATTGAGCTCAAAATCAGAGGAGCTGAGAAATACATCTTATTTAAGGGAGTAAGCTTACCAGAAAACATTTTCATATTCTGTGTCTGGAGAATAAAATTTTATAAGCAAATATTCTATATACCTGATTAACATTACAATAGCAGCTAAGTAGCTATAATTATTTAAATAATACATCTTGTAACCAAATGATTTGTAGTTGATTTCAAACATCATGAGTTCTGCTTAACGGTTTGAAAATTGTCCTTTTAAACACTTACATGATGAATGAAGTTAAAGGATTGACTTGCTAAATGAAAGAGGTCTWTGGTTTATATAGAATCRTAGAATCATTAAGGTTGGAAAAGACCTCTAAGATCATCGAGTCCAACCATCAACCCAGTACCCGTGCCCACTAAACCATGTCCCGAAGCACCTCATCCACACGTTTTTTGAACACCTCCAGGGATGGTGACTCCACCACTTCCCTGGGCAGCCTGTTCCAATGCCTGACTACCCTTTCAGTGAAGAAATT
>JASVER010000400.1:8748-20255 GCA_030449065.1 Oceanodroma leucorhoa | reverse complement strand
GAGGGCGCGTTTTGGGCGGTTTGGGCGGTTCGTTCGGAACATGTGGGGGTGAGCAGTTGCATTGTGTATCACCTGTTTTGTATATTCTGTTATTGTTGTTGTTATCTTTGTTATCACTGTTCTACTTTGTTTTATTTCCATTATTAAGCTGTTTTTATCTCAGCCCGCGGGTTTTCCTTTGTGTGCTCTCCCGATTCTCTCCCCCATCCTACCAGAGTTGGGGGGTGAGCGAGCAGCTGCGTGGTGTTTAGTTGCTGGCTGGGGTTAAACCACGACACAGAAGGACAAGGGTTTTCCCCAGGTTATGTGTCTTTTTGTTTTTTGCTTTTGAGTAAGAAACCTGCAAAGAGGCTGCTATTATTTAGTGCCATTTTGTGAAGTCCTGGGTTGAGTATTGAGTGACTTGAAACATCGCTGAAAAAATGGTAGAGGTTTGTCTGCGTGTTCTGGATGCTTTGGGTTTGAACATCTTCTTGTGGTGGTGACTTCACGCTGTCCTTAGCTCCTATCTCAAGGCACAACATGTGCTTAGGGTGAGGTTCATCATCCACGATAGTGGATGTGAATCTGTATTTCAAATAGACTTCTGGATCATTTTGAATTTTTGGGGGCCAACTTCTTCTCCGGTCTGTTCAGTCATCCCTGGTTTTGCCTCTTCACATAACTCGTAGGAGAAGCAGAAAGGTCAGCATGTTGGTCGCTTGTGCTGCAGTTATCAGGGTTATCTTCCATCTGCAGTTTCTTTGCAGGAATCTCTTTAGGCCACTTGTCCATTTTGTGAGGGGCAGTGGACTTAATGGGAGACCTTTTGTTCCTCTTTAGTGCCTCAGGGATTTACCTGTTGGTTTTTGTTTGTTTGTTTGTTTGTTTGTTTTCTGTGCTCAATTTAAAAAGCTTTTTGTACCTTTTTGGATTTCTGTCCTTAAAGGAAGTCTCTAGGATTTCTACCCAGGAGTGAGATGTCCAAAAAGGACTGTCCTTGTACACTGCTGTCAACCTTCAGTCTAGAGAAATGTCTGGTAGTGGTGAATGTTTAATGGTCATGTAACTCAATTGCATCTTAAATATACAAGCTTTGCCCTTGTTCCTGATATGAGTGGGAGATGATTCTCAGCAGCTCATAAACAGTATGTTCTGCTGTGCTTTACCCCTTTAAAATAATATATCACCAGAAATGTCTTCCTTAGTGCTTGCACAGAGCAAGAACCTCCAGTAGCAAGGGCATGCTGACGCTTGGGAAGCTTGAAAACGATGGATAAATGTAAACCATCTACGTACACTTGAAAATGAAACTCTTCCTAATCTCTTTGTGCACTAGTAGAGAAGCAGTGGGGATTTTTCAGGGCTGTGCCTGTGAAAAAGCCTTTAGGAGATCCTGTCCCTTGACTCTCAGGTGGGGAATGAAGAGTTTGAGAAAGTCATGGGCATTTCTGGTGTTCCCCAAAGCAGTTTGGTCTTATGTAGCTTCTAGCCAGAAGGTGAATATTTGCTAAGATGCGTATTTGCTGAGAGTCGTGGGCTGTGTACTGCTGGAACACAGGCCAGTTGTGTCTCACTGGTGCCCTTGGGTTCTGTCCCAGGCTCGGCTTACTTGCTGCTTAGCACCAACATGGTTTTGGAGATCGTGTGGTTTTTTTGGAGGAGGATGAGTATTTTATGTTGTCCTGCGTGTTTTAGGAGACAGATTGGGTAATGTCTGGGGTGGGAATGTAGAAAGACTTGTAAGGAATTGTAGATGACAGCTTTAACATATTTTGTTCACTTAGGCCAGAGTTTAAAAACCTATTTGACTGCAGGAAATTATCCAGGATGAATRTAAGGACTTAACTTTGACAGAAATATGTTTCTTTCATTAGAACACGGTAATTCCTTACCGATTCGGCTGCTGCTTTTCCTGCATCTCGAGGTGGATCCCTTTGGTGGTACTTCTCCATGAGCAGCTGACTCTGTGGTTCATGAAGGCCTTTCCCTGGCCGCTGTTCAGTGAACGCTGCTGTTTCACAGAGCTTCTCTGTGTGCCGCTGGCTTGCTCCAGCACGTACTGCGCTGCTGGATGGCACTGGGGAGCTGCAGCTTCTAACTGGGGTTAAAACTCACCTGGTCCAAGCAGTGGTGTAGCTGTGGTAGCCAGCGTTACCCCCAAGCTGTGTGTTACCTCCTGCAGCTCGCGGAGCCGCTACGGAAATGCGTGCGCCAGCGGGCCGGGAGGAGGGGCAGGAGCAGGCAGACGGGGCTGCTTGTGCTCCTGTGAGCTGCGAGCACCCCGTGGGGAGGCAGGGAGCTGGGGCAGGGAGCTGGTCCCACCGGGAGAGGAGTGGGGAGGGTGGGAGCACCCAGGCGAGGGTGGGAGGAGAGTGGGGTGGGGAGCAGTCTGGAGTGGGCACCCTGCACGCACCGGGGAAGGCACACGGGGAATCTTCTCTGTCGAAACAGCAGCAATGGGGGTCCCTGGCTCCTGTCAGCAGCCAACAAACTGGCAGGAATCGCGGGCCATTTGTTGCTGGGTGTAAAAGCAGGGAGGGAGTTCGGGAAGTGTTTGTGTCAGAGACACATAAATTACATTTTTTTGCAAATCCTCTTGAATTTTTTGGAGAGCTGCGAGGCTGGGAGGAAAGATGCTGGGTAGGAGGGTATGTGCTTAGTGACATATCCAAGGAAGATCAAGAAAATAAATACCTAAGTAAGGGTCAGCGTAACTATTCTGAGTTTTGGCTGTTTAAACCTGAACTTTTTGCAGCGATATCAGGCCTGTGTCTTGTAGCTAAAGCCTGAATGCAACCTCTTGAATCAGCCTTTACAGTGCCCAGTAACTGTTTTATTCCTGCACRAGCGTTGYGCACAGGAGTKGTMGCTKACATTGAAACAGTYRTCTCTGTAGGTAGATGCTGCACACRTTCGTACAGATGCTGGACARACKAGAAGCYGTAATGCCAAYRYAGRAGGGCAGCTTGGCACTAGGRTCATGCTGYAGCTCTCACARCCAAGGAGATTTGTGTTTGTTATTGTCATGCTAGAGGAATTTCCCAGGGTTGGTATCTAGTGTGAAACTACAGGGATCCTCCAGTTTTTCAGGTCTGGTGAAATTATCGTATGTATCCAGGTGGCTGGCTGAGCCTGGGAGTTTTGGTCCACGCTCACTACGTTCTTGCAGGCAATTAGCGACCTGGAGGGGGAGTAATGCAGTTCAGGCTGTGTTGGATCTGTGCAAGGGTGCACAGCTGAACCTGAATGTTCAAGCCTTAGGTGTAAACCCTGAGCACGAACAGAGGAGGGGATAAAAGGTCTTCAGAGGCTGTAGTCATGATCAGTTTTCTTCGCAGGGGCTTTGTGAGTGGAAAACTCTCCCTGAAACTCCTCCTCCTGAAAGGTCTGTTATGCTCTGTACCTCCTGCTCCATTTTGGATCATTCTGACAAAAACAAACGGGGTTTTTTTGCTTTTATGTGTTTTTTCCCTTCTCTGGGATGTGAAATGCCTTTGTTTTGGAGAAAAGCAAGCAGGTCCCTCTGGATGGCGTCCCTTCCCTCAAGCGTATCGACTGCAGCCCTCAGCTTGGTGTCATGTGCAACCTTGCTGAGGGTGCACTCGATCCCACTATCCATGCCCTCAATATTAAACTGTATCAGTCCCAGTAGGGACCCTTGAGGGACACCGCATCTTGCTGGTTTCCCATTAGGCATTGGGACACTGCCTGTTCCTCTTTTGTTAACCCTTTCCCTTCCCCATGAGGAGCTGGAGAGGCTGTTGGGGATGGGGCGGAACACAGGGAGCCCCCACATTCCCTCCTGTGAGACCCCCAAACAGAAGGCCAGAGCTGGCAACCCCAGAGTGTCCGTAGCAGCCAACAGACAGAATGGACCATGGTGCTGCCAGCACTGTAACTCTCACCATACAGTCCCCAGGCGCCCCAGGCGCCCCAGATGCTTCAGCCTTTCGTCTGTCCCAAAACCTTCTACCCCCAAGGTAGGGACTAATGCCGAGCCCTGCAGCCCAGGGACACTCCTGGGGGAAGGAACGGAGGTGACCACCAGCCATTGCTCCTGTCTGTCTTTTGGGCTCAGCCAACCTGTGCCGACTGCCCAGGCAGGAGCAGCCCTTCCCTGCAGCTTGGGCACCCCAGGCGGGGCTGGCACCCCAGGCACCCCCAGCGGGTATAGCACCCCCAGCAGATATGGCCATCTCTCCTGTTTCACCTCCTATACATGAGTCTCCTCCCTGATCTGCAACCCTGTCCTGCCGGCACAGCAGCTCACCCCACGGGGAGTGCCCTGGCCACAAGGTCCCCATGTGCCTGGCACAGAGCTGGGGGACATTGGCAATCAGACCCGGCTCCGTGAGTGCCCCTGGAGGGTCCCCCAGGCTCCCACTCATCTGCGCAGGTCTGTAGATGACTTCATGTGGCTGCTTCTTCGATCCCCGAGTCTTCCACATCCAATGGACGAGGATCAACCCACCTCCACCAGCCACCCCCGCCCTCGGCCACGGCGTCGCTTCTCTGCCAGGTGCTGCCCTGTGGGGCCACAGGGGCTGCGGGACCCCGCCAGCCTGGGCAGCCCCCGGGACCCCCCAGGGCCAACCGCAACACCTTGCACTCTACTACCATCAGGGGAGAGTGGTGGCCCCAGCCCCCCCAGTGCTGCCGCCGTGCTTCCCGGCTACCAGCACATGGAGAAGCAGTTTGCACGGCTCAGCCTCTCTGGCACAGCCACCCCCGCAGGGGCACCCCCGGGCAGCAACATCCCCCCGGGCAGCGACATCCCTGTTATAACAAGCAGGGTAGAAAATATGAATGCTGGAAAATGCAGAAAATCCTGGACCACCTTCCGCTTGCCCCAAGGCTAACCGTCATCTTTAACTCCAAGCCCAATAAAGCAAAGTGTCATCAGACTAGAGCATGCTAAGGCAGCAGGAAAGGCTTAGTTTCATAGAATCATAGAATCATAGAATCCTTAAGGTTGGAAAAGACCTCTAAGATCATCGAGTCCAACCATCAACCCAGCACCCATGCCCACTAAACCATGTCCCGAAGCRCCACATCYACACGTTTTTTGAACACCTCCAGGGATGGTGACTCCACCACTTCCCTGGGCAGCCTGTTCCAATGCCTGACTACCCTTTCAGTGAAGAAATTTTTCCTAATATCCAATCTAAACCTCCCCTGGCGCAACTTGAGGCCATTTCCTCTCGTCCTATCACTTGTTACTTGGGAGAAGAGACCAACACCCGCCTCTCTACAGCCTCCTTTCAGGTAGTTGTAGAGAGCGATAAGGTCTCCCCTCAGCCTCCTCTTCTCCAGGCTAAACACCCCCAGCTCCCTCAGCCGCTCCTCATAAGACCTGTTCTCCAGACCCTTCACTAGCCTCGTCGCCCTTCTCTGGACACGCTCCAGCACCTCAATGTCCTTCTTGTAGTGAGGGGCCCAAAACTGAACACAGTATTCGAGGTGCGGCCTCACCAGTGCCGAGTACAGGGGCACGATCACCTCCCTCTGCCTGCTGGCCACACTATTCCTGATACAGGCCAGGATGCTGTTGGCCTTCTTGGCCACCTGGGCACACTGCCGGCTCACGTTCAGCCGGCTGTCGACCAGCACCCCAAGGTCCTTTTCCGCCGGGCAGCTTCCCAGCCACTCTTCCCCAAGCCTGGAGCACTGCCTGGGGTTGTTGTGACCGAAGTGCAGGACCTGGCACTTGACCTTGTTGAACCTCAAGTTTGGCCAGTCACAAGACATTTGCTCTTCAGACTTACCAAAAACAAAACCCGTATGCCGAGGAAGATGTTGCCCTCTAGCCTGTGGGGGTTTTGCTACTGCACAGCTTGAATGTGAGTTTTCCAGCACTTTCTCCTATGAACGTTTTTTGCAGAAGCAGAGGCTGGAGGGACCAGGTACTGCACATACTGATGTCCTTGATCGTTATGTTGTTTGCTGAGTCGTTCTTCCAGATCAGGGAAGTAACAGCTAAAGCCTCAATGTCTTACAGGCAGCTTTGCCTCATCAGGAACCTCGCCAACACCAGCAGACGCATCCACTGCAGACACAGGAGGAGACCTCCGAGAAGACAGCAGCTTGGGCGTTTGCTCAGCAGGTCTTGGCTGAGTTTGTTGACTTGGTCTTGAACAACCTGTGTGAGAGCGACTATTCTTATGACCCCATTGAGAGAGGTTTGTATTTTGGTTGTCTTTTTCTTTTCATATATGAATGTAACAACGTAACAGGCAGAACACCCACAAAACAGACTTGACAGTCCTGTTCCTTAGTCTTATGTGCTAGAAGGAAACTTTGTTTATTCCTTCCCAATTGTAGCTAGGCAGGTTGCTGCTTTTTGGACCAATGCCAGTTCAAAAGTGAACGTTTCTGCTCATTGGTAGTTTTTTGGTTTGTTTTTCTTTTTCCGAGAAGAGCTGCTTTTGCATTCCTGTGAATTAAGCAGCTGGCTAGCACAAGCAGACCATGGAACAGGAGGTCTCTGTCGTAATACTTGTATTTTGGCAGGCCAGACCCAGAGATAGCAGAGTTTTGCGAGTCTTTCTGCATCTTTGTTAAGGGTCACCAGAGCAAGGGAGAAATGACATTAGAAACTCCAGGTTCCTGGTGTTTAAATGAAGAACCATTTTTGAGGTTGAAGGGGTTCTGGTCCAGCTCCGTAAAGGTGAGGAACCTCAGGAAACAGGCGGGAGTTAGGACAGCTAATGTCTCCTGAGAGATTTCATCTGGCTCTTCCAAAGGGACTGTCTTTCAAGAAGGGTGGTCATCCTTTTGTGTTTGTAGCAAAATGAAAATGACTGCCCTTCCTCCTTAATACAAACACTTTTTCTTGCTTTCTTCTTGTGAAGCTATTGAGAACGACTTCCTTCCATGGCTGATGGCAGAAGTGGAGAAAACATTGGAGGAGAAGGCTCTGGGGAGGGCAGAGCTTGGCTGCAAGTCCCCAAACCTTGAAATATAAGCTCTTCTGTGTGATATTCTTGGTTTGTTTGGGTTTTTTTTCCACCAAGTCACAACAAACCTAATGTTGCAGGGTAGACTTTCATTCTACCTTAAAATGAGGGTCCTTTGGAAATACCATGCTGTCTCAAAGATAAAAATATGCTACCTGGGGCACTTGTGAACCTCCCTGTAGGGTCCATTCCCCACTAGTGGCCCACAGCCACGCAGCCACACATCGCTTTCCTCTGCTCCCTTTCCTTGGATCTTCTAAGCCAAATTCTCATCAGACTGACAGAGGACAGGAACTTTCCTCCCCGCAAGGCATCTCGAGCACAAAGCATTACAGAGTTTGTGCGTGAGGCTTTTGACCCCAGAGGTGAGGCTTTTGGGCCCAACATGAGGCTTTGGGGCTTTAAAATGCCACTTTGGATCCTTACAGGAGGAGGGGGGACACTGCGGGGCACATGCACCCCAAATTCAGTTTCCTGACCCCCCATCTTTAAACGCACAGGGGGGGCAGGTGTACAACCTGCAGCTGGACATGGCCCACTTGGCCCCGCAGCCTGTTCATGCCATGGTCGCCAGCCGCAGCACTGTCACCTTTCTCACCGGTACATCTCCCCCAACCCCCAAACTCCCCTAAATTCACCCCAAAACACACCCTTTCACGTGACTCGCTATCTCCTGCAGAGGTGGGGGACGTGCCCTGCCTGCCCCATGCCCATCCCCCTGCCGCTGCCCATCAAGGTAGAGGGGGGGTCCCTAGGGAGGTCCCCACCACCCTCGGGGGGTTTCCCCAGCGATGTCACCTCGCTGTCACCCTGTCCCCAAGGTGGTGGCCTGCTCCATGGGCTACAACCACCTGGGACTGGACTGCATGGAGGTCACATAGGTGACAGGCCACCCCCTGCCTGTCCTGTCACCGTCCCCACAGACATTTTGTCCTCTCCCGGACCCTATCCCTCACCCCAGTGTCATCCCTGTAGGTGCCTCCATGTCCCCATCACTCTCTTGTCCTCACCACTGTACGCGTGCCTGTTCCCATCACTGTCCCCATCCTTGCCCCTGTCCCTGCAGGAGTGCTGATCCACCCTTGTCCCTGTGATTGTCCCCACAGGTGCCTCATCCCCATCCCTTTCCCCACAGGTGCCCTGTCCTTACCCCTGTCCCAACCCATGTCCCGGCTTGTCCCTATCGCTATCCCCAGTGTCCCCACTCGGCAGGTCCCCTGCCTGCCCTACCCTCGCTTCATCTGGTGCAGCCTCAACTACTTGCTGGTGCTGGTGCGGGACGTGACCCCGCTGGGTTGCGGCTGCGGGGCTGGTGGCCGCTTGCTGGGGTGGCCCCGTGGCAGTGTCAACTTTGTCCGCCTCTGCGTCGCGGTGAGATCAGGGGACATGGGAGACCCCCCAGGGACCCCTCCAGGGACCGCACCAGCACCAGAGGGGAACCCCTGGGCAGCACCGCACCCCTCTGCCCCCCCTTCCCAAGTCCCCCGCTGGGTCAGTGGCCTCAGCGCCCCCCGCCATTGCCTCTTCCTCCGCTGTGGCCACGACATCGAGGGGCTGCGGCTCTACCAGCGGCACGGCAGGGGCGGGAGCAGCGGCAATGGCGCTGGTGCTGGTGGATGTGCCAGATGAGCTTGGGGCATCCGCAGTCAGTCCCACCCTCTGTCCGCCGGTCTCCCTGGGCCACTGCCATGAGGATTACAAGGGCATCTTTTCTCTTTCCAATGTGGAACGGCTACCTCTTGTTAGGGGACAGGGAGAATGAGGATGAACCTTGAGGACAGAGCCCAGAAACGCATTTTCCACAGAACTTCAGTTTTATAGTTTTTTCCTTAACTCCAACTTTTTAACGCCAGCTCAGTGTTTTGTGCTTCCTGCATTGCTCGGTGCGCATCCCATGTTTACTGCAGCACATGGCATGAGAGAGCCTCTCCTCTCCACTCATCCCAGCCAGATCTCTCACATTTACAGGCAACATACTCTGGAAATTCAACTTTAGTTTATGAGCTCATTAGGAAAGAAAACAAACAAACACAGCAAACAAGGGCTCAATCTCCTTTGTACAGACTCATCTAACACGTAAATTCACTCGTTCACCACTTAATTCATGAGGTTTCTAACTCACAAGTTCTCTAATTTGTAACTCCCAACTTGTAACTCCTGCACCTCTGTACTGCTTTTTGCTGGGATAAATTTCCTCACAGTAGCTTGCATGGGGCTATGTTTTGGATTTGTGCTAGACACAGTGTTGGTAACACAGGGATGTGTTAGTTATGGCTGAGCAGCGCTTGCAGAGCGCCAAGGGCTGTTCTGCTCCTCACCCTGCCACGCCAGCGAGCAGGCTGGGGCTGCACAAGGAGTTGGGAGGGGACACAGCCGGGACAGTTGACCCCGGCTGACCAAAAGCATATCCCACCATATAGGACGTCGTGCTCAGCAATGAAGCGAGGGAGTGGAGGCTGGCAGGGGCTGCCCTTGCTCAGGGACTGGCTGGGCAGCAGTTAGTTGGTGGTGAGCAATTGCTTTCTTTTGCATCACTTGCTTTCTTGGTTTTATTTTCCTCTGTCTTTGTTGGTGGTGATTTTTCCTTATAATTTCTTTTTTTATTATTATTAATGTGTCTTTATCCGAACCCATGAGTTCTATCACATTTACCCTTCTGATTCTCCCCGCATCCCACTGCAGGGCAGGGAGCAAGTGGCTGTGTGGTGCTGAGCTGCCGGCCAGGGTTAAACCCTGACAACCTGTGAGCAAAATAGTCACCTAGCCAATGGGGAGAGTGCTCATCCTCCCTCCTCCGTCACGCTGCGGGCATCCCCTATATCACACCGGGATGCAAAAAAGCCTCAGCTGTCCGGCTGCTGTTGGAGCCACTTCAAAAGCTTTTTGGGTGAGCTGAGGTATTTGTGCCGTTCAGTGCGGCAGTTAATGTATACCACCACCACGCCTGAGGGGGTTCTGAAGAAGTTGCCCGACAGTCATTGGCAAGGACAATGGCTGCAGGGGACAGCAAGCTGCAGGTGACGGTGGCTGCATAAGGACCTTTAGCCCTTCCTGGCCACCGTGCCTTGCCTGCATGTTGCCCTCGCTCTGACCTCATTGCGTTCCTGCCAGCAGACGTCAGGCCTTAGCATGAGCTGTGTGTTAGCCAAAATCCAACTGGGAATTGAGTGAACAGTCGCACCTCCAGAGGTCCTGTCCGACCTCCACCCTCCGGTGTGACTCTGTGCTGCAGTTTGACCCATCCGCCCAGCTCTGAGGACGGAGCTGTGGCAGGCAGCACCTCGAGCAAGCTGCTCCCGAGGCCTCAGCTCTCTCCTGCTGCTGAGCGATGGGGACCGACTGGGGTGAAGGGCAGCAGCAGCAGCAGCATCCCCAGCTCAGCAGACATGCCGGTTGCAGGAGGTCGCCTTTCTTTCCAAAACTCACCTGCCAAGTGGCAACGTTCCCCTCCCTTGCCAAATGGGACCGGTGAAGGCCCTTGCGTGGGATCAGCCTGCAAGAACCAGGTTGCACTTAGAGAGCAGCCCCTCAGCGGAAAGGGACACTGGTGAGCTTTAGGCTGGGGATCTGCTGGGTGCGGCGGCATGACCTGCGCCCGAGGAGCTCCTCTCAAGCTCATGCCCAAGCCCTCCAGGTCCCTCAAACATCTCTTCCTTGGCCTCCTTCAGACTCTGAGCATCCATCGGGGATGCTCCCAGAGCCCACCTGCGCCAGGGCGCAGGGGAAGGCTGCCCGCAGCTCTCGCTAACCACCAGCATACCCCTTGCACTCGCAGACCCCACAGGGAAGGACGCCCGCCCGCTGCCCCACGACACTTCCCCACACCCGAGATGGACCCCCAACACAGCCCCCCTGGCGCGCCCCAGGAAGGGCCATATGAACGTCACAGAGCTTCGCTTCCCCGACAGCAAGACCAAGACTGACCTCTGGCCCGTAGTAGCGAGTTCTGGATGTCAGGTTCACCATCAGGACCAGTTCTTCCTTCTGCTCTTGGATTTTCTTCATGAGGTCACAAGGCGAACAGCTCTCCTCTGGATGAAGGTTCTGATCGCAGCTCTGAAAGGAAAGGATGTGGAACAGCAGGCATAAAACGCAAGCGTGCTGCGAGAGTCAATGGAGGGAGGGGGTTCRTGCCGCAGAACCTCCCAGAGATCATCCCTTCAAAGAGAAAGACGCAGGCAACAAATTACAGTGAGCCAAACCAGAACATGCTCAGGCCCTCACTGCTTTGGGACTGTTCAGCTGAGGGCTTCCAGGACTGACCAACRACTTGAGACTGGGGCAAAGCACTGCAGCGTGACAAACAGTCCTCCCCACCTGGCTGCCAGAGAGTCCCGGGCACCCTTCTCAGGAGCCTCCTATGGAGACTTCAAAGTACAGTCCTATAGAGAGTCCCCTGACGGGTTGCCCAGAGGGTCCTCTGAAGGGTCCCCCGGAGACTCCCCTGCTGAGCCCCCTGTGGATCCCACTGCTGAGTCCCCTGGCCAGCTCCCCGGCTGCCCCCCAGCATCATCTGCCCCTGCATGGCCCAACTGGTAGAAGACGTACTGCAGACGCAGCCCCGGGTGG
>JASVER010000397.1:3115-18673 GCA_030449065.1 Oceanodroma leucorhoa | reverse complement strand
AGGTGCAGCTGGATCTACCCTTAGTCTCAGACCTGGGCAACAGTTTATGCCTAAGGGATTATATGTGTTTAGCAGCAATCTACAGTTCATTCACAGTTTTRAGGTAAATCATAAGATTCTAACAACACTTAAATCATTAACCAATTTGGCAGTTACAAAGTGAGGTAGTCAAGTTTACTGCAACTACTAAAATAACTTAACTACAGATTGTGCTTATCATTGATTACATAAATCAATAAACACAAACAGACATACACAAAGATCTAGATCAACTCATATATATATGATATCAAAGCTAGATAAGTTTATAAAGGCCTAAAGCTAGATAAATTGATAAAGGTACCTGTTAAAAATTCCCCTTGAGTCTCATGAAATACTCATGTGAAATGCCTTGGCATTTCTCAATGGGCGAAGGGTTGAGCCCCGAGGAGTGTCTGGGTTGAGGAGTGTTTCAGCGCACGTCCCGGTGGTCCTCTCAATATCACAGACTCGAGAGTTTGCGAGCTCTGAGAGGCGTCCCACTCAGAGGGAGATCCTGGGCGCAGCCCACTGAGGTCCAGGAGACCTCAAAGGRTCTCACTTAGGACCACTGTTTATAGGTTTGCCAGATGATTGGCTTTAGTCATCCATCATGAATTCCCAGGACTTCAACAACAAAGGTGCCGTTCCACTCGAGTTACAACTCACATAGGGGTGTCAGGGAATAACAGATTATCCCCAACTTTGTCCCCCACCTGGGTTAGGTAACGGGAGTTCTGCTAYGGTCAGTGCTGTTCCTCACTTCAGCCATGCAAGAGTTCTGGGAACACTCAAGGGATGCTTCACTGCCCAACTCATTACAGGAAGGCCAAAGTTTGTATCAGGAGTTCCTGAGATCGTAGAATGGCTCAGGGGAAGTGGAGGGAGATGCACCACCACAGAGCCCAAGGGTGCCCACACCCCCAGTCTGACTTCAGTAGCTGGCACCAAATCCACTCACACCGATCCYSCCAGTAGCTAGTACATGGTCCTTGCAGCACATGTACACATGGTATAGAGGGAGAGTAGGCAGAGAGAGTTATGAAAAGATTTAGTAAGACAGGACAGACTGCAGTGATCAGGCACAGGGCTCAGCGAGACCAGCCATGACCAGCCGTGACCAGCCCCAGTTTACACTCAGACAGCCTCTTTTAGACCCCTTTTCTGTCTATTCCCCTCTTTGTTCCTTCCTGCTGCCTCCCCTTCACCTGAACACCCGCTCATCAGCTGGCACGGTCCCACTGACGCCGTCCAGTATCCTCGACCCTCAGGTTTCCATCCTTGCTAGTTGAAAAGTCCCGGACTGGTTCACATTTCCTATTTCTAGGGCTCCAGGCATATCACACTATAAGTTTCCTCATGCTCTAGCTTTTGAGCTCCAGATTAAAGATAACCAAAAGAATAATTTCAGTGAAGTCATTCCTCTGAGCTTCCTTGAAATGCACTTATTACTTCCTGGTGCTGAGGGAACTAACTGACTTTTTACCTGCTAGAGATCGGTATTATGAATACCGCCTCTACCCATGATCCTTTCTACAGGTTTCTTAATATTCTCAGGACTAAGAAATGGTGCTTTTAAGACTTCTTTTGAAGACTGGACTCATTCACCTGCCTTCAGATACCTAAAATGGAGACACCTGTTGAGGTGTTTGTCTAGACTCTTTTTATGGTCAATGGCAAGATCTCTACAGGGTGTTTAAGATCATCCTCAGGTAGATGACACTAATCATGTTTTAAATTGGACTGTTTCTCCCTTTTGATTATAAAGAGAGGCTAAAGCAATTGGCCCAGATATGTACCTATGTACTGGAGACACCTAAGTTAACAGCTGATTATTCCTGTCCTATTTTGTGGCACAGTGGATCTGGTCACAATGTTTTCCATGGTATTGTTATGACTGGCTTTTGGGAACCAGAGGAGCTGGGGGAAGCTAGCAGAACATCAAAAGCATTATTTCTGTTTTCTCATCAAGAAGTCAGGGGCTCTTTGGAAAGCAAATCAGAGACAATTACATAGTTTTGATTGGCTGGGTCCACCCTGCAAATGTAGTTTGTGGACCCTCAATGTTGACTAGTCCTCTAGACCTAACTGCCCGATGTTTCAGATCAGAWTCCKCTTCAGGCCTGGTTTTTAAGTACACAGAGGGCAGAGCCATAGAATRAAGTCACAACACTCAGGTGGGAGGAACAGGTAGAGAAGGCCTAGTGGAACGTCYAAGTGGAAACCATTAAAGAGTGGTGCCCCTCAAGGGTCCGTACTGGGACAAATACTATTTAATATCCTATACAATTTAATCAGCAACCCAGAGAGTAGGATTGAGGTTCATGATCTGGGATGTGGACAGCCTGGATAAATGGGCCAAGGCCAACTGCATGAGGTTCAACAAGGCCAAGTGCCGGGTCCTGCACTTGGGTCACAACAACCTGTCGGAGAAATAAAAGCACGGACCCTCGCATATGCATGCACAGAATCGTTTATTCATACAACACAGGAGTATATATCCCTTACTATAGTGGGGTGGTACTGCTGTCTCCCCCAGTCATCACCCGGATCGYATCCCTGAGAAAAACTGAGAAAAACAATCTCTCTTTCCCTTGGCAATGATCCACATGTTTGTTCTCAACCTTGGACTTAGCCAATCACACGATTCTCTTGAAGTTTTCAGCTCCCTTACAGAATAACAAGCTGGAGCAACATGTTCAGGTCTTATCTCAGGCATACGTGCACATCTGCTAGTTAAATTCCATTCCCACAGCAGTTCAACGTGCAGGCCCTTAGCACTGCCATTCAGAATCCCCACAATTCCCCCATTTTGTTTTTCTACAAGCCAAAAAAAATTTTTTTTTTTTTGCATAGAATCTTCAAGCATTTTTCTAACGCATAGTAGCAAGCAAGGTACGAGCATTATAATTTCTAAAAAGACTATCAATAATTGCCCCTGACACCGTCTGCAAAATGCACTTACAAATCGGGTTAGCATTTTCTACTGTAAGC
The DNA here is from genome assembly GCA_030449065.1 of Oceanodroma leucorhoa. NCBI lineage: Eukaryota > Metazoa > Chordata > Aves > Procellariiformes > Oceanodroma > Oceanodroma leucorhoa. Next base: position 15,661 of record JASVER010000397.1, on the reverse strand, counting down.
GACATCAACACTGACTCTCTTGCTCTGGGGGCCAGATCCAGATTTCTCTCAACAGCCGTAGTAAGCCGATCGATAAATTGCATATATAATTCATTCGGTCCTTGCTTAACCGAACCATAAGATGGAGTAGGACTTCCAGCTTCAGGAACTGTTTTAAAAGCTGCCAAAGCAAGCTCCTGAGATTGCTGCAAAACTTCAACAGCCATGTGCATTTGTGCATTTTCTGAACTAAACCGGCCTCGACTCACCAACATATCAAAGGTAACTCCATACAATGGATCATTTATCCCACGATTTGTATTGTCATCTGCGGCATGATCCGCCAAGGTCTCTAAGGCACTTTTAAAATGTAACGCTTGTGAGGGAGTAAGCAAAATACTCGCTAAACGATAACAATCATTGGGTACCAAGACTGTAATAGAAAACATCACACCGAGCATTTGCTGTGTATAGTTAGATGTCAACTCATATTGTGCAATAGCACTTTTCATTTCTTTTAGAGTTTTCCAGTCTAAAGACTGCCATGCCCTTTCCCCTTGAGCATTAACCACAACTGGAAAAGCTCAAGGCAAATCAAGAGGCAACATAACCCCATCTAGCATASCTTCCTTTATAACTCCTTTCCAACGCCGGGCAGCTGCATCATCTGCCGACGGTTTTCCCTTTGGTGGAAGGGGTAAGTCATCAGGCAATGGAACATTGCAGGGATCAACGTCCTTCTGTGGCGTCATCGTCAATCTCTCTAAGCGTCGCCGTAAATTTGTCAACTGCTTATTTATATCCTCGTTGGATACCAGAGTATGCCACCTTTCTTCCCAAAATTCTATACAGGATGGCGGCGGAGGATATGCCTCCAGAGTATCGTCAGGAAAACCCTCCATCGGGGGTGCCGATGGTTCTGGCATAGGATCGGGTGGCCGCATAGGCGGCTCTTTTCCTTGTGCAGGAGGAGCCAGAGGCAGTGGTGGCGGCGCGAGCATAGGCACAGGAGGTGGAGGGGGATTATCAAACATAGGGACCTTACGGCGCACTACCTTCTGCACATCCCTCGCCCCGCCCTGGTCTTGCCCGGTATCCGAAAAAGCCGCACACACTTGTAATGTCACATTTTTCTCCGCTCGCATAGTGGCTACTGTGTCTTTAAGTAGTTTCCATAACGTTGCTAGAGGCAACAAATCCTTTTTCCCAGACGAGATATCTTTCCATAATTCTTCTCCAAGGTTATTCCACGTTGCCGTCTGGAAAATGTCTTGGGCGTCCTTTACTATGCCTGTTTCTTTTGCCCATAAAAGCAATTTCTTTAAGATATCAGGGTCATAATTAAGTCCCCTCGTAGAGAGGAAATGTTGCAAAAGCTTCAAGATAGCCTGCTCCTGATAACTTAAATTATTACCCATGATAGTGTATGACCCAAAACGCGTTCGGCTGCTCACCTTCTTTCGTGGCCACGGTTAACAAAAGCTTTTCATCTCTCAGCCGGTTTCTTCGTCTCCTTCTTAAATAGCAAACTGTCAATTTCAGTAAGAGATTGCCTGGTGCCCCACTTAGTCATTATTTCTTTCGCGGTCGTGTCTCCTCGGGACGCAGTGTCCCAGATTTTTTCACTGGCTACCTCCCACATTTTTACTTCAAAGGCCGTAACCGAGTCAGCTCGAGAGCCGTTAGCCCTGAGCCACTTCAATGTAAGCTTTATCTTATATCCATCATATTTGATTCCTCTACTCTGTAGTATTTTAAGCAATATCTGTGTAATAGCTTTCTCTTCCGCGGATACCTCTGCTCCCAGCCACTCTATCTGCACTCTGACGGCGAGGCGATTGTCCYGGGCGTTTGCTTCAGTCAGTCCAGCTGCTGAGGCGGATCGTTCGGCTGGAGATCTCCCGGCGCCGCAGCGTTGTCGACCCAATCACGTCGGGGTCACCATTTGTCAGAGAGGTAAAGGCACGGACCCTCGCATATGCATACACAGAATCGTTTATTCATACAACACAGGAGTATATATCCCTTACTATAGTGGGGTGGTACTGCTGTCTCCCCCAGTCATCACCCGGATCGCATCCCTGASAAAAACTGAGAAAAACAATCTCTCTTTCCCTTGGCAATGATCCACATGTTTGTTCTCAACCTTGGACTTAGCCAATCACACGATTCTCTTGAAGTTTTCAGCTCCCTTACAGAATAACAAGCTGGAGCAACATGTTCAGGTCTTATCTCAGGCATACGTGCACATCTGCTAGTTAAATTCCATTCCCACAGCAGTTCAACGTGCAGGCCCTTAGCACTGCCATTCAGAATCCCCACAACAATCCCAGGCAAAGATACAGGCTTGGGGAAGGGTGGCTGGAAAGCTGCCCGGCGGAAAAGGACCTGGGGGTGCTGGTCGATGGCCAGCTGAACATGAGCCGGCAGTGTGCCCAGGTGGCCAAGAAGGCCAACGGCATCCTGGCCTGTATCAGAAATAGTGTGGCCAGCAGGAGCAGGGAGGTGATCGTGCCCCTGTACTCGGCACTGGTGAGGCCGCACCTCGAATACTGTGTTCAGTTTTGGACCCCTCACTACAAGAAGGACATTGAGGTGCTGGAGTGTGTCCAGAGAAGAGCAACGAGGCTGGTGAATGGTCTGGAGAACAGGTCTTATGAGGAGCAGCTGAGGGAGTTGGGGTTGTTTAGCSTGGAGAAGAGGAGACTCAGGGGAGACCTTATTGCTCTCTACAACTACCTGAGAGGAGGCTGTAGAGAGGCGGATGTCGGTCTCTTCTCCCAAGTAACAAGCAATAGGACAAGAGGAAATGGCCTCAGGTTGCACCAGGGGACATTTAGATTGGTTATTAGGATAAATTTTTTCACTGAAAGGGTAGTCAGGCATTGGAACAGGCTGCCCAGGGAAGTGGTGGAGTCACCGTCACTGGAGGCGTTCAAAAAACCTATGGATGTGGCGCTTCGGTACATGGTTTAGTGGGCAAGGATGCTGGGTTGACGGTTGGACACGATGATCTTAAAGGTCTTTTCCAACCTTAATGATTCTATGATTCTATGATGTTCAACAAGGCCAAATGCAAAGTCCTGCACCTGCGTCAGGGCAATCCCCACTATCAATACAGACTGGGGGATGAATGGATTGAGAGCAACACYGTAGAAAAGGATTTGGGGGTACAGTGGCCGGACAAAGGGAATTGGTTTTAAACTGAAAGAGGGTAGATTCAGTTTGGATATAAGGAAGAAATTTTTTTATGATGAGGGTGGTGAGCCACTGGAACAGGTTGCCCAGAGAAGTTGTGGATGCCCCATCCTTGGAAGTGTTCAAAGTCAGACTGGACAGGGCTTTGAAGAACCTGAACAAGTAAAAGATGTCCCTGCTCATTGCAGGAGGGTTGGACTAGATGATCTTTAAAGGTCCCTTCCAACCCAAATCATTCTATGGTTCTATGAGTTTATGCTCCTTTCGTTCTATGGTTCTGTGATTCTATTACGATCTTTGTCTCAATTTTCTCCCAGGAAAGCATATTACCTTGTATCTTGAACCAATAGCCACTACTGGATATGGGGAGGCCTGCAAAGTGATCATTGAAACTGTGCTGGGACAGCACTTTTTCAGTGAACAGACCCCTGGTGACTGGGAATAGATACGTTCCTATTCCCACTTAGGAGGAACGCAAACTGCTGGAGACTCCAAACTACACTTAGAAAATAGCAGAAAGGCTTTTATTTTTTTTTTCCGGTGCAATAGTAATATTAACTTTATAGGGAGAACCCGTGGAGAGGGTTATTGCTTGCTTTCTTCAAATGCAAAATGGAACAAGGCTACAATGCCAGAATGTTCTTTTGGGTCTTGCACAAAAATTATAGGACTTCCCTGATTTACTTCATACCTGCCTGGGAATCTTAACTGTCACTCAATACTCAGTGAACATCAGCTCCATACCTGCATACACGTACCACAGATTGGCTGGCTTGTCTTTGCTGGAAGCCAGTGACTCATCAGTTGATGCTCCCACAATGTTTGAGGTCTCCTGTCATACCACTAAACAATTGTATTCAGTGGTGGTGTTCCCAGAAGCTTTTTTCCACTTCAGTGTTGTTGCTATGTTCTTTGTTGTAAGGGGAGTGGCTGCTAGCCAGTAAATAACCAACTACAAACCATATTGGTATTAGACCACCRTGATCTGGGATGTACATTTGGGAGTTCTACTGGCAGACGCATGACTTGCTTGTTTTGCACAATCTGCTATGCAGGTGGAAGTGCTTGTTCAGATACTTTTCTGTAGTCATGGGAACGTGAGTCTTCTTTTGTAAGTCAGCATCATGGATACCTGTCGTGGTTTAGCGCCCACCAGCAGCTAAGCACCACAGCTGCTCACTCACCCCCCCATCCAGTGGGATGGGGGAGAGAACCGGAAGAGTTCATCACACGTAGAGGTTACTTGGGAAGACAAACGCCATAACTCTCAACATCCCCCCATTCCTCTTTCTTTCCCCCAGTTTTTATTGCTGAGTGTGATGTCATATGGTCCGGAACATTCCTTTGGTCAGTTGGGGTTGAACACTTCCACTTACAATTTACTCCCTTTAAATTTCCCTGTCCTCTCTCAGCAAATGCAAACTCTGGGCATGGGATTTCAAATTCACATTTGCTTTTCAGAAATCTACATAAAATATTAGTCAATAATGTAGTGCAACTGAGGAGGTTTAAGAATGAATTACATTCTAGCTTCGTGGCTAGCTTCCTTCCTCCATGGCTTTCTAGGACTTGTATTCAATGGCCAGGCTAATTTTAACAACTTATTGCTTATAACACTCTTCTGGGAATGGCTTAGCTTCCAGTTCTTGCTTCCTGGAACTACTTGTTCCACAGTGTTTCTGACCTAGGTACAGGGACTAAAACACCCTGAAATGTGAAACTGAACACACGGTAGTCTATGTATCCATAGCATGTGAGGCTAGCCTGGCACTCAGCAGGTCACCTAGTCCACCCAGATAAACCATGGCAGAATCAGCTCTAGACAATTGTTGTGGTTTAACCCCAGCCAGCAACTAAACACCACGCAGCCGCTCGCTCATCCCCCCACTCCGGTAGGATGGGGGAGAGRATCGGGAGGGTACACAGAGGAAAACCCGCCGATTGAGATAAAAACAGTTTAATAATGGAAATAAAACAAAGTAGAACAGTGATAATAATGATAACAACAATAACAGAATACACAAACAGGCGATACACAATGCAACTGCTCACCCCCCACGTGTTCCGAATGAACCGACTGAACCGCCTGAACTGCCCAAACCGCGCGCCCAACCCCCAGAGCCCCCGGTTTTTAAGCTGGGCATGACGTCACAARGTATGGAATACCCCATTGGCCAGCTGGGTCAACCACCCCGGCTATGCTCCCTCCAAGGTCCCCCTGCACCTCGAAGGGCAGGGGAGGCTGTCGGCGCAAGCAGCACCCAGCAACAACCAAAGCATCAATGGGCCATCAACATTCCTGTCATTACCAARCCCAAAACACAGCACCCCCTCCAGCTACAGGGAAGAGAGTTAACTCTGTCCCAGCCGGAACCAGGACAACAATCCTGCTAGTTAAGTAGCTATGTGTGCTAGGCAATTGCCTTAGCCTGCTATATGTGACAGAGGTAGCAGAAAGACTCGCTGGGCTCTTGACAACCCTTTTTGGTGCCCGGTGGAGGTGAAAGAAACATTCCATGTTCAGGCCTGATGAGTTATGTTGAGACAGATGGGGGAAACTATTTGGCTCTAAGGAAGGAAAGACACACAGAAGTTTAATTTAATCTATAGAGAAGGCAGAGGAAAACATTTCAGGTCAATTTTACTGAGGGGAGAAAAGACAAAAAGCCAACCAACCAAGTAAATCCTCCTAGTCATAAAACAATAAATGCACAGATCATATATATTATGGCTTACTGATTGTTATGTTGGCCTATATAAGTTAGTGATAAGGGCCACTATTTCTTTAACTTTTAATATTTGTCTGACTGTATTGGCTTTGCTCTTCAATTAACAAACAGGGAAAAAATCAACAGGGACAACACCAGRTGTAGAATAAGGCTCTTTCCCTATGTTGAGCTTGATTTTTCAGCTTTCATTTTGCAGAAAATTCTACTAAATTTTAACTAATTTTTTTTTATTTAAATTTTGTATTTGGAACAAGACTTGCTCTCATCAGAAATAAGGAGAAAGAGGAAAATCCTCTGTGTCTGCCTTGTTTGGTAAATATTYCCACTCACTTATCTGTATCTGAACAATCTAGACTCTATTATGGCATTTCTGGCATTTGCCTGAGGCAGGGAAACCTACCTGCAGTGAAGGAAGGTTTCTAGAATCTGAAGACTTTGTGACAGCAGTCATTCTTTTACTGGGCTCACTAAGATGGACAATCATCTCCTACATATACATCTTCTCTGCTGAAGATCACATCTGCCTCAGGAATACARAAGGTTTTCTCCACTTGTGGTGCTCATATCTCTGTGGCACCTCTATACTAGGGCAGTGCCATATTCATGCATACGAGAATTTCACAGACYTCTCTTGATATCAAGAAGGCTGTGAACGTGCTGACCCCGGTGGTCACACCTTCGCTAAATCCATTCACCTACACCTTGAGGAATGAGAAAKTGAAAGAGGCCTTGAGAATTTTCTTCACACAACCCACAGTATTTGATGAAGGTAGGACTGCCTAAGCAACATAATTCATCTCTCACATCAGATCCTTTCCTTTGGAAATGGTGAACTGACCTTCAAAAGAACCTTTCTCTTTCTTCACATCCAGACATGGAGGAAGCGTTTATATAGACATTGTGTTAGGAGTGAGACTCAAATCACTTTAGTAAAGCTCTCAACCTTGTAGAGGTCTTGGCCAGAGTCAGTCATCTAAACTACATTTATACTCAGTGGGGAGAGGTGGACACTTTCACAATTTAGTGAAATCTTGCTCTTTGCAGTGTATCGGAATCAGGTGAAACAGACCGTAGAAATGCTTGTTTTTCTCCATTGACTGTAAAAGACATTCAGGCCCCCAGACCAAGAATTCAGACACGGATGTATCATCTACTTTGACACCTAAACTTTGATGATCTGTACTCATGGTAAGCGAGGGGCTTGCAGGCAGCTTCCACTCGGCACCAGTGACACTACCACCTGGATGGCCTTGCCTGTGTCTAAAAGTGAAGCTACAAGTTCTCATGACAACATCCTTTAGGAACAGAGTTGCTTTCTTGTGAGGGAATTATATAATAGATCCAATGACCTCTGCATTGCAGTCATCTTCTGTGAACAGCAGAGAGAAAGTGATTTTGTAGGGAAGAATCACCTAACGTGACTTAGGTACCTTCTGGATGATAAGGTAAGTGACTGCTTAAAAGTGCTGTATCTTTGTTTAATGAAACGGAAGCATAGTATGATTCACACAAATAAAGACAGAAATTATCATCCATAGAGGACAATTTCTGAACAATCTGAAGGGCCTATCTGAGATGGCATGACTAGTTCTCCCATGGAGAGCCCTGTCCCTCACCATTAATTGGAGAGCTTAAAGCCAGAGTTAGACATGAGTTATGCACACGTTGTCTCCTCCTGCAAAGCCTTTTTCCTGTGCCTTGTTTGTGTAGTTTATTTCCATATCAAACTTTTATCCCTAAAGTTAGGTGGGATCAGCCCCAAGACCATGACTGGTTAAAAAATAATGGATTAATATAGATATGCAAGTGCTCTATAGGTCTTTCTTTACAATTAGTTCCAGGAGTTAACAGGGGAACCAGAGAGAGTGTTTTGTCATAGCTAAACAATAAGGAAAAAATAACTGACTCGTACAATTGCAAGCAATTGATACCCAACAGACTATTTTCCACTGGGAAAATACTCAAGGTTTGTGATGTGGCTTTTCCAAAAATATGAACCACAACCTTCTCATAATGGCAGATGAGCTACCTTATTTTACTTCAGTCTTCTTTCTCTTCTTCTGTATGTTATTGCTCTTCTGCCTCCTACACAGGGCTTCTCTTTAAGGGACACTCATCCATCTATAAAGTGAATGCATTATTGGAATAGAAAATAAATTCCAAGACATTTTTTATTCTTGAAAAGAACTGTTCCTTCTGGGTGCCTGGGACAAAGGTAATTTCCTGGAGAGCGATCCACATTCTTTAGTACTTTTTTGTTCTAATTATTAACAGGAAAGGGTTATAATTTCTGGGGTTTTCTATGCATGTGTGTGTGTCTGCACATGTGTGTGCTTTGGGTCTGGATTTTTTCTTATTAACTGAAAGTTATGTCTCCCATCCCATTCAAATTATGTCAATGAAATCAGAGCAGCTATTTTAAACAGAAAGTCTTCCCTGTCCTCTTCAATGCATGTGTAAAAGAAAAAAAAAACACCTTCCAAAAACATCCCTCTAGTGTTTGAACAAATTATGAGAGGAAAATAGCATGTGTACCATTCTGTAAGAAGTTCTTTTCACAGAATCATGGAACAGTTGAGATGATTGGCAGGGATTTATGGAGACCATCCAGTAAAAACCCCCCTCAAAGCAGGGTCAGCTAGAGCACATTGCTCATGGCCATGTCCCATGAGATTTTGAGTATCTCTAAAGGTGGGGACTCCACAGCTTCTCTGGGTAACCTGTTCCAGTGCTTGACCAAACTCAACATGCAACAAGAATAACAACCAACCAACCAAAAAAACTCTCTTAATTTTAAAAGGAATTTCCTGCATTTCTGTTGCCTCCTGTCTGTTCACACTATGCTGAACTTGACCTAACCCTGAGTAGAGAAACAAAAGGTAGCTGTCATGGTTTAACCCCAGCCAGCAACTGCGCAGTCACTGGCTCACATCCCCCCTCTGGTAGGATGGGGGAGAGAATCAGGAGGGTACAAGCAGGGAAACTCACAGGTTGAGATAAAAACAGTTTAATAATGGAAATAAAGCAAAGTAGAACAGTAATAATAAGAATGATAACAACAACAATAATAGAATATACAAAGCAGGCGATGCACAATGCAACTGCTCACCACCCGCCGACCGACGCCCAGCCCGTTGCGAATTGTGAGAGCTCCCCCCACCCCTAGTTTTTATATTGAGCATGACGTCACACTGTATGGAATAACCCATTGGCCAGCTGAGCCAACCGCCCCATCTATGCTCCACCCCCCTCCCCCGCCCAGCTTCCCCTGCACCTGGCAGAGCCTGGCAGGCCGAAAACTCTGCGGTGCAAGCACCACCAAGCAACAACCAAAACATCAATGGGCCGTCAAGGCTCCTCTCATACCAAACCCAAAACACAGCACTCCTCAGCCACCAGAAAGAAAGTTAACTCTGTCCCAGCCGAAACCAGGACACTAGCATGTGCTCTCAGTTTTACCTTCTTTTGCGGACTTGTACTACTTCTGTTTTTATGGAGTGTGGAGGTGGGATAGAAGTGAAGACACACACTGATGATAGTAATCATGTGTGGTACTGTGGAGTGTATACAGGATTATCTGTGTTCAGGAGGTGATTCTTTTCTAGAATGAACCTCACCCACAGAATGATAGCAAGAGGGACTCATTGCCAAAAAACCTGCTCTATCAACAAATTAATCATTTCTGGGTTTCAAGGACCAGCCTTCTTTKCTTGRCAGCAGGTGTTAGGGTAGCAGATCTCAGCTGGATAATGGGAGAAAAGTCTGCTTCAAAGACTGGGGCAGTAGGGTACAATCCTCATCCTAAAAGGCAGAAAGAGTAAAATATTCTACCGTCATAAAGAAGACATATCTTCCTTGCCATTGACTAGAAGCCAAGTACACTCATTTGGAAAAGTTGTTCTTACTTATCAACAGYTATGTGAAGGGAACCACCTTCCCTCCCTCCTCTAAACAATCTTYAGCGCTAAAAATACCGAAACACAGCAGTAAAACATCACTTCCTCTTCTGGGATCTTCTTCTATTGCAAAGGGATATATATAAATACTTAATTTACTATTTGGTATTTCTCTAGATTAACTAGAAAATGGATATGTAATGATCTCTCTAGTTAAAAAAAAACTGAGGGACATGACCTGCTGGAACCACACAGTGGTGACCTATTTCCAATTTTTACCTTTCCCCAGCATTCCAGAGATCCAAGGCTCTCTCTTTTTTCTGATATTGCTCATGTACTTCAGTACTTTGGTGAAAAACAACCTCATCATTATGATCACTATGGTAGATGCTGCCCTTCACTCCCCCATGTATTTTTTCCTCAAGAACTTGTCCTTCCTGGAGATTGGCTACACTTCATCCACAGTCCCCACGATGCTGGTGAACTTCTTCACACAAAGGAAGGTCATATCCTTCCTGGGCTGTGCCACACAGATGTATGCCTTCTCTGTCTTAGGGATCACAGAATGTTGTCTGCTGTCTGCCACGGCTTACTATCGCTATGGGGCCATATGCCATCCCCTGCGCTACACGACCATGGTGAGCTGGAATAAGTGCTTCCTGCTATCAGCTGTATCTTGGCTTATTGGGGTCTTGGTGGCCTTAGCRCAGACAACTCTTATCTTTACCCTTCCATATYGTGGGCCCAACAGGATCAATCACTTCTGCAATCTGCCACCTCTGCTGAAGTTGGCTTGTGTAGACACCTACAAGAATGAAATCACCACCTACATAATAGCTGTCCTCTTCATCATGGTCCCTTTCTTACTCATAGTCGTGTCATATGTCCAGATACTCCACACCATCTTCAAGATGCCATCAGCTGGAGGCAAGAAAAAAACGTTCTCTACCTGCTCATCTAATCTGGTCGTGGTCACACTGATTTACGGATCTGGCATTGTGACCTACTTGAGACCCAAAGCATTTTATTCAAGCAGCAGTAACAAACTGCTTTCTGTCTCTTACACACTGATGTCTCCAATGATGAACCCCTTGATTTACAGCTTGAGGAACAAAGAGGTGAAACAAGCATTGAAAAGACTGATAGCCAAAAATATAAGTATGTGACATGTTTATGAATTATATCATTAAACCTAGCAGTAGCTTTGACATTGTGTGCATTACTGAAAGGACAATATGACTTGCTATCACTTAATAAAAATTCATATCTACCTTATAGCTCTGAGTCAATCATCCAGATAATTCCATTCTTATTTTGGGTTTCTTTGTTGTTGTTTTTTTAAGAAGTATTTTCCAGATTATTTTTCATGTCATTTTAAGATAGGTTTGGCATACAGATCAAGTGAGTTGTGTGCTACCATATCCTTTATGTCCTGTCCATCCATACAGAAATAGTTCTGTACTTTGCAGATATGTTTAGCTGTGGTAAGATGAAAGTCACAATATTCCCTGAATATTGTGAAAACATTTCTGTGGAGCTTATCTAAAAGTAATTATACAGTGATRAGGGCAAGAAATTATCAGAGAAGAGGACAATGGACCTAATAAGAAGCACTCCACAAATATCTCAGATGTTAGTCTTCTGGTGAGTTCTGATTAATATATTTCCCAGATGAGCTCTTCAGCTCTATTCTGTGRAGAAATTTTATGTGAAGGCCTGAAGACGTAATGATTCGCTTTACTTCAAATATGTTGAACATAAAGAATCATAGAATTATAGAATCATAGAATCATAGAATCATAGAATCATTAAGGTTGGAAAAGATCTCTAAGATCATCGAGTCCAACCGTCAACCCAGTACCCATGCCCACTAAACCATGTCCCGAAGCGCCACATCCACACGTTTTTTGAACGCCTCCAGTGTTGGTGACTCCACCACTTCCCTGGGCAGCCTGTTCCAATGCTTGACAAACCTTTCGGTGAAGAAATATTTCCTAATATCCAATCTAAACCTCCCCATGCGCAACTTGAGGCCATTTCCTCTCGTCCTAAAGAACTATGAGCTGATAACCCTGTTCTCCACTGGTATTGAATGGAGTGAAATAGATAAAGTAAAACCATAGTTTATGTGTTCTAAACTAGATTTCTGCTGTAGTAAGAGACAAACTATCATCTGGACACCTCCGTTGCTGTATACTGCTTGTGTGTGAAGTTAAAACGATACATTTATGTAAACATACCATATCTTAGGCTTCTGAATTGAGAGCAGATGAAAACAATGTCCCTTTTTGTGTAAATAAAAGGTTGATTGTGGAATGAAAGAAACTACCTGAGTGTTAAGGAAATCAGTGGTCATAGSGAAGTTGGTTTGAGATCTGTCATTTTAAAAAGGAAGGTTAAAACTTCATTTATTTTTCCTGTTTTCCTCTGGTTGTGGTATGTACTCATCTGGAGGATTCATGGGATCCTAGTTACCTCTTCACTCTTCTCATTTTCTTTGCTACGCTAAGAGAGTGGATGTGAAATTAGTCATTAAGATGGGAGAAGCGTAGGAGGGTGTTTTGCACCAGGAGTTGCTAGGTCGTTATGATCCCAATGAGACAGACACCCAGACTGTGTCAAGTATCATTTAAAAAGCTGTTTATTAGGGCTAACACTATAGAGGAGAGGATAGCATAGATAAAGCTGCATCACTTCAGACACTGGGAGCCCCAGGTTGTGAAGCATCAGATGGGCCTCTGATC
>JASVER010000394.1:28484-40330 GCA_030449065.1 Oceanodroma leucorhoa | reverse complement strand
GGGGGGGGGGCTCCGGCCCGGCTCCCCCCGAGCATCCCCCGGTAACACTGGGAGTGGGGGGGGGCTCCAGCCCCGAGCATCCCCCGGTAGCACCGGGAGTGGGGGGGGGCTCCGGCCCGGCTCCCCCCGAGCATCCCCCGGTAGCCCCGGGAGTGGGGGGGGGCTCCGGCCCGGCTCCCCCCGAGCATCCCCCGGTAGCCCCGGTTTGTTGCAGCCCGGCTCGGTGTGCAGAGGCACAGGAAGGGGCCGGGACACCGGGACCGGGGGCGGGAGGGGGGGGGGACACGACACCCCACCGTTCACCCCCGGGACCGGCCGGAGCGATCCGCGGAGGGCGGCAGGTACCGGGAAGGGGGGTCCCGGGTAGCGCCCGCAAGTACCGGGGTGTCCGGGCTGCGCCCGTAGGGTACGGGGGGGTCCCCGGCAGTGCCCCGCAGGTACCGGGGGGGTCCCGGGGAGCGGCTGCAGGGACCGGGGGGATTCCGGGGAGCAGCCGTAGGTACCGGGGGGGTCCCGGGCAGCGCCCGCGGGTACCGGGGGGTCCCGGGCTGTGCCCTGTAGGTAGCGGGGGGGTCCCGGGCAGCGCCCGCGGGTACCGGGGGGTCCCGGCCTGTGCCCCGTAGGTACCGGGGGGGTCCCGGGGAGCGGCTGCAGGGACCGGGGGGGTCCCGGGGAGCGCCCCGTAGGTACCGGGGGGGTCCCGGGCAGTGGCTACAGGGTACGGGGGGGTGTCCCGGGTAGCGCCCCGTAGGTACTGGGGGGGTCCCGGGCAAAGCCCTGATGGTAACGAGGGGAGGGTCTCGGGCAGAGCCCACAGGGAACTGGGGACCCCGGGATAGCACCCACACGTATTGGGGGGGGGTCCCAGACAGCAGCTGGAGATAATGGGGGGCCCCAGGGCAGCACCCGGCGGGAATGGGGGGGATCCCAGGCAGTGGCCGCAGGGAATGGGGGGGGGGGTCCCTGGCAGCACCCGATAGGTAATGGGGGGGTCCTGGGTAGTGCCCTGAAGGTAACAGGGGACCCTGGGGTAGCACCCACAGGGAATGGGGGTGTCCAGGGCAGCACCCCAAAGGTAATGGGGTGGTCTGGGGAGGGGGTCAGGAAGAAGGACCCCCCCTCCCCGCAGACCCAGCACAGCTCCTTACTGGTTTGTGCCCGGTGTAGGTGGTCCCCATCGGGGCTGAGGGTGATGCTGCACCCCCCAGGTGGGGGGACACGGGTGCCCATTGATTGCTGCCTGGAGCTGGGATCTCCCTGCACGTCCTCCAGTTCTCCCCTGAATAACACCACGGAGGAGTCCGGGTATCGCCCCCACATAATTTGGGGGGGCTCTGAAGCCTCCCCAGGTGGACCTTCAACATCACCCAAGGGGATGGGGCGTCAGCAGCTTTACCCGGCCGTGGGGTGACACATGGACCGATGCTCTTCCCATGACCATGTCATGCAAGAGAAGAGCCCCGAGAGCGTGTCGTCCCCAGGTAAGGACCTTCTGCCCCCCCAAATTTCATTAGCTCCCCCCCCTCTTTCCACGGCTCCTCTGCCTGCCGTTCCCCCAGGCACCCAACAGACGTCTCCTTTAAGAGTATCTGGACCAAGAAGCCATCAGCAAGAACATCCAGGGACAAACCCGCCCCACACCATGATAAGGGAGGTGGCGATAAGAGCAAACCTCGTTACTGGCGCTAACGGGCAAAGCTGTGCGAAGGAGGATAAGGAAAGGGGGGGGAGCCAAGCAGGCAGAGACATAAAACCTGCCCAATTAGCGTTGACGAAGAAGCTAAGCAGAAATAAACCTCGCTAACGGGTGGGCTTCTACCAAGAGCTTCGCAGCTGATAAGGATGCGCCGGCRGAGGGGGGGCTGTGCGTCCGGAGGAGGTGATAAGCAGGGGAAGGGGGGGGCGAGGAGGAGAAAAAGGGAGGGGGGCAGGCAAAAAAAAGGGTGTAAAAGGGGCTGGTGGTGTAGAACGAGGGGTTCGGTCTACGCGTTGGTCATCGCAGTTTGACCCGTCTTCGTTGTTCAATCTTTTTCTTAACTGTTTCTGGACCCAGTGCTAGCTACTGGGAGGACTGGTGTGAATGGGGTCATCTACAGGAGTCAGTCYGGGGGTGTTGGCATCCCTGGTCTGTGGTGTTGGCTACTGGGGTGAGCTGGGATCCCAGTGTAGCTACTGGAGTGGGTGGAGTTCTTGCTGGAAGGGCTCCAGCAGCTGGGCAGCACCGTACTGGGTGGTACTGGGCTGGGCTGGAGCTGCCGGAGGGGGTGGCTGCTCTTAAAACACATCAAATCCCCCCTTTGGTCTCCCAACAGGTGATGGGACAGAGAAGGAGAAGAAGAAGGAGTCCCAACCCATGGAAGAGGACAGGGTGAAGCTGGAAGGACCAAGAGAGGAGCTCCAGAACCCCAAGGTGGACATGGACCATGATGTTCAACATCAGCCAGATGATAAGCGAGGTAGCCCAGTACCGAGAAGACCCCGAAAATGCTCTTTCAAAGGGACGTATGCTGAAGACCTTCAAGAAGACGCAACCCAACCGAGGAGTAGGTCCAGAGGGAAGGTGTACAAGTGCGCGGACTGCAAGAAGATCTTCACCTGGGGGAGCAGCCTGACCCGGCACCGACGGATCCACACGGGAGAAAAGCCCTTCAAGTGCTTGGATTGCGGGAAGAGCTTCACGCAGAGCGTGGTCCTCCTGCGTCACTGGAGGACACACACCAAGGAGAAGCCCTTTCTCTGTACCACGTGTGGGAAACGCTTCTCCTGGCGCTCGGACCTCATCACCCACCAACGCATCCACACGGGAGAGAGACCGTACGCCTGCTCGCACTGCGAGAAGACCTTCCGGAAGAGGTCTCACCTCATGAGGCATCAGCAAGTCCTTCATGATGGTGAGTCCTCGGAGTGGGCTTAGCGTGAAATGTCCCATGGCGTGGTGGAGCTGGGGGTCGGGATGGTCTGGGGAAGCATGTGGTGGGGCTGTGTTGGGATTCCTGCTCCCAGTGTGGTAGCAGTGATGGGGTGGGAGATGTCCTTGGGGATGGATTTGCTCTGTCCCCAGGTTGGGTGGAACTATCGGTGGGGATAGTCCTGGTCTGAGCAGGAGGTTGGACTGGAGACCTCCAACTAACGGAACTGCGCTGGAAGAAACTCCTCCATGCAGCGGGGTTCATGAGTCAGTCTTGGTGCTAGCGAAGGGTCTCCAAGAACATTTCCCAGGTTCATTTGGGGACATGGAGGCCTCTCTTCACCCATCCTCCACCACTGCAAACCCCTTCCTGGGTCTTCCCGACTTGCATTACCCCAACAGATGCTTGGGTTTCTCCTCCATCCTTGCTTGTGGAGGTCCTGCCCCCTTCCTCTGCTCCGCTCATCYGAGTGGGTGCGGTGGCTTTGTCTTTCTCGAGCAGGCACCGAGAGGGCCCAGACGGAGCCAGGACAACCACCCCGGGTGCTGGAAGAGAAGTTGGAGAGCAAGAAGGAGCAGACACCGACCAGACAAGGGGGTGGCGTGAAGGACACCCACGCAGCCACGAGCAAGCCGGTGGCCCGTGCCAAGCAGAAGACCCATAAATGCCCAGAGTGTGGGAAGACCTTCTGCTGGAGAAACAGCCTGAAACGCCACCAAAGAAATCACACGGGAGAACGACCCTACAAGTGCCCAGATTGCGGGAAGACCTTCAACGACTTCGCCAACCTCGTCTCCCACCATAGGATCCATAAGGGAGAGAGACCGTATGAGTGCCCCGAGTGCGGGGAGTGCTTCACCCAGAACTCYAGCCTTTCCAGGCATCGGAGGACCCACACGGGAGAAAAACCTTTTTCCTGCTCCGATTGCGGGAAATCCTTTACTCAGAAGCAAAAACTCATCTTGCACCAGCGGATCCACACCGGGGAGATGCCGTACAGCTGCCAGCAATGCCGGAAAACCTTTCGGACCAGCTCCCACCTCGCCACGCACCAGCAGATCCACGCGCAGGAGAGCTCCCACGCGTGCGTGGTCTGCGGGAAGTTATTCAGCGTGGGCGCCGAGTGTCTTCTCCATCAGAGGACCCACTTGGAGGAGGTGCCGGTGGGCCAGGGAGCCTCTCCAGGGGATGAGGTGCCACGAAATTAGGGGGTTGTGGCCTCCCTAGGTAGGGACTTCCACCCTTCGGTCTCATCCCATGAGCTTGGTGATCTTGGAGGGGGAAATTCTGATGTTTGGGGGTGCTAATGCCCCCCCAAGGTTTGTTTTTGGGGGGATGAGGGGTTGTGCGGGCCCCTCTCTGCTTTTAAACATGAGTGCCTGCGCATAGATGWAAAGAAGGAGGAGATTTACTAGGAGGTGCCTTGGGTGCGTGGACAACGTGGCTGTTTCTTCAACGGTGGATGAGGAATTGGTTGGATGGACGCATCCAGAGGGTAGTGGTCAATGGCTCAATGTCCAGMTGGAGATCGGTGACGAGTGATGTCCCGCAGGGGTCCGTACTGGGACCGGTACTGTTTAATATCTTCATCAGTGACATAGACAGTGGGATCAAGAGCACCCTCAGCCAATTTGGAGATGGTCGGCACGCCTGAGGGACGCGATGCCATCCAGAGGGACCTGGACAAGCTGGAGAAGTGGGCCCGTGTGAACCTCATGAGGTTCAACAAGGCCAAGTGCAAGGTCCTGCACCTGGGTTGGGGCAACCCCTGGTATCAATAGAGATGGGGGGATGAAGGGATGGAGAGCAGCCCTGCCGAGAAGAACTTGGGGGTGCTGATGGATGAAAAGGTGGACATGAGCCGGCAATATGTGCTTGCAGCCCAGGCGGCCAACCGTCTCCTGGGCTGCATCACCAGCAGCATGGCCAGCAGGTCGAGGGAGGGGATTCTGCCCCTCGACTCTGCTCTGGTGAGACCCCCCCTGCAGCGCTGCGTCCAGCTCTGGGGTCCTCAGCACAAGGAAGACGTGGACCTGTTGGAGCGGGTCCAGAGGAGGCCACGAAAATGATCAGGGGGGTGGAAACGCCTCTTCTATGGAGAAAGGCTGAGAGAGTTGGGGTTGTTCAGCCTGGAGAAGGCTTCGGGGAGACCTTATTGCACCTTTCAGTGCTTAAAGGGGGTTATGAGAAAGATGGGGACAAACTCTTTAGCAGGACCTGTTGCGACAGGACAAGGGGGGAATGGTTTTAAACTAAAAGAGGATAGATTTAGACTAGATATAAGGAAGAAATTTTTTATGCTGAGGGTGGTGAGACACTGGAAGAGGTTGCCCAGAGAGGTGGTAGATGCCCCATCCCWGGAAACATTCAAGGTCAGGTTGGACGGGGCTCTGAGCAMCCTGATCTCRTTGAAGRTGTCYCTGCYCAYGGCAGGGGGGTTGGACTAAATGACCTTTAAAGGTCCCTTCCAACCCAAACTGTTCCATGATTCTATGATTCCTTCACCCTAGCATGTGGGACCATCACATCCAAGAGCTCCAGCATCTCCACGGGGACTTGTGGGTCCAGGGAAAGGAGATGTTTAAGAAACGCTGCCTTCCTGGCAAAAACAGGGCATTCCCGTGAGTCCAAAGGGATTATAAAGTCTCGTTAGCTCAGCGGGGTCGTTAACAAGACCCAAGGTTGAACAAACTGATGGACAGCGTTGGCACGACGTTTTGGTTCGGATGCTGGTTGGCATCTCAGGTCTTGTTTTACAAGCTGTGATCATCGTGTTGTATTTTATTCAGTTTGCTCTTAATATGTTTCTCTCTCCCYGTTCATCACTTGGGTCGTTAAAAGCGTGTAGCGTTAATTATTACCTGATTACAAACTGTCAAGATTAACTTCAGTGATGGTGCTCACCAAGGGCTGAGGCTTTCGTGCTTCCCGGTGGGATATAGGAATACCGGACCGTGATTGCGGAGGGATGAGCCGCTCTCACCGGTGGCTCGGGGACTATTTTACCCCGAGGAAGGAGACGCTGCCARTGGGGGAAACTTTGGMAAAAAAAAAAAMAMMACCCTCGGGAGGTTTGGAGGAAGCAAAAATCCAGCCTGCAATAAAAATTGAGCGTATGGAATGCTCCCTTCATTATGTATGTGCACACATACATATACATACACACACATATGCGGACAAGTGTATGTATATATCCCCTTATAGTAAATAGAAGAAATACCTCTTTTTTTTTTTTGGCATTTCTATCAAATCTTGTGGATTTTGCTCAAAGTGTCTTTCAGATTCACGTCCTGTTCATTTAACAGTGAACAGGTTTGGGGGATGCACAAGAAATCGGGAGGGGGGGCACAACCAGGCGGATGACCCGACCCAACCGCAGGGATCTTCCCGGCCGTGTCACGTCGTGCTCAGCAATAAAATGGAGGGGAGGGGGGTTGGGGGGCGGGGGATTGGCCATCTTTTGGTCGGGAACTGGCTGGGCATCTGTCTCCCCATGGGAGGTGGTGAGTGATGGCCTTTGCATCACTCCTCCTTCTCTTTCTCATCCTTCTCCTTCTCTTCCTCTTTCTCCTTCTCCTTCTCACTCTTCTCCTTCTCTTCCTCCTCTTTATCCTTTTCCTTCTCCTTTTCTTTCTCACACTTCTCCTTCTTCTCCTCCTTCTTCTCCTCCTCCTCCTCCTTCTCCTTTTCCTTCTCCTCCTTCTCCTCTTTCTCCTTCTCACTCTTCTCCTTCTCCTCCTCCTCCTTCTCTTTCTCCTCTTCCTTCTCCTCCTTCTCCTTTTCCTTCTCCCACTTCTCCTTCTCCTTCTTTTCCTTCTCCTTCTTCTCCTCCTCCTCCTTTTTCTCCTCCTTCTCCTTCTCCTCCTCTTTCTCCTTCTCCTCCTTCTCACCCTTCTTCTCCACCTTCTCCTTCTCACCCTTCTCCTTCTCCCTCTTCTCCTCCTCCTCCTCTTCCTCCTCCTCCTTCTCCTTCTCTTATTAAACTATTTTTATCTCCACCCACGAGTTTTCTGACTTTTCCTCTTCCCCTTCCCAGGTTCACCCACAGCGGGTGGGAGCAGCCCCCAGCCCAGCGCTGCCCCATCCCAACCTGCCCCATCTCCATCCCTGGCCCTCCCGGGGGATGCCATGGGTTTTGGGGGGTGTGGGGGGGAAAGGGGACCAAGGGTGGGCGCTGGTCCTGGGTAGAGGAGGAGGAGGGATGGAGGAAGAAGAGGGATGGAGGAGGAGAARGAGGAGGAGGGATGGAAGAGGAGGAAGGGAGGAGGAGGGATGGAGAAGGAAGAGGGATGGAAGAGGAGGAGGGATGAAGAAGGAAGAGAGATGGAGGAGGAGGAGGAGGAATGGAAGAGGAGGAAGGGAGGAGGAGGGATGAAGGAGGAGGAGGGATGGAAGGAGAAGGAGGAGGAGGAGGGATGGAAGAGGAGGGAGGAGGAACGGTGGAGAAGGAGAAGGGGTGGAGAAGGAGGAGGGGTGGAGAAGGAGGAGGGATTGAGGAGGAGGAGGGATGGAGGAGGAGCAGGAGGGATGGAGGAGGAGCAGGAGGAGGAGCAGGAAGAGGAGGCGGGATGGAGGATGGAGGAGGAAGAGGAGGGCTGGAGGAGGAGCAGGAGCAGGAAGAGGAGGGCTGGAGGAGGAAGAGGAGGAGCAAGAGGAGGAAGGATGCGGCTCCACTACTCACTGGATCCGGGTCACGGGAGGAGCCACCTCCACGGGGACCCCCGAGCGCCCCGCAGCCCCCCCGGCCCCGGGAGCATCGCCCCCCGCCCGGGCTCTGCCCCCGCCGCATCCCGCCGGTAACCGGGGCAGCCCCAGCCCCTCTCTGCCCCTCTCCCGCGTGGGGTGGGGGTTCCACGGGCTCTGCCGTGGAGCTGATCTCCGAAGGTTCCAGGGGTGGGATGGAGATGTGGGGCAGGGTGGTGGGCGTTGGGACCTACCACGCGGTTGAGATGGTTGGTGGTGGTTAGGGATGCTTTGGGACAGACGGTGAGGTGGTGGTGGGTCCCATCCCACCCGTGGGCTGCGAGTGACCGTGGGACCCGCTCACAAGCCSTACCCGGCTGGTCACCGGCGGTTCAGTTTTGGGGCCGGTCTTGTTTAATCTCTTTTATCAATGATCTGGACGAGGGGGTTGAGTGCTCCCACAGTAAGTTTGCAGATGACACCGAGTTGGGTGGGAGTGTTGATCTGCCTGAGGGTAGGAAGGCTCTGCAGAGGGATCTGGACAGGCTGGATCGATGGGCTGAGGCCAACTGCATGAGGTTCAACAAGGCCAAGTGCCGGGTCCTGCACTTGGGTCACAACAACCCCAGGCAACGCTCCAGGCTTGGGAAGAGTGGCTGGAAAGCTGCCCGGCGGAAAAGGACCTGGGGGTGCTGGTCGACRGCCGGCTGAMCATGAGCCGGCATGTGCCCAGGTGGCCAAGGCGGCCAACGGCATCCTGGCCTGTGTCAGGAATAGTGTGGCCAGCAGGAGCAGGGAGGTGATCGTGCCCCTGTACTCGGCACTGGTGAGGCCGCACCTCGAATCCTGTGTTCAGTTTTGGGCCCCTCRCTACAAGAAGGACATTGAGGKGCTGGAGCGTGTCCAGAGAAGGGCGACGAGGCTGGTGAAGGGTCTGGAGCACAGGTCTGATGGGGAGCGGCTGAGGGAGCTGGGGGTGTTCAGCYTGGAGAAGAGGAGGCTGAGRGGAGACCTTATCGCTCTCTACARCTACCTGAAAGGAGGCTGGAGCGAGGTGGGGGTTGGTCTCTTCTCCCAAGTAACAAGCAATAAGACAAGAGGAAATGGCCTCAAGTTGCTCCAGGGGAGGTTTAGTTTGGAGATTAGGAAAAATTTCTTCACCAAAAGGGTTGTCAAGCACTGGAACAGGCTGCCCAGGGAAGTGGTGGAGTCACCATCCCTGGAGGTGTTCAAAAAACACGTAGATGTGGCATGTTGGGACATAGCTCAGTGGGCATGGTGGTGTTGGGTTGACGGTTGGACTTGATGATCTTTGAGGTCTTTTCCAACCTTAATGATTCTATGATTCTATGACCCCATCACCGCATCCTCTTTCTTCTCCAGGTCTTCCCGGACTGGGCCCTGGATGTGGTGAGAAAGGGTGGCACAGAGGAGAAGCCCCTTGGGCAGGTGGGCAACAGAGGAGGAGGAGGGCACGATGGTGCTTCCTCAGCCCAGAGGTCCACATGGACCTTCTCTGTCTGGTAACCCTCAATAGGTCTCTTTCCCATGGCTTTTTCCTGTGTCCTCATGGTCCGTGAGCTGCATCGGTAGCCTGGGGTCACCACCACCAGCCTGYGGGACCGCTGGAGCTGCTGAGCAGGCTAGATGTGGGCATCAGAGCTTTAAACTTTCATAGGAAGTTTGGTAAAGGCATTGTCCTGACTTGGGCTTGGGATCTTTGTTCCTACAGCTGACGGGATGGCGGATGGGAAGGAAAACGGTCTGGAGGAACTAGAAGGGTCTGAGCTGTGTTGGGACTCGTTTGAGGTGGACATCCCTCAAGAGCCAAACCCAGCGACACAGCGCGAGTGTGAGAGTCAACCGCAAACCTCTGAAGAACCGAGCAATGAATCCCATGGACGCCCGTCACTGAGAAAAGGTGGACGGCTGCAAGCCTGCCGTGGGAGCCGTGCAACCAAGAGGACCTCCAGCTGCAACAAGAGCGGGAAGAACGTTGCTGGGAAGGCAGAAGAGGCCATGCAAAAGGCCCTCTATAGCTGTCCCGACTGCGGGAAGATCTTCAGTCGGAGGTCTTTCCTCATCCCCCACCAGCGTATCCACACCGGTGAAAAGCCCTTCACCTGCCACGAGTGCGGGAAGGGTTTCCGGGTTGGGTCAGCTCTCAATAGGCATCAACGGATCCATACGGGCGAGAAACCCTACAAGTGCTCGGACTGCGGGAAGCGTTTCCGTCTCACCTCCACCCTCAGCACCCATCGGAAGATCCACACCGGGCACAAACCCTACGTCTGCCTCGTTTGCGGGAAGACCTTTCGGTTGAGCGCCTATCTGCTGGCCCACGAAGCCACCCATAGCGCGGACAACCCTTTTCGGTGTCTTGCGTGCGGGAAGAACTTCAGCTTGAGAAGGTACCTGGCCATTCATCAGCGGATCCATACGGGAGAGAAGCCGTTCAAGTGCTCGGTGTGCGGGAAGGGCTTCAACCGGAGATCGACCCTCATCGTTCACCAGCGGGTCCATACCGGGGAGAAACCCTACAAGTGCCCCGAATGCGGGAAGAGCTTCATCATGAGTTCAGACCTCGTCGCCCATCGGAGAATCCACACCGGGGAGAAACCCTACAACTGTCTTAACTGCGATAAAAGCTTTCGGTTGAGCTCCCACCTTACGAGACACCAGCGAAGCCACACCGGGGAGAGACCGTACAAATGTATGGATTGCGGGCAAGGCTACACAGACAGCTCTGGACTCATCAAACACAAGAAGATCCACATGGAAAAGAAGCAGAGGACATCTCAGGGAGCCCACCCAGGGGAAGGACGTTATAAATGCCCCTTCTGTACTAAGAGCTTCCACGCAAAGTCAGCTCTGGTCCTTCACCGGGCTACCCACATCGGAGAGCGACCCTATAGATGCTCCAAGTGCGAGAAGACCTTCAGGCACAGCGCAACCCTACTGAAACATCAGCGAATCCATACGGGGGAGAGACCCTTCAAGTGTCCCCACTGTGAGAAGTGCTACAACGATGGTTCGACCCTTCGGAGACACCGGAGGAGCCACACCGAGGAGAAACCCTATAAGTGTCCCAGTTGTGAGGAATGTTTCAATGCCATCGCAGCTCTCCTGAAGCATCAGCGGTTCCACACCGAGGGGAGACCTTACAGATGCTCCGACTGCGGGAAAAATTTCCACTCGAATTTTCTCCTCGTCACCCACCAACGAATCCACACGGGAGAAAAACCCTATACCTGCCCCATCTGCAAAAAAACCTTCCGCCAAGCCTCCCACCGTACGAGGCACCAGGAGATTCACAGGAGGACCAGGGTTGACGTTGCTTTGCGTGACGGGTCCCAGCACCACGGGCAGAAAGGAAAGCCCCGGCGCAGAGTGGGAGGAGAAGTGGGATGTGATGATCAACTAACGAGTCCAGACGGTGCTTCCACAGCTCAACAGTAAAAGAATTTGAGATGCCCTGAGTCCGTCAACTGGTCCAAGTTACTCATCCAAAGAAGATGTGCCCACGTCCTACCTGATCGTGTAAGTCTTTGCCCCCCCSGATATCAATTTGAGCCCAGTATTAGTGAATTACTGGTGACACGGGGTTCCTATGTCAATCTTTTTGTAGCCTGACCCTTATTCTTCTCACCCTGTTGACGTTGAGTGCCTTTGGGCTAAGGCCCTGCTGGCTCTCGCTTTTAAATCTAATATTATTCCCTCATCTCCAAGTCCGCCTCCTCCCAAACTCATCACAACCAACCCTCCAACCACCCTTCTCAACTCACCCTTGACTTCATCCCCCATTTGTGCTGGAGTAGGTCTCYGTGTGATTCGGCAAAAATCACGACAGCTACGTTTGGATCCCAACTGGTCCTTAAAATGTGTCGAGCGAGGAACATTAACAAATAGATCCAGACTAGACTCACCTCCTCATTTACCGTTGACGAGGGATGGCTAGCCTGGCTCCGTAGCCATGTCCTGCCTCAGCTCAACTTAYGCCCCCGCAGGGACCACCCCCTCTTTTTGGGGACTGGCATGGGAGTGCTTGATGGTATTGATGCCAAAGGCCTGGTCAATAAGCTMGACGCAATGACTACCTCGCTGTGAAATCTTCGTATTCCCTTACAACCGTCGTTACTTAAGTTGGGGACGGGACCGTGGTTGACTTCAAACACTGTCCCTTAATGAGAACATCCAATTTACGGTGACCACGTTATTACTAAATGCTTTAGGGGTAACCCAAGGGAATGTTTC